>CM037777.1:26061770-26111770 GCA_021229015.1 Solen grandis
TCCATGTTTCATATGTGTGGCTGATTTACGGTGTAGTGATGCCGTCCAGAGTGGGAATCTCTGCTATCATTCAAGTGATTTAGTTGTTGGACATTTAGATGGACTCTTATGTATTACTGACCACACATTTTCATCCCATAGTTCTCATGGACTCCTTTAAATGTAGCATATCTAAAACTATTATTGAATATAAAGGTAAAAGGAACAAGGCTTCGGTCACTCTCACGCACAAATAAGTAAATTATGAGTTCAATTGAAACAAGGTGACATTAACTTTCCCCAAAATAATTATTTAATTATGATATAGATAACGGATCTACATGTCACCATACTATTTACTGGTACTTTCGCAGGACCAATATTCTATTAATAATTTACAGAACTAGTCATCAAACGTTTTGCTAATAAATGTAATAAAACACATGCAGAACCAAAAGTATCTTTAAAAAAGATACACGGCCATGGTGTTTTAATGGTGTATTTAGTGTTTATTCTGCATCTTGATGAGAGGACATTAGATCCAAGTATTATGAATGTCTATCAAGCGTTCAAAATATATAGAGCGGATATTAAATTGCTGACGATCGGACAGACGAACGCCAGTTCACAACATAATATTTCAGGTAATACAAATGGATGTGTGTTCCTCGGAACACTTATATGTCACCTGCATTCCGGCAGTTGTCAGAGAAAGGGTGAACAAATGATCAAACGTTTACTTATCACTATACAAAACAAGTTTTGAGTGCATCCATCGTATAGTATTCAAGTAATGCTTTTATCGAATATGCGATTTCCATGATACGAAGGGTGTCTGAAGGTTTCAAATCCGACATGTGTTTTTCATCCTTTTGATATGTTTTTTGTGTATTTGAATTAATTTGAACGTTTATACATGTGTTAACATATTTCGTGAAATGGGGGTAGTTTGAATTCAATTTCCCCCATCCGGGAATTTGAAAACGTTTTATATTCCCGGTTGTGGCATATTGAAAACGCACTGAGACCCCCACCACTCATTTTTTTAAATGTCTTACCCAGGAAATTACGAACAAAGTACCCGAAATAAATTTGAAAACGTTTCCAAATCCCCATATCAAACATCATAAAAATGTAATTAACGAATATCAAGTATTAATAGACACATCGATATTCTAACGACACATTTAAATATAAGATATAAAATAAGATATAAACTTTTCCAAGGAAGGAATATAGGGGAAGGGGGTTTTAAACGTTTTCCCGCGTTGGGAGAGCTTCACCAGCCTTATCTATACCTCACATGAATTCAATAAAGGAAAAAATAATATCAGTAGAAATATAGATAATACATATAATATTTTTATCATAAATGACGTAAAAGGAGGTGGTCTTTTGAAAACTATTTTAAATTTCCAGGTCGCGGGAGGGCATTAAAACCATTTTTATTTTCCCTGAGATGGAATTTTGAAAATGATACTAAAATACGTACGTTTTATCGTCGTACAACCGTAATTGCACCATGGACCACTAAAATGTTTTAAATATCCGGGAGTTATCGGGAGCCATCAGGAAAGATTACCTTTCTTTTGACATGAAATAAAATCGCAATTTCAATTTTTAATTATATTTGGATTTTTATTAGATATGATGCTCCTGTATATAAATGTATACCGTTATATAAAACATTGACCGTTAGGAGCTGTTTTCATGTGTCCGTAAATTCATCCATAACACCGTATGTTAGGTTTAGTTTTAAATTAAAAGTGTATATCTTAGGATAAATAGAATATTCTAAATAAAATACTAAATTAAAAATATACCTGATCAATGTAACAGTTCTATTGTAATCGTATCCGGTTTTGCATCCGGTTTAAAAATCCACTCTTACCTATTCAGAAAGGAAACATGAACGAATGTCTGGTACTATGATTCTGTAGTGTGTTGTTCTTGGGTCTGTCCGCTTTTGGGGCTTTCATCCAAACAAATATCCCGACTCAGCGACCAAAATCGATTAACACGGGGGGACATTAACAGGTACGAATGAACAATCATTTATTACCACGTACAAAACTTATACCATGCTTTAACTTTGCAGATGAGAAACGCTTGAACCAAAACATTACATAGATTATTAATTTCCGAAAATAAAGGAGTGCGACATGTAGCGTATACGTTGCGACATTTAGCGGCAGAACAACTTTTGGCGACATTTGGGTGTTACAGACACGACATTTAATGTCAAGAAGTTATGTGACATTCAGAGTTGCTACATAGCATGTCAAGTGCGACTTTTAGCATTGCTACATTTATAATGTGTAGTTAAACATTTAAGATAATGACTGGTGTGTTTCATGTGGTTGTTATTATGACTATGTCCATATTCAATATATTATATTTATTATTTTGAAGATGTTATAACTGTTTGAGAATCTTTGTGAATACTTTTCCCCTTTTTATTAATTTAATAGATATGGCCATTTTATACTGCTGAAATGAAATCTACAGCCGAACAAAATAATGTGATTAGAATAACAAATGATTCTACACAGTAATTTCACAAAAAGGCTTGAGTTTCCAACGTAACAATTAATTCTATAATTTATTGGCGAAATCAGCACAAACATGTTTTCGCCAAGACAAAGATAATAATAACTACTGTTGATGTGCTGTTTGAATAATGATGAATACAATATTATTATCGATATTTTCTTTTGTGTATTTAATTAAAATGTGTTCTAAATTTCTAATTAATTTTATGCAATAAATGAACACATTTTGCTAGAAATGGACAAAAAACATCAACAAGTAACTGGTGTGGCACGCAACACATGAGTCCGCTACCGGTGAGGTGCATAATTTTCCCGTTACCATAGCAACCAGAATTTTGTTCCGAGAAAAAAAGTGACGTGCAGAATCTCGATACTGCCATCTATTCATATACCAGTTTTATAACATTATCTCAAACAATTTTAAGTTATCACAGGATCTAGATTTCAGGACGGACAGACGGAGGGCAAACCTAAAGTTCCCTCCGGTGTAGGGGACTAAAATAATATACATGTATATAACATGGTCATTTATATTTTTGGACAATTCTATAACCTTTCGGCGACTCATCAGCCTTTGGGCAACTCAACAGAAGAAAATGTGACAGTATTTCAGAAAAAAGTGTCCTAAGGAAATTCTAGAATTTCAAATTTAAAAAGGTTTAACAATCTTTGAAACACAATTCCTCCCATAGCATTTATGAATTTAAATGGCAAACATATATCCAAGTTAAGGAATTATTAATAAATAATGAATTGTTCACCAAAGGTTGTTATCAATATAATTATACATTTGTTTTTGAAATTTGTGAATTATTCAAATATAAAATAACCTGTTGACTAGCCTGTACTCAGTGGACCTCACTGAAAAGTATAAAGCTATGTTCCAATAAGTAAAACTATTTTAAAAACGATTTGTGAGTTTAACAATCACTTATCACTTGGGCGACAGCTGATATATCCTTCGGGCGACACATGTCGCCCAAAGGTTGTGATTTTGTCGCCCAAAGGTTGGATTTTTCTATATATAATATATATATATATATATATATATATACTACTAGTGCTTATGATAAAAGGTATGAGTAACCTACTTTAACGTACTGTCTGCATATGAAGACATAAACAAAATTAATTATGTAAGTAAGTAAGTAAGTAAATTTTATTATAGTGACATTGTGTTATCATTACATATATATACAATAAATACACACAATTTACAACACCGGGCCACGTTGGGCCTATAAGTCACTTTAAACTGAAAACATGGAAATAAATTACAAGAATAACAATTACAAAAATAGTTTTAGACAGCATGCATAAGTTTGGATAATAAATAAACTTGCTGTCAATAATATATCATATAAAAAATCCTTTGTATATATTTTTGTATAATATATTAACCTTTGTATAAGTTACGTCTTCGCCTATTCATAGCGTCCACTAAAAACTTTGATACATATACATAATGATTTTTTACCGCATAAATGAGTTTATTTAAATCAGTTAATTGATCAAAGTTTGAATTTGTTTCAATGCATTTTTTAAGTAAGTTTTCTCTCAAATCAGTATATTTTGAACAATTCAGTAAAAAATGAATCTCATCTTCTACAACATTTGCAGAACAGAGTACATAATCTATCATTTATACTAAGTCCTACATATCGTCCCGTTTCCAGTCTTAAAGGTAAAATTCCGCATCTGAATTGGGCTAAGTGAGATCTTTCAGTTTTTGTCAATGACGAAAATAAATATTTATCAGTTCCATAATTCTCTTTAAATTCAACATATGTTCGTAATTTGGCAACACTTTTCACATCCACCAACCATTTTGATTTATACAGAGCAAACAATGCATCTTCACAATCTTTTAAATTCACGGGTAATTTGTTATCATAATGGTTTAGCATATGTGTATGTAGCAAGATATTTCTTATTTCAGAGCACCATGTATTTCCAGCACTGTTAAAATAATGCAAAAATAATTTCTTTGTTAGTCTACTATCATCCATATTTACTAGACGGTTCCATAACCTTAACATATTAACCCAACGTCTGTGTTGAGTTGAAATCCAACCCATATCACCATTTATCCCTAATAATGGAGCAAATCTATGAACACCCATAAAACATAATCTTTTCTAAAGTTTATAACTAATTGTATTCTGAAATTTGGATATAATTGCACCTAACGCTCGACCGCCTGATTTAGAAAACATATCCGCCGTAAATGTAAAATCTAAATTTTCCTGTAGCTTAACGCCTAGATATTTATACATAGAGGCATATGACAAATCAACCCCCCCCCCCCCTACTTAATATCGAAACTGCTTTGTTTTTTACCTTTATTTCTAAAATGAATTATTTTCGACTTAGTATTGTTAACAGTAAGTCTCCATTTCCGACACCAGTCCCTCACATAATTCAACATATCTTGCATGTCTTGTTCATTTTCTGACAACAATAGAATGTCATCAGCATACAGTTAACAACATATCATATCATTATTAATATGAACGCCTTTTCCTAATCCTTTTAAACCATCAGCAAGGTCATTAATGGAGTAGGCAAAAATTGTCGGTGACCCACTGTCTCCCTGCCTCAAGCCGGATAGAGTTGGGAACCAGTCTGTTAAAATACCGTTAAATTTAACACATGCTGATGTATCGCTTAAAATGGCCTTAATGGAGTTGTAGAATTTACCATTGATCTTGTTTGACAGCAATTTATACAAAAGAATATCTCTGTCGACATAATCAAATGCCTTCTTTATGTCAATGAATGTCCCAAATGTATCTTGTTTATTTGAAAGTCTGTTTCTTATAACAGTACAGGCACTGTAAACATGGTCCTCACATGACCGCTTTGACCGAAAACCGTTTTGTTTATCACATAGTAATTCTTGCTCTTCTAAATAGCCTTTTAACCTGTTATTCAGCATTGCTGAGTACAATTTACTTACGACCGATAACAAACTTATACCTCAATAATTAAGAGGCACGCGTTTATCTTTGGTTGTGTCTTTTGGGATAAGAGAAATCATTGCTTTTCGCCAAATGCTAGGTATATAGCCAGGCTCAAAGCAAAGACTAAACAAGGAAAACAACACTTCAATAACTATGGGAAATTTCAAGACTTCGTAAGGTATTCGATCTATCCCTACGCTCTTTCCATTTTTAGCCCCTTTTATGACTTTATCGATTTCTATACGTGACAAAGGTGTATTCAATAACTGATTTTCTTCAAATAGGGGGTCTAACATCTGATCCTCTAGGAAACACTTCTCTCGCATTATTTGATCATAGAAATGAGTGTCAAAATTTTCACCACTATCAGGACAAATCCTCAAAGTCACTTGACCATTTATTTAACACCATGTCATAATCTGTTATTAAATTTCCATGGTCATCATATACTTCGAAGGAATTGAGGAATTACGCTTCGGACCTAATTTTCTTAAATGATCCCAGAATGCCCTGGGGTCGTCTGTACTTGTTCTCTCAATGTCAACTGACAAAGATCGTTTATACTTTCTTTCCGCTCGCCGTAGCTGTTTATCGAACATGTTTTTAGCAGTTTTGTAATCATTATGGAGCCGCAAACGCGTACGCCTGTCACCGTGAAACTTAACGTATCTGTGCTCCAATGTACGTACTGACTGCCATAACCTCTCAGTCTCTTCATCCCAATATGGTTTAAATGTTTTATAGCGTTTACGCGTCTTCTTTGAGCAATCTAGCGATGGTATATGGTCATTCATTTGTTTTGTTAAAATATTACAAAATTCCTCATAAATATTGTCTATATTTTCTTGATTTTCTCTACATAATTCAACATTTCTGATCAATCCCAGAAATGCTGATCTGGCAAGTTCAGAGGTCAAGAAGTCGTCGGGAATTCTCTTTAGTTTAAATATCTTTTCATTGCATTGGGGGCAGAATTGGTTTCACATGGCATTACAGTGTTGTACTTAAATTCAAATCTTAAAATATAATGATCAGGTAATTTACTCCGATCCCCTATCAGCGATTGAATATCTAATCGATTAACTATCGATGCAGGGGAGATAACTTCGAAATTATTACATGCACTGAAACAGTCATGTGGGACGCACACAAAATCTACCACGGACTTCCCTCTACTTGAGACGGACGTGAAATTATCTTTCTCTTTACTGAAACGACCGTTTAAAATACACATTTTTGAGTCAAGTAGGAATTCAATAAATGTATGCCCATGTTGATTCACAGTCTTGTCAAGGCATTGCCTTAACGGTAAATTGTCAACATCCGAGATTGTGTCGGCCAAATCCCCGATCCTCGAGTTTGTATCACCGCAAATAAAAAGAGCATCATTGTCAGACAAAAGGTAAACCTTTCCTAATAAATGTGCATAAAAATCGGTAGCATTTCGACCCCAGGGAGAGGTTTCCGGAGGCAAATAAACAGAGAAAACTACGATCGTATATCCTGTCAATTTGGAAGTGAGCGAAAGCCCAAGAATTCCCTCATATGCTTGGTCAACTACATCGACATTAAAATAATCAAACAAACAGCTTTTAACAAAAATACCAACACCGCCCGATATTTTAGGTGCATTAACATGGGTAAGAGATCTGTTATGCGCATAAAAATGATAACCTTCTACAGTAATTGTCCGAGTACCTTTTAAATGGGTTTCATTTACACAGATAATATCAGAGTTAGTATGGGTAATAAGTTTGGATCTAATTTCGTGATTCGATTCAGTCCATCCAGCCACGTTTAAATGGGATACGGATATAGAATGTTCGGTTAACCGGGCGTTGGCTTATGCGTCACCTGCACCACTGAATGCACGTGCTGCCCTGCTCCGTCCATCTTGTGGCGGCGTCTTCTTAACGATACGTCCGTTACCTGTCACTCGAAACTGATTACCATTCGGCAGTTCAGATAACAGGGTTTTTGCATTCAGTTCGAGGATGAGCTCGGTGTGTGTTTTACTTCCGTATAAATACACATTTTTGAAACCAGCCTGAGACATTAATTCCTTCTTTGATCGAAGCACCTCGATTTTTTTATTCATATTGTCAAGGGCAATTTTCAATAGCGGTGGTTTACCTGTATTTCTGTCAATACATCGGCTAGCATCAGTAATGGTCACATTGCTCGATAGACCATTGCCCAGGGCGGAGATCAAATCCATAGCGTCATCTAACGGTTGTTTACCGGGGTGCATTGGCAAATTAGTAGCGATGATGGTGAGATCACAATTATGTACCGTTTTGTCCTGATGTAAGCCACTCTGTTTCTCAATTTTTAGGTCGCCAATTCGTTTGTCAAGGGAAGCAAATTGAAGATCTATATCAACTTTAACAGCCTTTATCTTGTCGTCGATTGTTGACAAGATATCATTTCTAAGTCTTTCGATTTTACTATCATTGATCTTTTGGAGACTCTCTTGGCCTTTCTTTAATGCTCCTAACATCTCCATCATTTTGTCCATACGGTCACACATAGAAGAGTCAGAAAAGTCAGCTGTTTCAGCCATCTTTGTTTGTTTACACAATGGGCTTGTGAGACCCGGAGAATCTCTCGGTCTTTTCTCTGAATTAGACGGCGTTTCACTCATTTTCTGTGTTAGATCATAACTATATACAACTTACATGTATTTTCTTGCAGTAATCCAGTCTATTTCAATCACTTTAACACAGTTTTCAAACAAATTTATTCCATCTTTACAGCCAATGCATAGTTCCTTGACCCACCTATTAGCATATCTTAACAATAGATTACAGTTAAATTTTGTCCCACAAACAGGATGTTAACAAAGGAGCACATGTCATTGTTTGTGGCCAAACCTATTGTTATTCAAATAAAAGTTCGGGTCAGGGAACTATCCATTCAAATTCCGCGTCCATTTACTTCACGCATGCGCAAAATGTATTCATGTAAATTATGTAATTATGTAAATTGTCAATCCACTTATACTCGTTCGATTGCTGTTTAAATCCATTTCCAGCTGATGTCCAATGTTTATAATCACACTCCATAAACAGAATCTTTATTCATGTCCTACTTCATTGCACACTTAACCTGGCATGTTGAGGCTACTCCGAGGCCCTAAGTCGTCAATATACTGAGTTTAAGGTAAAGTCCCTGTAATGGTTCCGCTACATTTCGGACCTCATGGTCTTTCACGGAAATAACCAAGGTTTTCTAATGTTTTATTAGTGAAAATTGGTTATCTTGGAAGAGGTTAAGTGGTCAGAGACGTAGCGGAACCATTACAGGGACTTTACCTTAAATGTTTAACATTTGAAGCAGTCAGGGCGGACATTGTAACTACTCGATCAACTGGACCGGTTTCTTTATTTTGAAAGATTTGAAATTATAAAAGGGCACACTTGAACTAAAACAAAGCATCATAATAATATAGTAGTGCCCTGCCTAACTGAACTGTAGATAGAGCTACACATATTTATAAACCTAGCAACATTTCGTTATTTTGATAAAACCAGATATAATCTCAATAAAGGAATGCATATCAAATAATCGTGATGAATTGAAAATAAAAACTATATAATGGTGGCCAACAAACAAAAAGGTAAGGAAATTATTGTCAAATGTTGTTAAAAAGCAACAACAAAAACAAACTTATTACAATATCGATAGCAAAAAAAAAAAAGAAAAAAAAAGAATATGAAATGAATCTTCGTTAACTATACTATAAAACTAGTGCTTATGCTTGTAAATAAAATCGAGAGAATGTAGTATTAATCCTCCATTTAAAAATGCAAATAACTTGATTGAAATATATCCCTGCTCGAGCTGATTATTACCAAGTAAGAAAACTGTTACAACAAATGAAGAAACGAAACAAATCAAACAATGCTTAAACAGTCTTCCTGTACTTTATGCATTTCACAAGCATAAAAATATTTACGCAAAATCGGCCGGTCATCCCGGAAATATCCGATTACTCACGTCAATCTTCGTGACTGAATGGACGATAACGTTTAATAAAAAATAACTTACTGAAGTTGTTGACATCTCCAACTTGCGTTTGTACACTTAGACCGTTTGCACCGATTATTGCATGCGCTTAAATAAGATGTTGACGATGCATTAAAATCTGACATTCGTTAATACTTTTGAATGTCGTAAACATTGGTTTTTATTTGCAAACATATTTGAAGAACATAACTTTCATGTTTATCAGATCTGCTATTGGAGATTAGTCCATATAATTTAAGATATAATGTAGAAATAATAAGTAATAATGAAGAAGTACATTGTTGTTGTTTTTTTAAAGGAAAGAAATCGTTCTTTTCCATAACTAAGAATCTAAAGTTCCAGGAGCAATTCATATTTAAATGTTGAGCATCACCTCTTTTATTCCCTATCTAGTAATAATGATAAAGTCATTTGCGTCTTTGATATGTCGCAGCCGGGGATCAAGCCCACAACCTTATGATGCCGAGGCGGATACTCTTACCATTCGGCCACCGGGACCGGTTGCATCTATTCAACTTACTGCATATCAACTGAGATTAAAAGCTGAAATGAAACATTAAATTAACTTAAACCTTAAGGTACTAAAGACACCATTATTCCGAAGGATCGATATAATCTAATTGAGAAGGGCTCTAGTATTTCGCTTTACTCTGTCCAATACTCTAGACCAAATGAAAGCTCCGCTCTAGACGCGGCAAAAAAGTAAAACCATAAAACAAGATCAACATGGATACTTTCAGCAAAAATATATGAATGAAAACAAATCTTAATTATAGCTGATGCGGTGGTTTATTTTACGTAGACTTCGTAATATTTAATTACTCGTTGTTTCATGAAACTCAAAAAAGCTTTTTGCTTGAAAACTTGTTAAAACGTACTCTATATTTGCGAATGTGTGTTTACAGGTTTGCATACAGTATGCCTGCATATGTGCAACTGGTCTTGAATATGAACGAATGCTGCAGGCGCACAGTATACGAATTTCTCGAAGTGTATATGCTTCAGCCTTGTGTGCATGCGTGTGTGCGGTTTAAACCCTATTTGAACAACAAAGCAAGTGCATGGTTGTATATCTAATGAAAAGCTTGTTTCATACAAATGGGTTACTTTACTGAGCTATGTAACGGTGTAAATCACATTTTATATAATATATTACATAAATACATACAGGTAATACTCACGCGTACACATATGTACACATGTATTTCAGTACGTTTCATGTGTATTGAAAATAAGCATAAATCTGTTGAATTTGGTTTTTATGAGTTTTAATTTATGGTTTTAATTGCTCAAACAAGGAAGATGATGTAATTATACAAGAGATAATAAAGGATATGATATACATATAACGTATACTGATGTTCTGATACCAGCTAGATACAACAATGTGTATCCTGTCTCGAGGTTAGCTTAACATAGCTGAATGTTTGTTTGAAGGATTTCTTGTCAGACTCAATGCGAGGTAAAGTTCGAGATTCTTCCACCATCAAATATCCAAATGCTATTAATATGTTTTTCTTTTGGCAAATCACGTGAAAAGAAAACGTCGCTTCTTAACTTGGTTTGTTCCTCATTTATGAAAATGCACTTAACACAACCGGTAAAGTTTTATTCGCCGGGCTCAATTAGATAAAAACGGAGAATTATATTTGTTTTAAATGATTGATTTTTTTTAGTTTACCGTCGCTGCGAAAGTATTTCAGTCATATAGCGACGTCCAGCGAATTACAGATGGAGGAAGACCCCCGAATGCACTGGGGCGTCCGGGTAGAACCATCGACCTACCGCAAGTGGAAAGCTTCCTAACATGAAAATCCGAATGACCCTGCCGGGACTCGAACACTAGCGGTGCGGGGCTGAGTGAGTGTTAAACTCAGCGACTTTACCCACTCGGTCACGGAGGCCCCTTTGATTAAATGAAAGACAGATGTCTAGTTAGACAAAAACAAATATTTTTCTAAAACAAATCGTTGCATAGATCAAAAAAGACACCATAAATGTATTACAGTGAGAGTTTTGGGCCGAGAAACTCGCTCCCGGTTCGATTTGATATACAATAGAGCGTGACAGAAGTAGGGATTGAAGGCAGAGTTAACTCAGGTAAAACCGCAGACAGATAACCGCATATCACTATATAAAGAAATATTGATTTAGTATCTACGTATCTTGCCAGGAACGACCTTGACCTCTAAATTCCTCCATTCCTTCATTTCGGGTAAATAACTAAATGTATCTCTGTGTTTCTTTATAAAACAGCTGCCAAGATAATACGTTGTGGAACCCTTTGTAGCAGTTGTGATACGAGGTAGGTTTTGTCGCAAGAGGTCAGTCCGTTGACCATGCACTTAAATGGGTGTAGGAATACTGAAATGTAAGAGCTTTACACTTCTGTTGGGATACCTCACTGGAATGTAAATATTTAATGAGTTCCCTAGGGTTTATGAACTCCAAAACCTCTCTTTTGTGTCGGAACTCACTGATCTCCAGAGCTGCCTAAATTCCAAGAGCCCTAGTAGTATCGGAGCTCTCTGAGCTCAAAGACCTCCCTGGTTTGTCGGAATTCCATAAATTCCCCGTGGTTTCGGATCATTTCAAGCTTATTTTCGTAACGCTTTACGTTAAAAGTACTACGAATATCCTTACTGCAGATTTGACACTCCTTCCTCCCAATATAAGTTTTTACGCTAGATAAACTAAGACTTGGTATAAGAGACAATGTCGACTAGTGAATATGTTGATCCTAATTTCAAATAAATACTCCACCAAATTTCCAATTATATATCAAATTTACAACATTTTCATTATTGATAACATATATTTTCATGTATGTTATCGCAAGAGATTCAATATTAATACGAATTCTGTACAATACCCCCATAAAAAAAACTTCCCTTACATTCCATGTATAGACAGTGTTTGATACATTCTTTGGATTTCAAAAGTATGTGTCTTGACAAATATATTTATAAATTCATTATTGGCCATCTATGTCGTAGATATATCTGGTTTATTTCCACCATGAGGCGGTCAATCTAAGTACAGAGCTATTAAGTAACTAAACCAAACAGAAAGTGAAACCAGTCACGCGTAGAAAATCAGGACTGAAAATAATCTACTTTATATATCCATCATAGTTCCATACAGACGTTTATACAGACGCAAACATATAAGTGTACAAAGCCATATTTCAGAGACTCACTTATAAGTATCTTAAGGTCAAGTCCCTGTAATGGTTCCGGTATTTCTTGGACCACTTAAACCCTACCAAGATAACCAAGATACCCTAATGAAACATTAGGAAACCTTGGTTATCTTCGTAAAAGGCCAAGAGGCTCGAAATATAGCAGAACCATTACAGGGACTTTACCTTAATTCAAGAAATGCTGCACTATTTAATCTCATTGCTTAATGTGGCGAACATGTTCAAGATATATTTTTATTGTATTTTTTCGAAGTTAAAAAAAGCGATTGTAAACAATTATTGGAGGTATACAGCTATAATGAGTGTATTGTTTTATCTTCTTTAATCATGTCATTTGTGCCGCAAAAATTCGAGTTGAAATCGCTTTCTGTCCTTTTCAAAGGATGTATAAACTTGTAAACTTGTTTAAAATATATGATTGCAGATGAATATAACGACGTAAAAAAATCTTTTCGTCGCGTTTTATAAACATAAATATATTCGATTACCATATTTGAAATTAGTATGAAATTGTTTATAAGCAAATATTACTTGTAGGGCAGTTCTTTGCTGAATTGCCATGATCATTCAGCAGTTCTGGTTTTTTATGTACTTACTTTTCTTTGTCGCTACTAGAGCGGAGCTGTCGTTTAGCGAGTATTGGACGACATATGATGCATTAAAGCGAAATCATAGAGCGAACTGACACTACCTCTTAAATAGCGATCCTTCGGAAAAGTATTGTCTTTAGTGCTTCAGTACTTTAAATGTTTGATTCATATTCTCTTAAATATTCAGTTTCAATCGATGCCGTATGCTACATACATGAAGTACGCAAGTTAACAGAAAGCTTAACGGGATTATTTTATCTGAAAAGGTAGTAGTCTTTATTATCCGATTTCAAGTATTGTATGTCTTTTTTTAAGGTATATCTACTCTTATTCTAAAAGTGTAAACTTTATATATACGATATATCATTATGAGACATACCTTCCTGGCAAATTTGAAAAAATAACCTCCCCAATATTTCTGAAATATAAATTTTACTTTAATATCTTCACATCGGTCCAGACAAGAAGAAAATATATTTGAAATATACCGATAGCTCAAAACGGCACTGGTCTACCCATGTGTCTTCGGCATATTCGGGTAGTTCCAGGACTGGTTGGCCGGCTGTCATGGTAATAAGATAGGTGGTGGCATCATGCTACACGTAAATGGCGTGATACCGCAGTGAGACAACACTATAGCTCATTATGACACAGTCTCCTAGTGATGTTTAACAAATATTGTCGATGAGAGTTTAAATGATATAGCATTCAAACATTATTAATATAGATCTATACCTTAACAGTGATTTAATACAACTTCATTACGTACATATAAATGTACATTCAGGTGTTGTGAGGCATGAGGCAATACACTTGAAAAAATTAATTTTTTAAATATTAATATTGCTTGATGTAAATGTTTGCATTTACCGTGTGTCGCAAATATATGCCATAATACCCGGGCGTCGCTGTATGACACTGAATTATTGTCGCAACAGCTGTAAACATCAAAACCAATAACAACCGTTTGATAAATTATTTTATCTGTATTATACACATGCAAAAGCTCAACAAAATCATAAATATTCTTTAGGTCTAAATAATAATAACTTTATATATGACCAGTTACATAGCAAGACATAAATCCAACAAACAGGTATACATTCAATAAATAATAGAACAGAATTAAACCACTTAAAACCTCAAAACAGGCATAAGTTCATTAAATCATTAACTCGGAAACCAAAACAAAACAAAAACTACAAATACCAATGGAACTTGTATTCTGTGACTGGTTTAGCGGTCTCTCTCAGAGATACATTAACATGGACTTCCGGGTAGGGGTCATAGGTCGACCCATCCATGCTTCTATGGCGTGCACTCACTTTAACCGTTGTACTATTCAGAGTCGCTTGAAACTCGACAAATTGGTCCAGTATGTTATCATGCCCGAATATTAAATCATCTAAATGAATATATCCACGATTTATTCGTCTCAATGTTTTCTCGTACTTGTAATGCCAATATGAATATTCCTTAGAGTGGTTAAACCCGGGGGAAAACGCACAGCAACTATACACGTGTTTATCTTTTAATGTTACACACGGACTCTCTGAGAACTTTAAATATTCAATTACCTTTGAAATATCAATCATATTTGCTAAGATTACAATTTTCCCATCAGCAAAACTTTCCAAAAACAAATTTGCGCGCATGGATTTGTCTTTTCTGAGAGCGGCATTGTTGGATACACACAGCACATATACTGGGTCTGTAAAATGCCCGTCAGGTGCTGTGTCCGAACTTGTGTTCAATGTTCGTGACTTCCATTCCGTGGTCCCGTATGTTAAAGCACCAATGAGAAAAAGTGTCGTCGAGATGACAGTTCCTGTAGAAAGAGAAACATTTTGTCAGCTACATACGTGATTAATTTGATATAAATACCTCTGTTTCAAAACTACCATTATAATGTATACATTGTAATTGGCACACAGTGCTTTTTATGGCATCATAAAATGATATAAACAATGGATGGAAAAGAATGGAAAATACCATATCATATCTTTAAATATTGACATTTTCATTGTTCCTTTCTGAATTTGTTTTTTCTCTCATTTGTTTCAGTGATTTGCATTTGTATTATCAATATAGTTTAAAACATGCACAACATATTATTTACCAAACGATTCCTCTGTTGCAACAAAAACAAACAGATTGTGACTCATAGAAATAAGTTATACTCAAAAGTATCTACATTGTGGTGATGCATATGGCACGGCCAGGGATTGGTGTTCATAGACGATACAACATAGTCTAGACCACCAAACTATTGTTGCCTTTCTTTTTTTCTTTAAGAATAAATGATAATAATAAAATAATTTAAAAGTAAAACATAGGACGATGGAGAAGACAGCGTAGTGTGCTGGTTGTGTAGTTGGTATATATAAGACTGCTAGATCGGATCCTTCTCAAAGAAGATATATGTTTATTTTCTAGCAAAATAGATTTGAAAGAAATGTAATCTGTGCAATTGTGCTGTAAATATTTGGACTTATTAAAATGCAGTTATGCAAAATGTTGTGCATACTTTCACTTTCTTTAATTTAAAAAACAAAACAAACTTGCCCTTTGATGTGGTGTTCCATGTCCATTTACTTATGGCAATCTGCCGCTGATATTTGATAACATTATAACATTTGCCATAGAAAAGGAACCTTTGCCATCAGAGAAATGTTCCCTTGCGTTAAAATAAGTTCATGCAAATGAGTTAGAGCTTGTCGTTATCAATTACGCATATATTTTCTATTGTTGTTATTATTATTATTACTTATATAATTATTTATTCTTCCTGTACTTGTAGAATATTCTATGAATATCATGATATCATGAAAGTCAAAGTCCAAAAATAATCAGAAACAGGTTTATTGCAAAATGCTATTTCACTAGACTGTATACGTACAAAGTTAAAACTAGAGTTGGACATTCCCCGGTAGCCGAGTGATTAGAGCGTCCACCTCGGGAGCGGGAGGTCGTGGGTTCGATCCCCGGCCGCGACATAACAAAGTTGTATCTTTCTTGCTTGGCGCTCAGCATATAAGGGTGGCTGCAGGACTGGTATGCCCAGTGTCAGGGTAATGTGGCTGGGTGTGGTATCATGCCAAATGTCTACGGCGTGATACTGCAGTGTGGCAGCACTATATCTGTCTCAAGTAGACATCGTCTCCAAATGACTGAAATACTGTCGGTGGGACATTAAACCCATTATGGCTATGTGGGTTGTTTGCATAAGAAAAACAGTCAGAACTGTGATTTATTATCTTACACTGTACCAAACACATCATTTTTCTGTATGAATACACAAACTCAGAAGATTAATATGTATCTAAAATTTCTACAGCGAAACTGGATCAAAGTGTCCACAACCGCATATTTTCACTTCTTTTTTTTTCCAGTGGCCTTGACCTTGACAAAATATCCACGGTCGACTGAAGGTAAATTATTATAATTTCCATCCCAAACAAGCTTAGTCTGAGTCTGAGTGACACTTAACTTTAGAATCTTGTATGCGCCTTGCTTATGGGTAGCAGAAGGAGCCCCCATAGTTACTACAATCACAGACTCAGCATCACTCTGTTCCTCACTGTTGTAGGTTCGAGTCCCAATCTGGTCTCTTAAATGTTCCATGTGAGGATGCCTTCCAGCTGACTTGGTGGTTGTTCACTGGTTAAGTCCGAGTGTCTCTATATGTGTGGAACTTGACCAATCTCCAAGCAGAGTTGTCATTCAGTCCTCACATAACATCTCTGCAATGGGCTCAATGCCAAGAATCTTGTCAAACAGAAAACACTCATTTAACGCGGATTTAAGTGTATTTTACGGATTAAAGGTATAGAAACTTTGAATAAATATTTTTTGAATCATCATAAAACGTGTCTAAAATGTTAATTTCAGTTGTTATTATCGGAACTTATTTCTGCCTTATTTCGCCGATGGGAACATTCCGCAAACGCTCGTCTGCAAATGTAAATATTTACAGATTCAGCCGGATATTGTAATTTAAAAACAGCTTTTGATTTTAATAATTTATTATTTTAATGACCATTTTGATCAGGATCAGTGATGTTATCTATATATATTTCGCAGTTTAAGGAGCCTATCTAGTCTCCTTCAAATTAAATATTTGAACAACGGTCTGGATGACATCATATATTTGAAACTACTTTCTGAGCCCACCACAGAGGTGATTGTAATGTAAGCCGATGTGTAAGAGAAAGTCGCTGTATGGCTGAAATGTTGTCGTATGCGTTATCGTTAACTACAAATCACTATGATGTCTAGAGGAGTACCTCTATTGATGTTTGGGCTGGATCCCAAGTAAAAAAAGGTTTAGACAGCAAAGAGTACGGTCTTCATACAAATGTCGAATGAAACCAGGGGTCAAAAGTTGAAAACCATGGTAAGGATAGAGGCAATAAAAAAGAGACCATACCCTCCCCGGGAAGACAAGTATAATTTGTCCTACAGTATTATATATATATATATATATATATATATATATATATATATATTATACTTTAAACTACTAGTGCTTATGATAAAAGGTATGACTAACCTGCTTTAACATTCTGTCTGCATATGAAGACATAAACAATATTAATTATGTAAATTGTCAATCCACCTATACTCGTTCGGTTGCTGTTCAAATGCATTTCCAGATGATGTCCAATGTTTATAATCACACTCCATAAAAAGAAGCTTTATTCATGTCCTACTTCACTGCACACTTAACCTGGCATGTTGAGGCTACTCTGGGGCCCTAAGTCGTCAATATACTGAGTTTAAGGTAAAGTCCCTGAAATGGTTCCGCTACATTTCGGACCCCATGGCCTTTCACGGAGATAACCAATGTTTCCTAATGTTTCATTGGGGTATATTGGTTGAGGTTAAGTGGTCCAAGACGTAGCGGAATCATTACAGGACTTTACTTTAAATGTTTAACATTTGAAGCAGTCAGTTCATTTCGCGACCGGGAATCGAACCGGGCGGACATTGTAACTACTCGATCAACTGGACCGGTTTCTTTATTTTGAAAGGTTTCGAATTACAAAAGGGCACACTTTGAACTAAAACAAAGCATCATAATAACCCTAGATAAACTACAACTATTAATAAACATGGCAAAAGTTCGTTATTTTGATAAAACCAGATATAATCTCAATAAAGGAATGCATGTCAAATAAACGTGATAAATTGAAAATAAAAACTATATAATGGTGGTCAACAAACAAAAAGGTAGGAAATTATTTCAAATCTGTTAAAAACAAAACAAAAACAAACATATTACAATATCGATAGCAAAAAAAAAAAAAAAAAAATGAAATGAATCTTCGTTAACTATACTATAAAACTTGTGCTTATGCTTGTAAATAAAAATTAGAGAGAATGTAGTCCTTCATTGAAAAATGCAAATTTCTTGACAGAAATATATCCCTGCTCGAGCTGAATATTACCAAGTAAGAATACTGTTACAACAAATGAAGAAACGAAACAAATCAAACAACGCTTAAACAGTCTTTCTGTACTGTTTGTATTCCACAAGGTTTTTTATTCAATAACTCCTTAATTGAATTGAATGTCCTTATTCTTCTAAATTGTATACCACTTTACAAAAATGGTGACAGGTCTGTATTGTTTAACTGCAGACCATCATCATTTGTAAGTTGCGTTGATAAAGTCATGGAACTCCATCAAAAATCTATTTAGCTGTATGCACGGTAAATCCTTTGGTATAGTATGTGTATTCAATATCAAGAATATGGTACAGCTGCTATTTAATAATAGACATCAGAGAGTCAGTTTCCTCTTTTTTAAGTAATTGTTGTATTCAAATATTAATCATTCAATAATCGAGACAAACGTTTCTAATTAATAAAGCATGTTATAAAAGCACCATCCCCTCTCGACATCATGAACATAATGAGTGTGTAAAGAAAATTCTTTAAATATGCTAATCAGCATAAAAATACTTTACGCAAAATCGGCTCGTTAATCCCGGAAATATCCGATTACTCACGTCAGTCTACGTGACTGTGTCAAATGAACGACAACGTTTGATAAAATAAATAACTTACTGAAGTTGTTGACATCTCCAACTTGCTTTTGAACACTTAGACCGTTTGCACCGATTATTGCATATGCTTAATTAAGATGTTGACGGTGCATTCAAATCTGACTTTCATTAAAACTTTTGAATGTCATAATTATTGGTTTTTATTTGCATATTTGAGGAAAAAAACAAGTCTACTGTTAGAGATTAGTCCATCTAATTTAAGATATAATGTAGAAATAATAAGTTAGGTTACATTTGCTAGGCGTCTAGCAATAATCGATCAACGAATCGTGCAGCCTTAGGTGTGTGGAATGAACTCCATAACTGAATCAATCAAACCCCGCTACTTTCAATATTTATGAGTAGAATAAAATTATGTTCGCAAATATTATTTAAGTGAGCAAGATCGATGCTTTTCTATGTATAATCTTAATGCGGATGTATCTAACATTTAGAGTAGACATACCTCGCTATGGTCACATGTAATGTTTTTGAAAAAGTATTTGCAGAATCACGTTATCACCAGAAATGATCTGTTTGTGTGGTGTGTTTGAAGAAGTAAATCGTTTCATTAATTCATTAAACGGAAAAAATAAATAATCGTTCGTTTCCATAACTAAGAACCTGAAGTTCCGGGAGCAATTCATACTTAAATGTTGAGCATCATCTCTTTTATTCCCTATCTAGTAATGATGATAAAATCATTTGCGTCTTTGATATATCGCAGCCGGGGATCAAACCCACAACCTCATGATGCCGAGGCGGATACTCTAACCATTCAGCCACTGGGACCGGTTGCATCTTTTCAACTTACTGCATATCAATTTAGATTAAAAGCTGAAATGAAACATTTAACTTAAACCTTAAGGTACTAAAGACACCATTATTCCGAAGGATCGATAGAATCTAATTAAGAAGGGGTCGATGTGGAGTCAGTCGCTCTTGTATTTCGCTGTACTCTCTCAATCCATGAAACCGTTATTACATCTGTCCCATACTCCAGACCAAACGAAAGCTCCGCTCTAGACGCGGCAAAAAACCAACAACCATAAAACAAGATCAACATTGATACTTTCAGCAAAAGAAACATGAATGAAAACAAATCTTAATTATAACTGATGCGATGGTTTATTTTACGTAGACTTCGTAATATTTAATTACTCGTTGTTTCATGAAACTAAAAAAAAGCTTTTTGCTTGAAAACTTGTTGAAACGTACTCTACATATGCGAATGTGTATTTATAGGTTTGCATACAGTATGTCTGCATATGTGCAACTGGTCTTGAATATGAATGAATGCTGCAGACGCACGGTATACGGATTTCTCAAGGTGTATATGCTTCAGCCTTGTTTGCATGCGTGTGTGCGGTTAAAAACCTAATAGAACAACAAAGCAAGTGCATGATTGTATATCTAATGAGAGACTTGTTTCATACAAATTGGTTATTTAACTGAGCTATGTAAAGGTGTCAATCACATTATATATATATAATACATAAATACATGCAGGTAATACTCACGCGCGCACATATAAACACATGTATTTCAGTACCTTTCATGTATTTTGAGACTAAGCATTATGAGTTTTCATTTATGGTTTTAACTGCTCAAACAAGGAAGATGATGTAATTATACAAGAGATAATAAATGATATACATATAACGTATACTGATGTTCTGGTACAAGCTACAGACGGTGCACAGATACAACAATGTGTACCCTGTCTCTAGGTAAGCTTAACACAGTTAGCTGAATGTTTTTTTTAAGGATTTCTTGTGAGACTCAATGCGAGGTACTGTTCGAGATTATTCCACCATCAAATATCCAAGTGCTATTAATATGTTTTTCTGGTAAATCACGTGAAAAGAAAACGTCTCTTCTTGATTTGATCCTCATTTATGAAAATGGACTTAACACAACCGATAAAGTTTTATTCGCCGGGCTCAACAAGATAAAAACGGAGAATTATATTTGTTTTGATTGATTGATTGATTGATTGATTGATATTTTTAGCTTACCGTCGCTGCGAAAGTATTTCAGTCATATAGCGACGTCCAGCTAATTACAGATAGAGCAAGACCCCCGAATGCATTAGGGCGTCCGGGTAGAACCACCGACCTTCCGCAAGTGGAAAGCTTCCTCACATGAAAATCCGAATGACCCTGCCGGGACTCGAACACTAGCGGTGCGGGGCTGAGTGA
Organism: Solen grandis; assembly: GCA_021229015.1. NCBI lineage: Eukaryota > Metazoa > Mollusca > Bivalvia > Adapedonta > Solenidae > Solen > Solen grandis. The sequence goes on from CM037777.1 coordinate 26,083,336, forward strand.
GTGTTAAACTCAGCGACTTTACCCACTCAGTCACGGAGGCCCCTTTGATTTCATGGAAGACAGATGTAGTTGGACAAAAACAGAGATTTTTCTAAAACAAATCATCGTTGCCTAGACCCCAAAAGACATCATAAATGTATTACAGTGCAACTTTTGGGCTGAGAAACCCGCTCCCGGTTCGATTTGATATAAAATAGAGCGTGACAGAAGTAGGGATTGAAAGCAGAGTTAACTCAGATAAAACCGCAGATTACCGCATATCACTATAAAAAGAAATATTGAGTATGTATCAACGTATCTTGCCGTGAACGACCTTGACCTCTAAATTCCTCCATTCCTTCATATCGGGTAAATGACTAAATGTATCTCTGTGTTTCTTTAGAAAACAGCTGCCCAGATAATACGTTGTGGACTGGAACCCTTTACAAGGTAGATTTTGTCGCAAGAGGTCAGTCCGTTGACCATGCACGTGAATGGGTGTAGGGATACTGAAATTTTAGAGCTTTACACTTCAGTTGGGATAACTCACTGGCATGTAAGAATTTATTGAGTTCCCTAGGGTTTATGAGAGAAATGGCTCTCCGTTGTGTCGGACCTCACTGATCTCCTAGAGCTGCCAAAATTCCAAGAGTCCCTAGTAGTATCGGAGCTCTCTGGCTCAAAGACCTCCCTATTTTGTCGGAATTCCTAAATTCCATGTGGTTTCGGATCATTTCAATTTATTTTCGTAAGCTTTACGTTAAAAGTACAATATCCTTACACTCCTTCATCCCCATATAAGTTTTTTACGCTAGATAAACTAGACTTGGTATAAGAGACAATGTCGGCAACTGAATATGCTAATCTTCTGATCCGAATTTAAAATGAATACATCCACTAAATTTCCAATTATATATCAAATTTACAACATTTTCATCATTGATAACATATATTTTCATGTGTGTTATCGCAAGAGTTTCAATATTCTTACGAATTCTGTACAATACCCCCATAAAAAAAAACTTCCCTTACATACCAAGTATAGACAGTGCTTGATATATTCTTTGGATTTCAAAAGTATGTGTCTTTACAAATATATTTATAAAATCATTATTGGCCATCTATGTCGTAGATATATCAGGTTTATTTCCACCATGATGCGGTCAATCTAAGTACAGCGGAATAAGTGACTAAACCAAACAGAAAAGGAAACCAGTCACGCGTAGAAAATCAGGACTGAAAATAATCTACTTTGTATGTCCATCATAGTTCCAGACAGACGTTTATACAGACGCAAATATATTAGTGTACAAAACCATATTTCAGAGACTCACTTATAAGTATCTTAAGGTCAAGTCCCTGTAATGGTTCCGGTATTTCTTGGACCACTTAAACCCTACCAAGATAACCAAGATACCCTAATGAAACATTAGGAAACCGTGGTTATCTTCGCAAAAGGCCAAGAGGCTCGAAATGTAGCGGAACCATTACAGGGACTTTGCCTTAATTCAAGAAATGCTGCACTATTTAATCTCATTGCTTAATGTGGCGAAAATGTTCAAGATATATTTTTATTGTCTTTTTTTCGAAGTTAAAATAAGCGAGTGTAAACCATTGTTGGAGATATACAACTATAATGAGTGTATTGTTTTATCATCTTTAATCATGTCATTTGTGTCGCAAAAATTCGAGCTGAAATCGCTTTCTGTCCTTTTCAAAGGGTGTATAAACTTGTAAACTTGTTCAACATGTAATTGCAGATGAATATAACGAAGGAAAAGAAAATCTTTTCGTCGCGTTTTATAAACATAAATATATTCGATTACCCTTTTTGAAATTAGTATGAAATTGTTTATAAGCAAATATTACTTGTAGGGCAGTTATTTGCTGATTTTTTTATGTACTTATTTTTCTTTGCCGCTACTAGAGCGTAGCTGTCGTTTGGCTTTGAGTATTGGACGACATATGAGGTAGTAAAGCGAAATCATAGAGCGGACTGACATTACCTCTTAAATAGCGATCCTTTGGAAAAGTATTGTCTTTAGTGCTTCAGTACTTTAAATGTTGGATTCATATTCTTTTAAATATTCAGTTTCAATCGATGCCGTATGCTACATACATGAAGTACGCTAGTTAACAGAAAGCTTAATGGGATTATTTTATCGGAAAATTAAGTAGTCTTTATTTTTCATTTTCAAGTATTGTATGTTTTTAGCTCACCTGAGCATAGCTCAGGGTGAGCTTTTGGGATACTTGATTGTCCGTCGTCCGTCGTCCGTCGACAATTTGATGTTTACACACTAGAGGCCACAATTTTGATCCAATTTTCCTCAAACTTGGTCAGAATGTTTGTCTTGATGATATCTTGAACCCTTTCGAAAATGGGTCAGGTTGGATCAAAAAGTAGGTCAGTAGGTCAAATCTTAGAAAACTCTTGTCGTCCATCAACAATTTTGATGTTTACACACTAGAGGCCACAATTTTGATCCAATCTTCCTCAAACTTGGTCAGAATGTTTGTCTTGATGATATCTTGAACCCTTTCGAAAATGGGTCAGGTCGGATCAAAAAGTAGGTCAGTAGGTCAAATCTTAATTTGTTTACACCCTAGAGGCCACAATTTTAATCCAATCTTCCTCAAACTTGGTCAGAATGTTTGTCTTGATGATATCTTGAACCCTTTCGAAAATGGGTCAGGTTGGATCAAAAAGTAGGTCAGTAGGTCAAATCTTAGAAAATCTTGTTTACACACTAGAGGCCACAATTTTGATCCAATCTTCCTCAAACTTGGTCAGAATGTTTGTCTTGATGATATCTTGAACCCTTTCGAAAATGGGTCAGGTTGGATCAAAAAGTAGGTCAGTAGGTCAAATCTTAGAAAAATCTTGTTTACACACTAGAGGCCACAATTTTAATCCAATCTTCCTCAAACTTGGTCAGAATGTTTGTCTTGATGATATCTTGAACCCTTTCGAAAATAGGCAGGGCCGGACCGAAAAGTAGGTCAATAGGTCAAATCTTAGAAAAATCTTGTTTACACACTAAAGGCCACAGTTTTGATGCAATCTTCCTCAAACTTGGTCAATTGTTTGTCATGATGATATCTCGAACCAGTTTGAAAATGGGTGGGGCTGGATAGAAATGTAAGTAGGTCAAATCTTAAAAAATTTTTATACACTGAGGGCAACTTTTTGGTCCACCAAATTTGGCAATTTGGGGGGAGAAAATTCCTAAATTTTTCCTCTTAATTAAAGCAATCTGTTTTGTTCAGGCAATGAATGATACTTTTCTCAGGTGAGCGATCTAGGGCCATCTTGGCCCTCTTGTTTTTTTAAGTTCTATCTACTCTTCTTCTAAAAATGTAAGCTTTATATATACGATGTATTATTATGAGACATACTTTCCGAAAAATAAATTTTACTTTAATATCTTCGAATCGGTCCAGACAAGAAGAAAATATATTTGAAAAACTACCTTTTATTTTGTACTTTTAGATATAAACTCCCAACTGTCAATCGGAAATCAGTTCCGATTGATGTGTAAACTGCGTGCTTCAAAGTTAATATAGATATTACAAATGTTAACACGTACAAAATTGTGTAATCGCGGCGAAACATGCGTAATACCTTTAAAGCTTATTTGAAAATGAGTTACTATCAGTTTAAGCAAAACGGTCATTTGTTACTATAACTAGAATATTGATGTATGGTTGTTGCATTCCACTAACGTAGGCAAATAAATTATGTTGATTTGCTTATGTTTCAATTTTGGCTTGCATTTTATGGCAAAAAAAACAACAACAAAAAACAAACAAAAAAAACTAGTAAGGACAATAACTTATGATGGAATAACTCGTGTTCCATTGTTAGACTGTGTAAAATATATGTTATACATATAGGATCTGACATGAATTGTTATTTCTTATCAAATGTCACTAAACGAGTTCATGAAAATGGTATTTAGCGAGCCTCTGACGAGCTTAATAACATTTCATGAACGAATTTAGTAAAATTTGATATGAAATGACAGTTCATGACAGATTCTTTTTATCATATGACCTATACTGACAGTAAATAGCGATGATAACAACAAATAAACAAAAACATGAATGACAGACTGTGAACGAATTACTATTTGTAATCTTTTTTGTGAACACCAAGAAAATAGTTTCAAATAATAACTGAAAATAACGATTTAACGTGTGTATTTCTCATACATTTTCAACATCATAATGAATAATGCATCTTTTTTATCAAAGTTAGTTGCATCAAACACAACACACTATGCATATATATATATATAGAGAGAGAGAGAGAGAATACACGCGCGTGACACGGAATGATGTAATTCGGCCTAAAAGTTATATGTAACGTTAAATATAAGAAAATTCGTGATGGGTCTACCAAACCAACTGTTTAAGCATAATGTCATATGATAAAATCATATAATTTACAGACAGTAGTGGTCTAAATATTGGATTTAACCATTTTAATATGTACACGTTTGGATTGTCTCTAGGATGATATGTGTTGAATTCAAAGCAGGGTGCCTCCAGAAAATAAATCCTACCTCTATTCTATTTATTACAACCAGGGTAATGTTAAAATACATTTTTAATTTTATTGTATTTACTTTCGCACGAGAGTTTCCTTGTGACATATCATTTATTTTTTTTATAATCCCTTAACTCATAAATATTCATGTGCATGACTTAATGAATATTAACGTACTGAACTATAAATGGTTTATGAAGTTTGTCGTTCAAACTTTGTAGAATCTGAGCATCATCGATAACGTATGAGCTCTGTTTACTAATGCATCAAAGTGAGTCAATATGATGTAAAGGGTTAAAGCAGACTAAAATAAATCACTCCGATATGTTTTATGCCCCCAATCACCCAAAAAGTGCCGAATCAAAATTTAAGAATTGCTCCGACCCATGCCTCTACTACCTCTACTACAACAATTCATATTTCTCGAAAACAGTTGCTTATCGTAATGGCATATAATATACAGGCCTACGCGTTATATGTACATTCATTGTGTTGATTTATGTATCATTAAAAATAAGTTACGGCTAGAAGCTACAAAGGGAAGCGGGGTTTAGAAATATTGTTTTGAAAATGGACCGGGACGCGAACTTATTTAGACATTAAGGCACACCACACCGCCTATCCTAAACATTCATAGCAAATCATAAAATCACCTTTTGTGACGTGACATTCATGCATCCAGATGTGTAGACTGGACGAAACTGCAAAATAGTTCAATACCAAAGTCCATCCTCTTATCATCCTGACTGGACACTACGTCATTGGTCAAGAAACATTCCGAGCTGCTGTCCGGAGCGACAGTGGTCCTTATCCATCGTGGGTCCCTTGAATTTGGATCTTTCTCACTTTTAAGAAACAAGAGATAAGCACACGGTGGGTCATGATACATGTTAAATCTTTGACTTGGACGATGTAATCGCACTTCAATAATGATAACGCGGTTTTACAAGCAGATATGTTCCCGGTGCTCTTACTTAGGCTTAACTAGTTTGACACTGTCAATTTATAAGGTTTGCGAAGTGGAACTTTTTGCAAATGTGCGATGTGGGAACGCACTTTTGGGTCTGGACCGGACCCAAAGCGCGGTCGGTTTAACGCACTTTCGGTTCAGCTCCGAAAATGGACCCCAAGTGCGTTGATATGTCAGATACTTACTTGGCATATTCTAGAAGGTCATATCCTAAGTGGCAATTTTACAATATAATGGCAAAAGAACTTCTACTTTATACGAGTAAATGTAAATACAACGCATATGAATTTTCACAAATATTTGCAACAAATCTACAAAATATGCATTTTATGATTTGTCGTTCAATAAATATAATGAATGTAGAATAATAAATTAGATTATATTTATTGTATAACAAATCTGTATCCAATGGTATATATCAACGAAAGCGAAATTTTGGGAAACATACCTGTATCAATATATGTATATATAGCTGCATGAAAAAGAGACTTAAGTAATATTTATCCAGATGTTATATTCTTCATTTTGAAACATTCCAGTTCCTTTCAACATACAAGGGCGTGTCTTACGTCATACAAAATACATTCAAATATACATGTATAATGACATTCATCCTCTAACTTGTTGTATAGTCTACTATAGTAAAGGTATATTATCAGCCCATTTCAACTTTAACTGTCAATGAGAATATACTCTCAGTTTAATGACACTAAATCTAAACTATTGATATTGATGATATTGTATGTAAAATATGATGAAATCATGAATATGTTTATAAAATCACCTTAATAACTTTTAAAAAAAGTTTTTTAATTCAGTAATGAAGATGATGATGATGATGATATTGATAGTGTAAACCTTTTAGAAAGTGGAATGAAACAAACTTTTGATGTACATAAATAAGGTCAAATTCGGTGGTGTCTTTATTTTCTCTCTCTCTCTCTCTCTCTCTCTCTCTCTTATATATATATATATATATATATATATATATATCAATTTGGTCTAAGAAAATAATACCTGAACGAGAAGCAAATGTCTGTTTTATTGGGGTCAAATTAAAACAAGAGGCCAAAATGGCACTGAATCGCTCACCTGAGAAATTTTGCTTTCATTGCCTTTTACAACATAGTCTTACTAAATACAAAATCCATACAGACGAACAGAAATATAATTTTAATTCCACGCAAAAAGTTTACATCTGGTCCAAATAACCATGTTAAACCTAGCGTGGGACCAATTTTGACCCCAGGGCCATGATTTGAAAACTTGGTTCAGGTCTACAAGACCAAGTTAAATACCAAATATCTAAACCCATGCTCTTGTGGTTTCTGACAAGGGAATCTTTTAAAAATCTTTCATAATTTATGTAAGTCTATGTTAGATCAAGTGACCCCTGGGGTGGGGCCAATTTTGAATCCAGGGCCATGATTTGAATAAACTTGGTAGATGTCCATAAGGCAATTTTACACACCAAATATCTAAACTCCAGGCCTTGTGGTTTCTGAGAAGAAGATTTTGCTAGTTTTTTTTTTCTTTTATAAGCCTATGTAAATTTCAGTGGCCCCTGGGGCGGGGCCAATTTTGACCCCAGAGCCATGATTTGAACAAAATTGGTTGAGATCCACTAAACAATGCTATACACTAAATATCTAAACTCCCGGCCTTGTGGTTTCTAAAAAGGAGATTTTTCGAGTCTTTTCTTATATAAGCCTATGCAAAATCAAGTGACCCCTGGGGCGGGGCCAATTTTGACCCCAGGGTCAAGATTTGAACAAATTTGGTAGAGGTGCACTAGACAATGCTACACACTAAATATCTAAGCTCTAGGCCTTGCAGTTTTGCAGAAGAAGATTTTTAAACTTTTCATTTGTAAAATCTTTTTTTAGCTCTTGTGACCTTCTTTTTCAACCAATCAAAATTATTTGAAAAATCTTGATAGAAGGCATCATAAGGATGATTTCTGTGTAGTTTGGTCAAAATCCATTCAGCGATTTAGGAGAAGATGTTGTTTAAAGGAAATTGTTGACGCCGGACGCATGGACGACGGACGCCGGACAAAAGGCGATCACAAAAACTCACCATGAGCACGTTGTGCTCAGGTGAGCTAAAAAAGAAAGTTTCACCATTTCCTCCCATAAAATCCCTTAAATCATTTTATATAAGTAAACTAACTGATAGGTCTGGCAAAAAAAGCCGTGGAAATCACTTCCCTTCATTCAAAATGCATCCTATTTCTTAAACATATGTTAAAAGATCTGACTCCAAAGTGCCTTGGATTTGCTACTATCCGATTTAGTAATGCAGCAATTAACGCACTTTGGGGTCCAATTCTGACCCCAAAGTGCGTTGGACCCCTAAGTGCGTTTCCGCGGTGCGTTCATTCTTCCAGTTTAAAAAGATTTACTGTGCGGCGCATTATTGTTGTTTTTTTTTTAAATTGTATTGCTCAAATCATTTAAATCTATGGGACATGAACATTTAATGCAGACATGTCCTAGGCACTCTCATGATCGGGTTTCTATACATAGGCTAAACTAGTTTGACGAAAGCAAATTAAAGGGTTTGCGAAATGAAACGTTTTGCGAATCCTGCAATGTAAATAGATTTAATATCAAGTGTATAATATCACATCTGTGCAGCGTAGGTGCAATTTTTAATATTTACCTGCATATAAAATTGCCCATAGCATAAATCGAGTAATTAAATCGATTGTCATTTCCGAATGATTTACTTTAGAGAAAAATACTATATCGTTTCTCTGATCTACATATTTTGCATATATCTAATCAAAGCGCTCAATGCGCTGAGAGACGGCAACCGGATTAACAGGAAACAGCTGTGATTCTTAATTATTGATACAATAGAGGCAAAAGCCACATGACGCAAAAATTCCACAAACTCTCCTGCAACTATAGTCGGTAATAAGACATTCGAATTCGCACTTTGTTTCCGGAATTAGGTTCATGAACCCGACTGTATGAACTTTCAAAAGTAGGTCATTCCCTAGGACCCGATTTATATACACTATCTACTGTTACTTAAGTGTAGAACTTGACAAGATACTTGATGTTTTAGATACTTGAATGTTTGTTCCTATTTCAAAGTTAAGAAATGCTCTGGGGGAAACTTAACTCGCTTTCATGCAAAATTACGCGTGGACTACTTCAGATTAATTACAGACATTCGAAGCGCTACTTTTTTTACTTTTTACAGGAGTAGATCTTCAAGTATGTAAAATGGGTTGCTGTTCTGATTTATAAGAGTCAATGATATATTGTTCGATTCGATATTGTTGTTGTCCGATCGTCCGGAGATATGCCTTCTTTCTCGCTGGTAAACTTGAGGGGCGGGGGGGGGGCAATAACTATAGCATTATGTATGGTATTGAACCATCTCTTTGTTTTATTACCTTGTATAGTTACCTAATGTGCAACTCTGTGCATATTCAATTGTACAGCCAATATTGAAGTTCCCTTAAATGCTATTTGATAATTTTCTCGATGTCCCCATGGATTCCATTTAAAATCCCTGGTGTCCCTAACAATCTTTGCTCTTTGTCTAATAAAGCATGTTATTCTAAATATAAATATAAATTATCAACTATAACAAATCTTAGGAGAAAATACCACATGACTAAATTTCCGATGAGTAAAGGACTCTTTCTTTTTTTTTCTTTTTCTGTCTATCAACTTTTTCTTCTTTGGATGGTTTACCTGTAATAGTCCCCCATGTGAAGTTGCACGTGGAGGTGCAATGGCCACTCGTCATTCGTCGGTTATGTTTATTTTGCCCAATGGGTAATGATGTTGTATGGTGGCGTGTGGCCATTGGGGTTTTCTACTGTAGAACACGTTCCTTGAGGCGTTACAAATATAATCTTAATTTGTTTGATTTCTTATACCAGTCTGTTTACGATGTCACTGATCATTTATCGTTCGCATTTAAAACCGTATGTTTTTTTAATGTTATGTTATTCAATCGACTTACACACATTACACATATTTATACTTATAATTCTACTGTCAGGAGATATTGAGGTTAATCCTGGGCCTAAACCTGGAGTATTAAGTCTTTTACACCTTAACACCCGTAATAAACTTGATTATATTTCTGATCACTCTATATCAGATCACGATATTTTATGTTTTACAGAGTCCCACTTAGACAATAATGTACCTAATTCTATTTTCCTAAACGATTGTTCAAATGTAACTTTTTATAGGAAAGATCTTTCGGCACACTCAGGTGGAATCCTTTTGTATGTTTCAAACTGTTTGTATTCATGTTACAGACATGACCTTGAGTTACCGTCAGTTCAATCGATATGGCTTCATATATCTTACAAATCTACTTCCTTTTTGTTATGTACAGTTTATAGGCCCCCAAACAGTAAAGTTTCTTTTTGGAATGATTTTAATCTAAGCTAAGAAAGAGCTTTAAAAAAAAAATCTTTTAAATAGAAATAACCATTACTTAAATAATAGTATTTTTAATTTATTACTAAACAAATGTTATTAATGAACCAACTAGAATCGCAACAACTTCTGCAACCTTAATAGATCCAATACTAATCTCTAGTAGTATTGATTTCTACAAATCAGGCTGTTTACACGTTGATAGTTCTATCAGTGATCATAAAGCTACTTTTATTCATAAAAAAGTCTATTTTTTATGATGTATAACAAGAAAAGTATGGTTTTACAATAGAGCAGATTTCACATACTTAAATTCGTTAATAGCTGCATACATTTGGGACTTCATTAATACTTCATCTGTTGATCAAGCATTTGATACTTTCACCGAAATCATACTAAAATTTATGTCAGAATGTATACCATCAAAAGTTATAACTATTCGACCGAGCGACAAACCTTGGTATGACTCCGAAATCCGACGCTTTACTAATTACAGAGACAGACTGACAGAGACGTTTAGCTTTAAGCAACCCAACAGACAAAAACTGGTTCAAATATAAAAAAAAAACTGAGGAATAAAGTTAATAACCTCAAAACTTTCGCGAAACGCCGATTCTTTAATAATAGTGAAAATAGATTAGAAAAAAAATAATTCTAATAAATGTAATAATTTCTGGAAATGTATAAAAGGTCTTATGAAAAATTTTAAAACGTCAGAATCTATCCCCGTTTTAAAAAGCAATTGCACTGGTGTAGAAGAGATATGTTTCACTGATGAAGAAAAAGCGGAATGCTTAAATGACAACATTGTTTCAATTTCAAAACTAGATGATACTAATTCTGGTCTTCCCCCATTTGAAGCCAAATCAACAACGAGTCTTAATAATATACTGATACAAAAGTCGGAAATTGAAGATTTAATCAAAGTATTGGAAGTTAACAAAGCTGTAGGTCCGGATTCTATGTCTTACAAAATTTTAAAAAAATGTAAGATCAACAATTTCCACACTATTATCCATGCTTTTCAACAAATCGTTAGAGGAAGGCATATTCCCTTTAAAATGGAAAGCTGCTACTGTTTTGCCTCTTTATAAAAAAAGGCGATAAAAACTGTTCAGGTAATTATCGCCCTATTTCTCTCTTAAGTTGTCTAGGTAAGCTGATGGAACGTTGCGTGTATAAACATATTTACAATTTTCTCATAAGCAACAATCTCATTTATGAAAAACAGTCCGGTTTCTTAAGTGGACATTCGACAGTTTATCAAATAATTGATCTATATCATCATATTGCACAATCCTATGATTCTAAACTTCATACATGCATTGTTTTCTGTGATATTTCAAAAGCTTTTGATAGAGTTTGGCATAAAGGTTTATTATTTAAAGTTGAGCAATTAGGAATAAAAGGTCAACTTTTAACTTGGATATCTAACTACTTATCTGATAGACATCAGCGAGTTCTTTTTGGTCAGTCTTACTCTAGTTTTAAATACATTTCTGCTGGTGGGCCTCAAGGATCAGTCTTGGGTCCTCTTCTCTTTCTGATCTATGTAAATGACATAACAGATAACTTAAGGAGTATAACGAGATTATTCGCAGATGACACATCTTTAGCGTCGACATCTTCAAATACTACGGATTTAGGGGGATACTGAACCACGATCTAAAAATATTTCCAGGTGGTCTAAACAATGGTTAGTGACGTTCAATCCTGAAAAAACTGAAGTTTTATATTTTGGAAATCAGCAACCGCCTATTCTTTATTTTGATGATAAAATCCTATCTACCTCAGATACCCACAAACATTTAGGTATTATTTTAAGCAGTGATTGCAAATGGCACGCTCACATAACTAACATCTGCATAAATCTGCATCCAAAATTATTGATATTATGAAAAAACTTTAATTCACTGTTAAACGCAAAGCGCTAAATCAAACATATGTATCATTTCTACGTCCAATTCTTGAATACGCTTCTGTTGTACGGGATAACTGCACTGAATATGATACAGAAAAATTAGAGAAATTACAAATTGAAGCAGGTAGAATAGTCACTGGTTCCACGCTTTCCATTAGTTTGAGCAATTTATATAAAGAAACTGGTTGGCTAACTTCAAGTGAGAGAAGAACATACCAAAAAATTATGTTAATGTTTAAAATAAAAAATAATATGGTACCTGATTATCTGAATGTCCTCTTTCAAAGACCCGTAAACAAACGTTTTAGTTACAACCTCAGAAGTAATAACGACTTCATAGGTATGCGTAGAAGAACATCACTTTTTGAAAAGTATTTTGTTCCTGCATCAATTGATTTATGGAACTCTTTGCCTACTTCACTTAGAAACATGAATTAATCCAACACATGTTCTTCCCCACTTATGTACCTTCTCATTTTCTTCACGGGTCGCGTCATTTATCGATGTTACACACCAGAATGCGTAATAATTGTAGTGATTTGAAGAATGATTTATTCCTAAACCATATTACTGAAAATAATTTATGTTCATATTGCAATGTACCTGAAAACACCGAGCACTATTTTTTCGGTGTAAAAAATACAGAAATGAACGTATCCAATTATTTCAAGAAACAAGACATTTTCATCGTTTAAATTGCAATCTCCTTCTTCACGGAAATGTAACCATTTCTCAAGAAGACAACATAAGTATAATAAATGCTGAGTGTCCATAAATATATCAAAAACACAAGACGCTTTAGGGAATATTAGGATTATAAATCAGACAGACCATCCAGCTCTTATATTCTTCTTATTTTTCTTCCTCTTCTTCTTTTTCTATTCTCTCTCTCTCTCTCTCTCTCTCTCTCTTAATTACACGTTCAACGTTCACGTTTTTCTTTTTTCTTTACTATTACTATAATTACTATAACTATTATTATCATTAGTAGTAGTGTTACCATTATTACTACCTGCCAAGTACATATACATATTCCCGTCATATCAATTTATTTACATGTATTCTCTTGTCAGGGTAGAGTCGAATTTGTGACTTTACCCTTTGTCAACAATTGTAACATCTATTCTGTTTGTAAATTGTAATCTGTACCAATATTTTGTAATTGGCAATAAAATTTGTATAAAGCAAAGCAAAGCATATTTTGTTCACGCTTAAAATGGATGTTTACCGAGCAAAATAACACGTTTACAAACAACAGCATATGAATAGCGGTTACGGTTATGAATAAAAAGTCTGTGTAACGTATTCCATTCGTATTTGTAAGTGCAGAATCGCATTGCGTGGATCCACACTAAGCGCGGAGAGGTACAGTTAAACTTGTCATGGAAAATATGCAAATTAGCAAGGTCAGCGATGCCTGGTAAGCGTTTCTAGCTACTAAGTATGACCCTCAGGTCATTATGACTTGCGGTGTTGACCTTGGCCTGTTTATATCTTGCCAAACGCACTTCACAACAGTATGAGTACATAGCGCGTGGGAAGGTCATATCAGATTCTTCCCAATCCAACCCTGTCGAAAGGTTAATGCTACAGCTCCGTAGTAATTGTGAAGAAAGTCATTTTTGATTCTACATTACATTAAGTCATTGGTCATCGCTTTCGCCACTCTAAAGAATCGGAAAAAAAAGTGTTGGTTTGAATAACGGACATTAAAGTCACGTTTGAAACTACTTTTAAAATCACAGAGCCACTTGGTAAGGATGTTCATAGTTAGTGTTCACGAGTAATTGACTCTTAATTACACGTTTTTTGAGCTGCTTATCGTTAGTTATTCGTACATTTCTTGTACGAGTCACTGTTTCAGAAAATGTTGTATGTAAACCATACTTTATAACGTATGCTAAAATGATATTTCATTCAGGTTCAATATTACAGTTTACGGCTATATGTACGGACCCGTGAATGATTTTTAGATCAACACATATGTATCTAAAAACTTTGCATGTAAATATTGACACAGCTTGAAAACAATTTGCATAAATGGTTGACATTGCATCGGTGTTCATAAGATACGCCGCATTAATAAATGAAAATAACGACTTTGAATATTGTATCCTGATCTGTACATTTTTGGACCGGGCTCCGTCCCAATAGCCAATGTTTTCCATCGCATTCTATAACATTTAATCAGAGCTGATTGGTATATATTTCAGATTCTACGAAAATTTACTTTGGTTAGTAGTGCAATCAGGATAATGTTGACATTTTAATGATATTATACATGTCTTTGTGTTTCCGGATCTTTGTGTTTCCGGATAGAGCGACATTGTTATGGTTTGTTTTATAAATAAACATTCAGAGTTCGTAATGGCTGGTTGACCTACACATCAAGTCTGCTCCGGTCTGAATTTTAATAAGGAAATAAGTCTTAATCATGACAGTATCTTAGCAGAGCGTTATTATAGTATCTGTTCTTAAAGATTTCATTCCATTCAATTATGAAGTGTCTATAATTTCAAAATCAAATGATTTGCCTTACACAAACTTATAAACTAGGATAATGTGGTAGTATTTTTTTTTAATTGGCAGCTCTCGGGACTATCGGTCCATTATTTTCTTGTTCTTGTTGTTGTTCTTGTTGTTATTTTCATAATACATGTAAAGAAAAAAGAAAGAAAGCGCAAAACTTTGGATTTAATTATTTTTACTTTGCTTATCCTTTAAATCGATAACAAATCGTGTTTGATTGAATCGTTGAGTAATAATCTGGCGTCTGCTGCATACGCTGTGATCGTGATTCTTATAAACAAGCGATAGGGATGCTGTAATCTGTCAGTATAGACACCAAACGTGTCACGATCATTCCGAAAAGTGCGCAGGTCAATGCAATCCCAATAATGGTGGAAACTGGCATTATCGGCCAAAATCCACAAGCGATCATCAGAGTGCGATGTTTCGATAACTCAGTTATTAAAAATCAAAATAAGTCATCTGTCCTGTTCACCAGTATTAACCATTGACTTTAACACATTTCTTTTACTAATTCAAAATAACAATATTAGAGAAAAAATGTGATGGTTTTATATGTAAAAATTATATATATATATATGTATATTATATTCTATGAATTACAGTGTAAATCATTCTAGTATCAAATTTACATGCAATCTTGGTCAAAATAAATCAGTTTTCGACAAGACTTGATCCTTGTACTGGAACTATCCCAATGGACTTTGCGCTACAGCCCAATGGGCCCTATACCATCTCTATAACCCTTTCCCTCATATAGACTCATTTTGACGCACTCAATAGGTACCACATAAAGCCTGATCTGCAGAAAACCACACTTAAACCTTACCAAATTTAATTATAAAATCCTCATTTCCAGACCACTGAGGAGCAGCGAACAACATAAACCTGATCAGCCTGCGAGTTACTCGCAGGCTGATAACTCGCAGGCTGATCTGGTTTTATGTTGTTCGCATAGGTCTTTTCACGGTTTCCTCTATGAGGGAAAGGGTTAAATAGCGACTTAAGACATGTCACAGCCTGGAATCAACTCTCTGGTTGCAGGTGGACGATCTAACACTTACGCAATGGAGACTTGACATTAGTTAAAGTTCTTTAAAGGCCCAATATATTTCATAATGGTACAATTTTCATGAAAAAAGAAAAGATGAAATAATATTGACATAATGTAGACTAAAGCAAATGGTATATAAAGTGCAAATATCTGCTGTAAAATAACGGTTAAATACATTGAAAATATTTATCACATTACGCCATTTGAAATATTATAAGGATGTCGAAATACTTTCATTGTTTACATTCCCTAATCGGAAATATTTTGAATTTGAAAAACCGTCGCCGAAAAACAATTTGTTTATCTACTACATCATTAATTTAACGGTTCGTTAACGGTGACATACTCCGAGACATGTATTGGAAAAGTCAGAAAATTGACGTAGATATGCGGATGGTGTAAATCAGGTATTTTTGTAAACAAATGAATGATCTTTAGTTAAATATTATCATTTATGTACAGTAGTAATGTTATCGTTAACGAGTATTTATACAGACTGCATCTGCATCTTTTAACAAATTTGTCACACACATTTTTGTCGAAGAATATACAGGTACACTGCTTATGAATGAATAATGAGTCTTTAAGTTTTAATTGTAGTAGTAGTGGGTGCAGCAGAAGTAGTAGTAGTATTAGTTAAAGTTCTGTTAATTAAAGATTTAACGTGGTAGCACATACCACGATATATTTACCGCTGCATTCTATATACAGAGAGCAATATAATAACGCAGGTATCTGATGATTAAGTGCATACATAATTTGTTTTTGTCTTTTCTATTTGTATATTACTAGTTATGCAATGTATTGTATTACCATTTGCGTTTGTTTATTAGGTTTAACGTCCCACCGATAGTATTTCAGTTATTTGGAGACGATGTCTACTTGAGACAGATATAGTGCTGCCACACTGCAGTATTACGCCGTAGACATGTGGCATGATACCACACCCAGTCAAATTATTCTGGCACCGGGCCAACTAGTCCTGGAACTATGCTGAGTGCCAAGCAAGGGAGCTATACCAGTACCATTTTTCACGACTTTGGTATGTCGAGGCCTGGGATAGAACTCACGACCTCCCACTCCCGACGTTTTTGTTGATAAACATCTAAATATGCATGTTTCTTTTCCATATCTTTCTGTTGTATATTAATCTACTATATGTATATGCTTGCTCCTTTTCTACGTGTTTCTGTTGTATAAATTTCTGTATACACTGACGGAAATTTCTAACCGATCACTTTTTTCATTATCTGTTTTGACTTTGAATTTTAAGGGTAAATTTACATCAAAGCTTATAGCCATTGTAATCGCAACCAATTTCAATGAAATTTTGCACATATTGTTCACCTTTCACATACCCAAAAATGAAATAAAATTTGATTCTCACTATTCCCAAGGTTTTGAGATATTTCATAAATCTCAAATGATCGGTTAGAACTTTTCGTCAGTGTATATGCATGTTCCTGTTCAACTCGTTTCTGTTGTATGTAAATTTATCTATACATGAAACCTTCAGTTTTAGAGGAAATAAAGATATATGTGATATACATATAGATGACCGTACAAAAAATGAATGTTTTATTAACGTTTATTGCATAGCCATAACACAAATTCTGACAATATCATAATATACACAAATACCTTCATAGTTACAAAATATTTCTAAAGAATAGTAGGTCATGTCAGTACTACAGAAAACACATGGCAGAGAAACGCTTTTAAGTAAAGTCGTATGTAACTCATATACATGTATGGATATCAGCTGTTTGAGGTTAAACAAATTTTAAAAATAATATTATATTTTACCCATGCATCTATTTCCCTCATATAGACTCATTTTGACGCACTCAAGGTACCACATAAAGCCTGATCTGCAGAAAACCACAGTTAAACCTTACCAAATTTAATTACAAGATCCTCATTTCCAGACCACTGGGGAGCAGCGAACAGCATAAAACCTGATCTCGCAGGCTGATCTGGTTTTATGCTGTTCGCATAGGTCTTTTCATGGTGTCCTCTATGAGGGAAAGGGTTAAAGATTTTATCGTCTAAAGATGATGTATAAAATGCATGGAGACTTCAATATATTGGTTGGCGTATGCGTGTCTCGCAGGCCCCGTGTTCGAAAAAAAGTACTTGAGTATGATTTTTACACTCAGACTCAAACTTTTCCCATTACTTTTAATTGGGATTTGAGTATGATCATCAAATTAGAGACTGAGGTCGTACTTATTAATAAGTATTTTCGAGAAAATGAGGCCAGTTTAAGAACAATGCGCTGACAAATAGCTTATCGGTTAACTGACAGGATTTCATGCAAATGTCAGATTAATACTGTAACAATAAATTAAAGTGAAATTATTTATTTATTTATTTATTTATTTATTTATTTATTTATTTACTTATTTATTTTATGTTCAGAATCAGTGGTTACATGAAATTGTTTGTGTACGATATTTTCATTTTGGAGTTTAACACGTGGGAATACCGCTCAGCTTTCTTAAACCCTTTACTTCGTATAGAATAGCAGCTCAGATTCTACACAGTCTGCATGGCATTAGAAAATCCAACTGTTTCATTTCACTTTAAAAATCAGTAAGTTAATATTCAACAAGTCATTAATTTATACATGAATATGCATGAGGTAAAGGGTTACTCCAGTCATTACAGCTATAAGAAAGTATGTTTCGTATATAATACTATATGAGCAATTAATATCAAATTTGTAAATGTACATGTATACATTCTTAGAAAAAATATTATTCAATCATTCTATCATTCAAAAACTAAATAAAATATAACGAAATGGGTCCACTCGGTAACCTTTGTTGTTATGAAACAGTACAAGTATTTTGTCCGCTTTTCTTTCTCCGTCTGACCTTCTTTCCCTCTTTGTCCGCCATCATTAACAGCACCGTCCCGAACACGCTCTTCACACTAACCATATTTTTTGAGGAACACTCAACATACTCCATTGCACCTAAACTTTTGGCTATCTTGATTCCTTTCAATAAAGTTACAGCTTGTTTTCCCTCTTCTTTAAGTTTTCCCATTACCTCTCCATCTTCGCGCAAATCTGTCTTGGTTCCAACGAGAATGAACGGAGCTTTAGGGGCTAGTGATCTGATTTCAGCCGTCCAGTTCGTTTTGACATTCTCAAGAGTTTCCGGTTCCGTTACACTGAAGCAAACGAGGAACATCTCCGTTTTGGCGCCAAAAACTTCTCTGAAAGGACGGTAATTATCCTGGCAAAAAAGTTAAAATCATTGATTAAAGTTAAAAAGATATTATATGAATTAATTTACAGTTAGTATTTTTTTCCACAATTATGAAAATGGATCGTATTAGAAAAGAAAATACAGTTTAGTTTCACATAAATCTTGATGTATTTCGCGGATGTCAACGGAATAAAATTGCCGATTTTTGTATACCAAAATACATCCTAGTTTTCTTACAACACGGAATGTTGCATCGGGTGACCATGCGTCTGTATACGGACATTGATAGACGTGATACACACAGATAATCAAAAATTAAAAATTTCATACGATTACCATCTGTAGACAAGCTGCTTTAAGTTACAATAATAAAACCACAGGAAATGAATGACTAACACGTTCGAAAAGTAATGGCTTACTAATTGATGTTAGTCAATTTTAAATGAAAAATAAAATGTGAAAAGAAAATACATATCTGCTTGAAAAAATACGTAAGGCTAGGTCATTTTAGGATTATAATTCAAGAAAACGTTTTGTTGACATTTGAAATTGTTTAAAAAGGTTTAAAAAATGCAAATGCCGGTGTATCTTTGGTGGATCTACCTTATTTGGCGTTAGTACTGAAATGCACTTATTGGGTCAGTATTAATTTAATGTTTACAATGTTTATTTACAATCATCACGTAACGCGTTTTTACCACTTGTTTGCAGAGTGAATGGAGATAATATTTAAAATTTAATATTTAGCTAATTTTTTAAAAACTTGCACGGTTGGATGATTCTAATACTGCAGCATCACAGTCCCTCGGAATAAAGACCAGCGCAAGAAAAATGTCACAGAGACATAATTTTGTACATAATTTTATTTGGCTATGTACATAATGCATTGACTATCACGTAGCCAAAAATGACTTAGGTAAAACATTTTTGTGGTTCCTTGAAGGATAACCACCAGACTCTAATGATGATAATATAAATGTGCTAACGAGGTCTCCAACTAAATAGGCTTGGACTCTTCTGAAAATATATCTTTGTTTCTTTGTTATTGTTGTTTGGCGTTATTTGGCCACGTAGTAAAACAACAACAACAACAACAACAGAACAATATCTTATGTAACATCATCCTTGCGTAAAAGCAAGACTCTCAAACGAGCAGCAAGATATGCTATAAAAAGGGGGTTCCGATGTATGAACATAAAATGCGCTGTACGTGTAAGTCAAATTATTATCAGTGGTTTGTACTAGTTATCGCAAATTATCATTCAATATTATGTCATATTTATTTATTTATTTATTTATTTATTTATTTTATTTTATTTAAGAAAAGTAACAACATTTTTTCGGCGTAGCTGTATAATTTCGATTTCAACTCCAATCTTAAACCAATCAAATGTACGCTAACAGCGGTAAATAATTCTAAGCTGAATAAAAGGACTCCTGTTATTGGTTAACGCATCGTTATGGACTATAAAATTACTGTAAATAAGGGGTGCAGCTTGTATATATCATTCAGCTTGGTGTTATTACTTTTCTTTTTGATGTAAACATAAAGTGATTTCAGTAAGTTAAATACAATCCTTTTCCATCAATTGAGGAATGCTACTTTGTGAAAATGATTTAAAACAACAAAAAAGAATCCACCGTGTTATGACATGAAACCCCTTAATTACTATGTATATTGAATTCTTCCAGCCTGCCGAGATGCTCTCATTGAAAATTAATTCGCCAAAATCAAAACAACTAATAACGCTTTTATATCATAATTGTCATATGCAATAATGATATGAACAAATATCAAACAAGCCTATTTACAGATATAATTTTTTGTATTACGTCTATAAATAAGTATATTTCATAGAAAAAATACTGAACTATTTCTAGAGCGTACTAAATTTGTAGTGCGTCGGTCTTTCGCGCGCTTTTCCTCGGAATGTTCTAGAAGACTGGAAATCTCGTTTTTCTTTCATCCTACGCCGAATATCTTTTTTAAAGATATTTCTTGTTTTAATTATAAACACTTAACACATATACATATTTGTGCACATTGTCATGAAACAATGGAAGTAAATCGTAAAGAAACGAAATTAAATGAACCGCCAAATTTGTATCCCAGTCGGGTATTAGAATGGAAATAGAGTACGTTGCCTACAGCCATCGGGATAAGAATGCGCATCTGGACTTTTCTGCGATATATCACGCAAAACGATTTTTACGTTATGTTGCTATATTGTTTTGTTAAGGATATCCATCCATGTTTTACACAGTGATGTAATGCCCAGTTGAGTGTATTTCCAAACTCCTAGCAGTAGTTACCTCCCCTTACAGATGTAGATAACCACTGCCATCACAAGTAAAAATTAACAGAATTTAGCTATTTTTTCTTTTTTCCAAAAAGAATTATTTTACTGCGAGTGTCATTTTCTTAAGTATGTTTTCTTTAATAAACATCAAATATCTACTCGTGGTAAAAAAAATCCTTTTTTTTTTTTTTTTTTTTTTTTGGCTGTTGTGACAGCAGACGGAGACGCCATTTCGTTAGTTTACCATCATCACGTGACATTTGTGACGGCAGTGATTTTTTTGCTTGCAAGGGAGATAACTGTGTGAAGTTTGGTGTATTTCATGAAATACCATCAAATAACAGAACTGAATACTTGAGGACTCTAATAGCATAACATTAATGGACTTCTTAGCATAACATAAGTGAACACATGAGTATACTTTATAACACATATAACTGGCCACTTAAAAGTACATCATAGCATAACTGATGACTGAAGTGTATATCATAACTGACCACTTAAGAGTTTATCAATATATAACATAACTGACAACTTAATTGTACATTAAAACTTAACTGATCACTTCAGTGTTTATCATCTAAGCATTTAAGTTTATACATGTATCATAACGTAACTGATCACCTAAGTGTATTTCATAGCGTAACATAACTATCACTTAAGTGTATATCATAACATAACTGATTGTATTTTTATAGCATATCATAACATGAAATCATTGTGTAACAAATCTGACTAATATAAACCATATAATAAATGTGGTAAATAAAACAGAGGAAGTGGGACCATAAATACATCACATGATCATACAATGCATGGCCGAGACTTCCGGTCTGATTGAAGTGTATCGGGGAGCATGTCCTAACCGCGGTCCATACTTCCTTGGGAGGACTAGTTGTTTGCTTATAGAGTTGGGTTTTTCAATCAGAGTTATTCTTTAATAAAGGAGGTAACACTCTGCTGATAATTCTGATACACAATCTCACCGATTAACCACACAAAGACGAATTCTTACGCCTTGGTAAACAAAGATCTAGATCAGATGGTTTAAGACTAAGGTCCCTCTGGTTGTCAATACAAATATTGTAACACAGATTATGCACAACAACGAAAAGGCCATTGTTCCAAACACCATTTAAAACTCAGTAAATTAATATACATAAGGCAATAAAGTTGCACATGAATATTCATGTGGTAAAGGGTCATGACGTCATGTGATATCTGAAGAACACTGCCGCTTCCACTCAAAATCGTGAAGTTAATCAGATAACATCTAAACAATCTATTTGATAATGAGGTCATTGATACTTATCGACAGAGACATTGTTATATATTAGCAGTTATATTTTAGCAGTTTATTCTCGATAATTACCCAACTGAATATTTTAAATACACCTATAAGTAAGTAAGAAATTTATTAATTATAGTGACATGTACATGTAAACAAACAGTTTCAATGACAAAACAATACATATATAAATGATCGGCACTTGGACCAATGGGCCTATATGTTACCTAAATAGACAGTGTTAAAAATACATATTATTCATCCTGGCTATATGAATTTTTACAACCAAATATGCATGTATGAACGATGGTTCACCTTATAATAGATATATTTTACTTGTAGTATTTCTAGAGATATATGAAATGAGATCAGAAAAAAAACTTTTATCACAGTTAGGTTGTTTACTGAAATTATTAATACAATCTCATATTTATGAATATGATTCACATTAGACTGCGAAACGCATGCGCGCAGCAGGCTTTGAACAGTCACTGAAGTTTGAATGATGTATTTCTAAGCTTTAAATGTGAGGTTAAAAATAGTCCACATTGAAACCTGCCGGTAGAGAAAAGAAAACACACAAACATTGTCACAATTCCATAAATAATATCTATTCCTTCAAACATGTAACGCAAGTGACATTTTATATTGTTTTGTTCACTTATCTACATATATATATAGTATATGTTTAATCATTTTTTAGGGCTTTCAGTTCTTTGATTGAACTTTTATGAAGTATGCCATAGAAATTGCTGATAAATGAGGTCCGGTTAGAGAGAGAGAGAGGGGGGGTGGAAGGAAGACAGAGAGAAGAAGAGAATTATATATATATGGTTACATACCGTGCCTATGGTATCCGTAAGACCAAGTTCTACTGGACCATACTCCGTCTCCATGGTGACGGGGACTTCAAAGGATCCCTCACTTCCGGCTGTAACATACATCGAACACTGTACTACACACTCATTCAACCGGATTTGACTGAAGACTTTGATGCATGAGATAACGTCGAATTTCTCGTCAAGTATTTGACTAGTTATGAACGCAATAAACTGGCAAGTCAATGTACATTGGTGAAGTCAATGTGTACTCATATACACATTATGAATCACAATATATGTGTGAGCTGTTAAAACATTCTATAATATGCTGTCTCAGGAAAATATATGCAAGTGTTTATATTATGACTGTAATTACAGTATTTTCAATATATTCAGTCATATGTACAATCATAAGACGGTAAATATCGTACCGTACCCGTTTGGCGATCGTTATAACATCAAATATTATTTATTGAGACTGGATATAGCATCATGTCATATTTACGACCTGATTATGTAATATGGAACCGAAGCACTATTAGTATATCCGAGTCAAACAAACATAATCTTCCTCATTAATCAAACAAACACAATATATATAACTATATATAGTATAATTTCAGTCTATTTGTATGCCATATGTAGTCAACATGTGTGTAAAGTTAGGTGAATTGTGGGATAACTAAAGTGCATATATTAAATTAACAAACATTTTACATACTGTCATTGTTTACACTAATTTACATATTTTCCTTAATTTTACACTAATTTACACATTTTCCTTAATTTTACACTAATTTACATATTTTCCTTAATTAAAAATCAAAGCACACTTGCAGTTTACCGTTTGTAGATTGGAAATGTCTTATTTATTTTAATTGCAAACCAGCTAGCATACATCTCTACCACAAACACAAATTACATGTAAGCTTTATATGAAATCATTATCTATGATGTGTTCATTCTTTTTAACATGTTGTTGCTTTTCTTTTGATGTTTTTGTTATCACTGTGAATATGTTCTTGTTATAAAGACAACTCAAGGAACCGGGCAAAACGCTTTCATATCATACAAGAATACACAAGCAAATTCCGAAAATCATTTTAATAGCAATTATCATAATGAATGACAATATCATAGAAAAAGAAACACGTTCCAAGAAAGAAATACATATATAAAATTATACACAGCTCATGTGTCAGTTTCATTTCTAACAAAGTGTTCTAAGAAAAACTCGGATATTAAAACATATTTCATTTTTGGTTTATATTTAACAGTTGGGACGAGTTTAGTACATATCTGGAGGGAAATTTGGAAATTCTGCCGGGGTCAATCTTGCCAATTTCAAGGTCATTGTTACTTAAACTAGAAATTCGGTTTCTGATCAAACCCTCGTTCGGAATACAATAGTGTGACCAAATCGAAAAAAAAACTGAATTTTCGCCAGCTTTTGTCATCATGTTAAGTGTTATCAAATACTGTTTATTTCTTTTGTCATGACATTTTTGTCGTGTAATAATTCATATCAAAAGTAAGTTGAGGAGAAAATCTTTACAAGTTTTTAGTTTTCTGTTTAATCCTATCTTTTATTGCATGTATGTAAATTTTTCTGTTATAATATTTGATTATAAAATATGTCAGCTACAAGTACTATCCAATGCTCAGCATCGAGGACATAATGACCTACCCAGGTCTAAACAACACATATATTTCATCTTTTACATTGAAATGAAAGTTTTCAATGTCTACGTTTTGTTCTGTAAAATGATTTGCATTACTTCATCGGTAATGTTGGAAATTTAGAAACACTGTTAAAATGACATTACATGTATAAATTATTATTATACAAAATTACTCAAAATAAGAAAAAATAGGACCACATTAAAGATGTCAGTGTAGCGATGTACAACAGTAGCCTTGTGACCCTCCAGCACTTAACTGCAAACTATCTATAGGTACCGACCTGTCGGCTACAGTGCCTTGCCGGCCAAGAATCCTGACTATTCTTTTTTACTCAATTACATATGAAGTTAGCAAAAATAATCCAATTCGGCCTGTACAAAACCAATGAAGTCTGTGAAACACGTCGAATATGATTATCTGCTGTTCGCTACCTTTGTAATAAAAAAATGGCAAGGACGAAGTGCCCATTAGTCATAATACGCGTGTGAGTATAACATCCCATCACAAAACACTTTTTTTATCTGAAACATCAGGCTCAAACTCTACCACCAATACTTAGCGCTAAGTAATACTTAAATTCTTTAACCCTTTCCCTCATATAGACTCATTTTGACGCACTCAATAGGTACCACATAAAGTCTGATCTGCAGGAAACCACAGTTAAACCTTAACCAAATTTAATCACAAAATCCTCATTTCCAGACCACTGAGGAGCAGCGAACAGCATAAAACCTGATCAGCCTGCGAGTTTGTCGCAGGCTGATCTGGTTTTATGCTGTTCGCATAGGTGTTTTCATGGTGTCCTCTATGAGGGAAAGGGTTAACTAGGTAGATGCACATTTCACCATGTTGTGCTGAATTTCTGCATAATTTATACCACATTTATGCTGAATAACTGTGCTAAATTTCTGCAGATATTAAGCATTGTGCTGAATTACTGAGTTATTAAATGTGCTTAATTTCTGTAACAATTACATTTTTACTGAATTACAGTAGTTAATAAATATTGTGCTTAATCTCTGCATAATTTATACCGCAATAAAAGTTTTATGCTGAATAACTGTGCTAATTTTCTGCAGATATTAGGCACTGTGCTGAAGTACTGTAGTTATTATTAAATAGTGTGCTGAATTGCTCTTGTCTTTAATCGTTGTGCTGAAATAATGTAGTTATTACACAGTGTGCTGAACTTCAAATACCTTTAGACACCTTAAAATAAATGACATATAATTGGAACAGGTCTTAAGAATATCGATTAAAAATCAAACCTTTTATTGTTCCCTCATTTCCCTTTGAATTTTCAAAGAGACTTTGTCGGTTGACAGCTTCTTCGGGAAACTTGTTATTTGCAAACGTCATGAGGAGGCATGTTTTCCCTACGCCGCTATCTCCGACCACAGTAACTTTAACCCGTTTCTTCACATTATTTTCATTACCACCTTCGTTTTCATTTGCCGGCGCTTCAGTGTCTTGTGCTGTTTCTGTAGATGGATTCCCTTCCTGATTCATCCTTTATAGACAAAAATAAAAATCCAAGCGAACGCGTTTTGCAATTAGCACACGTCCATTGCAAATATCTTAAGTTTATACGGACGTTCTAATTTCTTCCTTGTGTGGTTATGTTTGTACATGTTGTTTCACTAACACGCCTCTTGTAAACTTATCATTGTCTGTGTCATTACATGTATTTAAATAAATAAAACAAACTTGCCATATGTAACAATGTTTTCTCTTTATCTTTTACTAATCCAACGTAAATCAAATTATATGAACCCGGGAAATTACACACAAATATATTTTCCGGCTTATGTCCTCTGATCGATCGAAAGATCGATGTGTATATTCAAATGTCATAAATTCCCCCAACAAGAATTCTCATCCCTCAGCGGGAACAACTTCCTGTCCACAAATCTCAACAAATTTTGCATCTTTTTCTCAACACCAGAGGTCCGTCATAGGGTTACTACTATTATTAGATGTATTTTTCTCACCATCATTGTTAATACATATATCATTCTCATCATTATTATTGCTATAATCATTATCGTGAACGTTGCATGATGATGTTTATTATTATTATTATTATTATTATTATTAAAGAATAACGTAATCATACCGTTGCATAACGTATGTTCATATATGTCTGTGTTTAGAATAATTTCTACAGCAAGTGAGAAGTGAACTAAGTACTTAGAGGTATTAAATCAGGTGGATGGACACTAAAATATCTTTATTTAACGTACAATTATACTGTTTTAAAGCTTTTGTAAATTTTCATACGTTTAAAAGTTCTTTTTCTGAGCAAAATGAAACTATAGAAATATTTCACAGAAAAATGACAGGATTAGAGACTGTTCTGTCCTTTATCATATGTAGGTCGTGGCAGTTAAATGCATGACTTAGTTTTGAAATTTGTGTTTCTCTCTGGATATGCATATGTACACATACAAATACATGGTTTACAGAAGAATGTTGTCAGTATATGTAACTCTGTTTGGTATCATGCGTCATGTGCCTTTCAGTGTAATATATCATAGAAAGGCACGGTCTCATGTAAACAAAACTTCCCACCGACTAAAGGACGACGAGCCGATAGTTTGGCGAGTCTTATTATTGTCAGAAAAGTGGAGTCCAAGTATTCATAAATACTTGGCCATAAGAAAGGCTGGCATATATAAATCAATACAAATTTTGGTCACAAAATAGTACACATGTCCTTAGAGTTTGACTCTTATCATATGGAACACATATGGAACCTTAAGATTGTGAACCATGCGTTGTGCAATCTTTTAATATTTTAAGAGTGATAACTTTATAACCTTTACATTCATATAGACTCCTTTTGACGCGATAGCAAACAGAGCAGACAAATGAACTGTCTGATCCGGGTCACCTCCGTTTGCTTAAACTGTATTGATGCTCAGAATCTGCAGTCTGCACGGCAGAGAAAATTCCATTGTTTTATAATGCATTTAAATTTTCCTCAGTTAATATTCATCGAGTTATATATTTGTACACGCATATTCATGAGATAAAGAGTTAAAATAGGACGAGAGAAACTTTTCAGTAACCCCCATTTTAAGAGTCTTCCGTTGATCATAATTGTGGGTTAATTAAAAGTTATGGATTATGTTTAAAGATTATTTGCGTGGCAAGTGCCTGGAAGGGCCTCGTGCAGTTGTGAAACTGAGAGAGTAATTGAGTATAAGTGGTGTAATAATAGATGGCGTGTTGGGGAAAATGTCACAGCAGGATGTTGGCCCACTTCACCGTGGCTGAGTGTCCGTCCGGCTGCACCGGGGCTACACACGCTCTACACACACCGACCAGGAACAGGGAGAGGGCAGAGACAGGAAAAATGAGAAAGAAAATAGAAACCAAAATAAATAAGAGAAAGAGAGAATGCAATGAAAATAAATGAGGGGAAAAAAAAAATTAAAAAATGAGAGAGAGAAATAAAAAAAAAAAAAAAGGAGAAAAAAAAAAAAGAGAGAGAGAAAAGAAAAGATGAGAGGATATCATTAATGAACTGAGAATTAGAGTTCAGAGAGAGAGAGAGAGCCTGGGTCTTAATATGTGTGTTGCATTATGGATGAACCAATAGCTTTAAATTTGTTATTCGGTGTCGATACTGTCGCACGTTCTCCGACTTAAGATAGGTTTAATCAAATATATAACAAAGTCATAACCTCCATTTTGCATATG
>CM037777.1:26120774-26170774 GCA_021229015.1 Solen grandis
TTCTTACAATTCACGTAAAATGTTCACTCGCACGGAGGCCACCATGTCTATATAGTGTCAGAGACGCGAGTGATTTTTAGACGGCGATTAGCCGTCTTATGCTGAAGAACGAAATCAGGCCTTGCTAATTTGCATATTTTCCACAGCATTTTTAACTGTACCTCTCCGCGCTTAGTGCGGATCCATGCAATGCGATTCTGCACTAACGAATACGAATGGAATATGTTACATAGACGTTTAAATCATTACCGTAACCGCTTTTAGTGTGTTATTGTTTGTTAACATGTTTTTTTTTGCCATTATTTTGCACTGGAAGCATCGATTTTAAGTGTGAAAACAATATCCGTGACATTTCTTAACCAGAACAGCAACCCATCTTACGTAAATGAAGATCGACTCCTGTAAAAAGAAAAAGTAGTTCTCCGTTTGTATGTAATTGACCTAAAGTAGTCCACACAATATTTTGCATGATGGCGAGTTAGGTTCTTCCCAGGGCATTTCTTAACTTTGAAATAGAAAGGCAAATATTCTAGAATCTTAAATCATCAAATACCTGGTCAATTTCTACACATACAAAACAACAGATAGAATTCGCTAGCACTAGAGAAAGAGAATGACCTACTTTGGTATGCAGCTCTTTATGAATGAAAGGTTCATGACCTTTACTCCGGATTATTATGTTACAAACAGAACTTCTGTAGCAACAGCGGATGGAGTTTTTGTCGGCTTGTGATTGCTTCAATAACTTCAGAAACACTGGGTTTAGAATGTTAATCCCGTCGCCGTCTCTCAGCGCATTGTGCGCTTTGATTTTATATATTTTCTTAGACCAGTTTATTCCGACATGAATGAGCACTCTCCAAATACCTAATCTGCATGCTGGTGTATATTTTCAAACACTGTCCAATTGAGAATTAATCATACATTTGGGAATTTTCCCAAGTCACTGATTTGTCAATTTTTATCGGTGTAATGTGAAATCGCACACCAGCATGTCGATAAGATGGCCGGGAAGTGCTCGATGATTTAACTAAGTTTACGTCTCATTTCGGAACGAAATGGTATGTGTTGATCGAATGAACACTTTTCAGTTTTACGGCCCTCTCGGTTGATGTATGTTAGACATACCTAGATCTCAACCTCTCTTTTTCTCTTTCCTATACACAATCTTACGTTTGTTTCGGGTCTGATTTGTTTTTATTGTTTTTCTCTATGTTATTGAATGATTTATGTTTGGACGTGTTTAACTATGAAGAAAAGCAATTGATATTAGCGAATGAGTGGAAAACCTGCCGAATTGGTCTTCCTTTGTATGTATATTCTTTTCTAATGACCACTAACTTGAAGGCAAACACTAGTCACTTTCATTTCATTGCTTTTTACTTTGTTTGCTCCTAATAACTGTTATGTTATCATCATAAATAAAAATATATCAAATGGATATAATCATATATATAAGATAAATGACGTTACCATTTGGACATTTGAAAAAAAAAGGGGCAAACCTTCACATTACTATCATTTTTTTTCTTTTGAATATGTATGCATGTTTTTTTTATTATTACAAGAATGCAGATGAAATATGCAAAGGACAAGGTTCCAAATTGCACTTTGATTCCCCCATGTTCATCACTGTATGTCCTCTGTTTTAAAATTCCTTTGTCCTAAAATATCTAAAACCTTCCCTTTCAAATCTGCTTTTGTAATTG
Source organism: Solen grandis (assembly GCA_021229015.1). Classification (NCBI taxonomy): domain Eukaryota; kingdom Metazoa; phylum Mollusca; class Bivalvia; order Adapedonta; family Solenidae; genus Solen; species Solen grandis. The sequence goes on from CM037777.1 coordinate 26,122,484, forward strand.
ATTAAAACGGAATTTGTTTTAAGTCGTATATAGCAACAAAGATGGCTAGTTAAAGTAAAAATAAAATGAATAAAACATGCACATGAAATTGTTTGACATCTGGATATAAGTAATGAATTAATTGCGAAAAAATATCACATTTAGAAACGGTATCGATTTGTTTAATCACTGTTTTACAGTTGCAGCAATTACCGTGGTGTGAATCCATGATGTTTGATTAGGTTAAGATTTCCAGGAACTCACGCCTCATCATTCCAAGAAGTTAATGTGATATTTTCGACGCTTTAAATTGTTTAATTTATTTGCACCAAGAGTAATAAACACATGTTTTTTCCATTAATGTTATTGAATTGAAACACACACGGAAGAAACATAAACCATCTTAGAGAAACATGTTTTACCGTAATGAATGTGTTAAAAAATTGTCTGTACAGTTTATCCGACTTAATCGTCCAATGAAATGGCTGTATTCCGTTCAAAATTTCAAAAATATATTGCATAAAATAAACCGTGAGGCCATGATATTGACACAATATAATTTTATGGTACCTCCGTGACCAAGGCGATTATGGGCGATGCTAATCGCGGTGACCAATGCTTTACGACGCGTTTTGTTACCTCAACATATGAATGTACTCAGCGACACTGACTTGAACCATACTTAACACATCACGTGAAACCGTCTGTCAAACGGGAGGCGGTTGAATAATACGTCGTCAAAAGCAACACTGTATGGCGTACGTGACAAACAGTAAATATGTTATCCTTTATTTTTATTTTTTTTATGGAATTCTCGCAGCGCTCCGCTTGCGATAAATTCCATGCAGTTTAAAATATAAATGATAACTAATACATACGTGTTATATTTGAATGATGTTTGGGTTGTTATTGTGGATGTAAAAACAAAGGAAGGACAAACCAAGATAGTAAACAGAGTACATGTATATGTTATGACAATGCATATGACTTACGTTTTTGTAATTTAAAAATTTGTTGGCCAAAATAAAATAATTAAACAGTGTATCTATAAAAGATCCAAAGAGATTTAGTTGTAATAAAGCAGAGCGACCTTTTTGTAGGGAGACATGCAAAAATATTCATTGTGGATATCTTGTATTTCATTTTACAGTCCGTATTTTATGTTCTGTACATAATGAATTAATTGGAATTTTTTTTAATATCCATAAAAATGGTACAGTAAATATTTTATCCTAATACAGCCTTAGTCTTAATTTTACTGTCCATTTATATATCTAGTGCCACACAGGCCTTCAGACACATTGTCCGATACATCGACTTATCGGCAACTTTATTGTATTAATGGGCCTTTATTGTATTTATGTAGATTCATAAGTGAAACAGATGCCTTTTAATTCTAAAGATGTGTCACTTTCGTTAATCATCCTTGTATTTGCACACACCTCATTCATTTTTTTATCCGACTTTTGAATTTGAGTACGTAATAAACCGATGATATGTGTCACAAAGTTACTGTATTATCTACGTATCTTCGAAACTAAAGCAGGTGTCAGACAAGCGCCTGTTATTGTTTATTTTGACGAGCCTCAAAAATAAACATTTCACAGCATTGAGTAAGCATACACTGTTTCGGGCTACTCATTCTAAATGCACACATTAAAGAATTTAGAAAGAAGATTAATCGAATGCAAACAAACATTAGTACATTCGGTATATTAGAACTCCGATGATTGTGAATTTATTAACAGTTCACTCATAGCCTATTACCTCAACACAACTCGAGCATTATTTGCATGAACGTATCAATGTCAATACATTATCAAAGACGTAAGTCATTCTTTTCTCTCTGTCTGGTGAAAAATGCTAATCTGACATGATTCCACGATTTAGCTATAAAAAAGTGTCAGCATTTTTATACGGTCGGTTTTTCTGCGACTTCTGAACGCAAGAAAATTTATTTCTACTTGACTTGAGAAAATTTTATTCTGATATTATCTATCACCTACTCTTATTTTTAAATAATCAGTTTTTCATTGATGCATATGAAATGGTCAGCAAAAGCAATTTATAATTTACATACAGATGAATATTGTGTAGTTTATCTTTTGACAAAAGTATGTTAAGTTAAAATTTCACGTTTCTATAAAGTCAAACCTAGCGTGTCGATAAAAAAATAATGATTCAGTGAGTAATTACGGTTCTCTTTTTCAGCGATTCATTCTCTAACATAGTTTATATGATACATTATTATATTGATTCAGGTGTGTTTACCCATCAGTACCACTTGCACAAACACAAACTTACCTAATATCGCCAACGAATATTACAGCCAGTATTTATAAGTTTAAGAACAACATAGTCGTCTTATGATATTTCTATTCTGTTTTTGCTCTGCATTGTTTTGTATTGGTTCTTTCGTTTAGATATATCTGCAGCCTCATTGCGCCTTTCCTAGAGTTGCTAACGGGAGGACAATCGTGACAGACAAGGTGCATGAGGACCGAAGTCAGAGGTGCTGGGCCTTCAAGGCGTTCTCTGTCAAAAACAGCACTACCATGCATAATACGCCTGAACGCGAACGCAAGTAACAACAACAACAACATTGCAACCAGTGTATTAGGACACTATTGGCAGCTATTCAACAGATGTAACCTGTTTTCTCTAGCCCTGTCGGCTCTCAGTGTTTATAAAGCTACTGGTCATCAATCCATCTCCACAAAATAGAGTGCGTTGCAATGCGCAGCATTGTTAATGTCGTCTCCAGTGCTTCAGAGCATGTTTTATTACAACACTACAGATTAACCTTAGATAAGAAACTCGGTGAGTCATTGTACGAGCTGAATGCAGTGTTTCAGTCTGTACTATGTCATTATGCTTTTGTTCCTCCTCATAATCGGAAGATCACTGGTCCAATTCCCGGCCCCGACATACCAAAGTCGTAAAAGATGGAATTAGTATATGTCTCTTGCTTGGCACTACGCATATAAGGTTAGTTCCAGGACTGGTTGGACCGATGTCAGGATAATGTGACTTGGTGTGGTTTCATGCCATTTGTCTACGACATGATACCACAGTGTGGCAGCACTATATCTGTCACATCTAGGCAAAAGTCCCAAACTGACTGAAATACTGTCGGTGGGACGTTAAATCTAATCAAACAAACAAGCACAATGTTCGGTTTAAGATCCGCTTTACTGAGCAATGCGGCTCCATCCGTTTATTCTGGCAGGAATAGTACATCCTTTTCGTCCCCTGGTATTGTTTAGTTTATGTGGTTCTTGTGAAATAAACCTACAATGTTACGTAAACGTTCTGGAGTGAGTGTAAACATACACGAATGAACTAAGAAGCAGATAAACGTTGCTTGTGTTAACATATAACACAAAGATTACGTTTGCACCTGAAAATATAATCCAGTTATACTTCATCCCCATTTTCCTTTACGTTTCATCGAAATGAAATGTGTCATTTAGGGCATCAATGAGAATTTTAGATTATAATTGTATATAATTAATATAATTTTCATTCTTAAATAGGAAGCATATTTGTCAAACATTTGTGCGTAGTCAAAGTTAAATACTAACACAATGACGTATCATTCATACAGCTATGATATAGTTTTGTTACCATTATATGATATTTCAGGGACAATTCGGTATAAAGTAATAAAGTTTTATTCAGTTTTAACAAAGCTTTTAATGGTCATTTTAATGGATAGTCAAGATCATAAAACTGATTGATAATGCCATTATCTATGTATTAAAATGAAACATTATGAATATTTGATTTGTACGTGACTTGCCACATGCGATTCCTAATTTCAACTACTCAGAATAATTCACGAAGTTATTCCGTATGATATTAACACACCTCTGATTGATTATAAACAATTAACAAACTCCAATCCATTTTCTGCTATTCTGCTTAAGTTATTTAATTGAAACCTGAGTGATAGAATTGATAATTTGCCTGATTGTAATAATTTACATGTGCAAATATTTATCTTCTCATAATTATATGTATCCGATAGTAATTTGTTCTTGCAACCATTTTACATGTGTTTTCTAATTACAACTAAAGAGAATAAGTTAAGCATTGTATCAATAATTCATCGAAATGGCTAAATAACGATTTCAATTTGCTAAATGGAGAATTCTTCCGGTTTCTTTTTATTTGACAGAATTAGAAAGTGTGATCTGTTGTAGTACAAATTTACAGTGTCCGTCGATGTAAGAAATCGTCATGAAAGTGCTTTGTGAACAGAGATACGTAAAGAAGAAGTGTTTACTTTAAGGTTCTTTAATGAAAAACAATGAGTCATATGAATCAGAGAAAATAACAGCAGGAATCCTGGCAAAATATGTGCATGTCGTACTTCATTTTGGTTAGGATTTTTTTTTTTTTACTATTTTAATGTTCATATTCTACAAGGAATTTAGATATGCCACGTGGAAAAGTGTCAGAGAAGTCATCGAGATACTTCATCTGGTATTAAAATACATCTTACACCGTCCCCGGTGGCCGAGTGGTTAGAGCGTCCGCCTAGGGAGCGGGAGGTCGTCGGTTCGAACCCCGGCCGCGACATACCAAGGTCGTAAAAAAGCTCCCTTGCTTGGCTCTCAGCATATAAGGGTAGTTGCAGAACTGGTTGACCCGGTATCAGGATAATATTAGTGACTGGGTGTAGTATCATGTCACATGTCTACAGCGTGATACTGCAGTGTGACAGCACTATATCTGTCTCTAGTATTCATCGTCACCAAATGACTGAAATACTGTCGGTGGGACGTTAAACCAAACAACAAATATAAAATACATCTTGTTAATTTAAGTGATATTGGTAAATGTAGTAGAAATTGTTGATAATACAAATGTTAAGATGACACTGAAATAGAATATTGCGAATTTATTTATTGCTAATTTATAATTTTATATTTAACATAATCACAAACTCTGTATCATTTAAACTGATTTTAAATGTAATGTATCGATTAGCCAAGCACATTGTTTAAGATTATATGAAATGATAGCCCAGCTCTCCACCATGCTGAAAAGAAATGAGTAAAAAATATATACATGATGATAAAATAAGTTGTTCATGGAACATTATCTTTAGTGAGCATAGCAACACATCCGTTCAAACGCTGTGACAGAAGGTCAGGCGATTTATACAGTTATTCATTTTCCACGAAGCGAGATTAAGCCGAAATATTCTCACGAACGCATTCTTCTCATCTAAGAACAATTTGCGCACATTATTCTCATTAAAATAAGAATATTGCGTTCGGACCACATGGTGGGGCCTAGCATCAGAGAGCAATTTTCTCAATTGTGTCAAACGTTGTAAATTACAAGTTCTTTTGACTGAAAGTTTATCTCCAACTCCAACTTAGCCTCCTACCTTTGTATACCTAATATGAAATTAAAGTTGCTAACTTATTGGTCAAATGGTAAAATCTTGTTGCTGTTTTTGTGTCATTTTGTCGCATCGTTGATTTGACCAAGGGAACATAAACGGGTATATATCATTTAAAATACCTTTGCCGATACAGAAATGTTTATCTCTAATATTTCACCATGTGATATTGTGGCATAACAGGCAAAGATACAGATGTTGACCGGTAACTGTTCCAGTAGGATAATAAAAAGGTATCTCTTATCTAAACCTTTGTTGGCAGTAGCTGTATACAATCCGTTATCCCGTAGGAAGTCGGCTGTTGGCAAACCGCTTTTCAGTCAGAACAAATAAGGCTTATGAATCCGAAGATATACGTCAAATCATGTTCAATAATAATGATGTCGGGTGGACAATGTCATTATGTTATTTGCATGTTTTGTTTGTTGCTGGTCTAACAGCAAAATCATGGTACATGTATGCTTTTTAAGGATAAAGCTATTGTTTAAATCCTAGACGACCAAGTCAGTCAGGCTACAACGCAACAGTTATTTTATTTCCCCGAATCTTAAGTCCAGCATTACATATTTTTCACACAAAAAAAGTTACTTTAAGGAAAACTGTCAAGGCTGTCATCACGAAACATGTCGCATACAAATATTATGATACGTTTTAAATGCAAATGTCATTGTCATTTGAGTCTGCTTGTGGTAGTTTGTTTCTTTAAGATGAGTTTTGAGTTATTATGCTACAAATAAAATTTGTAATTTTGTTTTAATATTACAACAAAATAAACATAGCCGTATATCAAGGTAACTTGAAGAATTACTGTATGTATACTATCCACTGATAATTTTAATTTTATCATTATGTTGTCTCACTCTTGTGAGTGTGAGTTCATGTTTGGTGATTCTTCTAAAGATTTCATTTTATCCTTTATGAATTAGTTTAAGATTAAGCTCCCCATTGTGCGTTAATATTCACATTTTTGTTCTATTTAGCAAATCTGTGTGCGCATTTTTTGCACGTGTGTTTGTGAGTTGTAAATTTTGTTTGACATGTCGTGTATTTGTGTACAAATGTATGCTGAACATTTTGTTTGACATGTCGTGTATTTGTGTACAAATGTATGCTAACATTGTTTGAAGTCTGTATTTGTTACAAATATGCGAACATTGTTTGACATGTCGTGTAAATTTGAATTTAAATAAATAAATAAATAAATAAATAAATAAATAAAATAAAATCAGTGGCAACCTACTGAAACGTCCATTAGGGGATTACTGGACAAAACTCATCGTCAAATAAGTGCAAACAAGAAGTTTGTTACGATATGCAATTTGCGCTAAACAATTGTTCACAGCATTAACATATTCAAAGTGATTGATAATAAAACAAATTATTTTACCCGCATTTTTATATCAGAAAAATGCGTTCGTACCTACAGCCCCAAACAAATACACGAACGCATTTTTCCAAGCAGCAAAATGAGAAAGATGTGTACGCATTTTTCGACTTATAAGCTTAAAATTTTTTTTTTATAAGGAACACCTGTTTAAGGCCAATTTTAATTCCAAAACCCTTTAAAGGGTACTTTTGTTCCTTTGACTGACCGCTTAAGACAGTCTTGATTATTGTCATGAACAGTTAACACTTGTGACAGACCCTTAAAATTACAGCGGCGTATTAACTATAACATGGTTTAGGTAACCTATCTATCATTAAAGTTAACCATAATCATGGTCCTTCAAGATCTTAAAAAAACATTCACTAACTTGAGTTATAGACGCTGTTGCTCAAATCTATAATGGCTCGCCATTACAATAAAATTCCTATAATCCCTTGATGGACCATGAGCACATTTGAATGATGTATGGATTTCCTTGTAAAGAAATTATTTCAGTCTATTTAAGTATGACGTTTCACATCACTCAAATCGATGAATTTGTGCCCGAAAACATTTGTATTGGTCATCGTAACATATCTAGATGACATAATACAGTCAAGACTGTCTTAAGCGGTCCGTTAAGGGAACAAGAGACAGTATCCGCTTAACAGAGGTTGTCGCTAATTGAAGGTGTTAGATACATAACAAAACACTATTGTTTGGAAATATTAAAATTGGCCGCTAACTGCAGGTTGACCGCTTTTTGACATCGCAGTAGATGTAAAATGTCTTAAACTGATGTTATTTGGACAAACGAACAGCCATCTGATTCTTTGAAAACAAAAACAAAAAATAAATTATCTTGTAAATACTGTTGGTGAGTAAGATTGAATTTGTTTAAGGCAGCGTACATATAACGTCGTAACTCATAATTTTAGAGCTGACAATCAGTAAACATAAAAAATGTTGTTGTTGTATTGGGGTTTACCGTCACTGCGATAGTATTTCAATCATATAGCGACGTCCAGCTAATTACAGGTGGAGGAAGACCCCGAATACACAGAGGTACCCGGGTAGAACCACCGACCTACCGCAAGCCAGCTGGAAGGCTTCCTCACATGAACAATCCTGGGTTCGAACCCACAGCGGTGAGGGGCTGAGAGATTTGTAGTCCACGACTGTAACCGCTCGGCCACGGCGGCCCTCATAAAAAATGTACATGCATAATGAAGTTAAAGAGATTGCTAAATTCTTTAAGTGTATGTATTGGGGTATAAATGGACCGAGTAGCTGGATACTACGCATGTTTAAATGATGAACTGATTGAAATCGCAAGAAATATCTATTTACTGCATATCAAAAAATGTGTAACACAGACAAAACTAAAAAAAAAAAAAAAAAAATCAAAAAAAAATCGTATTAAACAAACTAAATGAAAATGTTACACGTGTTAACCACATTAACCATCTTCCGAAACTGCTAGTTCAATGTTCTGTCAAGTTGCTATGGCAACTAACAAAAAGAAAAAACTAAAACAAAATACAATAAAAAATCGCTGGCGAAATCTTCAAGACATGCTTTGAAACCTTTCAGAATGTCATGTCTTTAATCCTTTCCCTCATAGAGGACACCATGAAAAGACCTATAAGAACAGCAAATTTTGACATTTTTTGAATTAGGTTTTGTAACTGTGGTTTTCTGCAGATCAGGCTTTATGTGGTATCTACTGAGTGCGTCAAAATGAGTCTGTATGAGGGAAAGGGTTAAATGCATTTTTGGGAAACCGTATGTAGTCGACGTTTTCATTGCCGTTTTTTTTTTTATTTTAGTGTGTGTGTGTGTGTGTGTGTGTGTGTGTGTGTGTGTGTTTAATGCTTTTTGTTCTTTTTCATATTTTTATTTAGACCATTATGTTTTGGCAGTGCCTGCATCCGTACATGTATGTTAAACACATGATGATATTAATATATATAAACATAATTTTTATTACGATTTAGTATTATTTCTTTAATAGATAAATATGATTCATGTGCTTACTGTGTCACGTGATTGCTTTATTTTAATTTATTCATGCGTAATACTGCACGTTTTTGTGATGGGTGAATTTTAGATCCACTGGGTCAGCCTCATTGTGGTATCACGCTGTAACATGTGGCATGATACCACATTTTGTCACATTACCCGACACCGGGTCAATTAGTCCTAGAACTATAAGATGAGCGCCAAGGAAGTGTGCAATGCCAGTTCCATTTGTAACGATTTCGGTTTGTTGCGGCATGGGATCGAACAAACCTCCCGCTCCCGGATATTTATTGCATGTATGAACATTTAACTTACTTAAATACGTAAATACAATATATTCGGTGTTCGGTTAAGTGCAAAAAAATATAATAAATAAATAAAATGAAATAACAAGATTCAGAAAAAAAATCTTATCAAAGTATGTTGTGCAGAATTCAGAAATACTGATTTCTGGTGTTGATACATCAAACAGATCGGAACCAAAGAACGTCTTTCATCAGAAAATTATTTTCACTACATCTAGACTTCCTGTCTCCTGGACTTCCGTTTGTTGTGATGCAGTCAAAATGTTGTACTTTACCTTTGGGTAAATTGTTAAAACAAATGTGCATGCTTGGAAGCTGGTTCACACAAGAGGCATTATTAAAGCAGATTTATATCGTCTGTAAAATCGGTTATGTTTATTTTAAGAATGCCACTTGATATTTGTAAAAAAAGAATAATCAGATGTCTTAGATAATGTACAATAAGGCTTTTCAACAACTGGTGTAAAGGTGTTTTTTTTTTTCTTTTGGGTTAATTGGTGTAAAGGTTGTTTTTTGGGGGGTTTTCTTTTAGGTGTGTGTGTGTTCTTGTTTATTTTATTTTTTCTTGGCGGGAAATGGAATGAAAGGTTTGATATTACTAATATTTGCTGCACGAGTGTTGCGCGAGATGACAATCGTTCAATGTTCTGATGACAGTGGTGTTCATCTTACCGAGATATTTATATGCCGAATTTCGCGCTAATTAATAGTCGTTTCTGGCATCATGTAACGGATTTTGTTTTTACATCATTCTTGCATAACTAAGTAAACAGCAGTTACGTATGCGATACTTCCATCTCTCTGCGATGGTGGTTAAAAGCAAAATCGAGAGCTTTCAAGTTCTGTTATCAGATTGGAAACGTCGACGTGTTAATTTGTATATTACACGTATCAGAAGAAATTACAGAACAACCTGTCTTAAGTGGTCAGTCAAGAGAACAAGCGTAAGTGACCGCATAATAAGGTTGGTCTCTAAAGGAAGGTTAAACATATAGCAAAATGCTAGTTTGGTAATATTAAAACTGACCGCTATTATTAGTTATTAATGGAGACAGATATGTGTCCTGTCTGAAACAATCATCCATTATATCTGTTATAAGTTGATGAAATTTGCAATTTTAAGGTATTCAAAATACATTGCAAATCCGCCTCAGTTTCACAAAAATAAATTTTTAACCGAACAGACATATAATCCGTACATTTCAATATCAATGAATCCACAAAAATTTTAATTGAACTTCAGATCTGCAATTTATCGAAACGAAAACCGATGTTGATTAGTCCAAGGTCAAATTGCTGCAATGCAAACAGGACGGGTGTCTAGGTTAACAAATCACTGACAATTTTGTGGTATGCTGATTAAATATTGATCATGGATTTGCATGTTGGAAGGGACGATTCGTCAGGATAGAACTGCCGTTGGCTGTACCGATCTGATCTTTAAGAATTCTTAAAGTTTCTATTATCTCGACGATTGGATATGAACCGTCAGAAAATAGCATTCTGTGTATGGAATAGATTATTTTTAAGATATCTCTGCAGAAAATAGAAGGCTGAAGTGAGCCTAGCAATCGTAGGTTTCTATTGTCTGGAGAAATTTCCTAACGTAGATGTCACTTAATATTTGTGAAACATTTTATTGATTTTTCAAAATATTATATAAATAAAAGATATGTATAAAAATATCGTTTGAGGAAATGTGATTATTTTTATGTAATAAATATATGTATATGTTGATCTTCAAAAAAGTCATGTGTAAAATTGTTGGAGATTGACACAAATGTTTTCAGTTTCCAGATAGTTTAATGATTTCATATGATTTGGCAGATTGTGAAAAATACCTTACTGAATGGGTGTACAGTTGAACGTGTATTAAGGACATCTGTATTAAGCGGTCAACCTGTAGTAGCGGTCACTTTTGATATTACCAAACTAGCATTTTGTTATATGTTTAACCCGCATTAAGCGGTCACCTCTGTTAAGTGGGCATTTCTCTTGTTTCCGTGACTGACGGCTTAAGAGATGTTTGACTGTATTAATGAAACAATCATAACTTAGACGAACACGTGCTAAATGCCGCTATGTCTTAACTTACCCACTCGAAGGATTTGAAAAAAAGATAGGTGTCTGTATTTTTAATATTTACGGTTTAAATGTAAAAGCGTTAGCTTATACACGCAACCCTTTTATGTATATTTGTTGTCAACTTTGTCTTAAACGACAACTTGATTGAGCAAATAAATAGATAATTATACAGTCAATGCGTAGAATTCTGCAAATATTTTCTAGGGGTCAGTTCAACGGTGAATTCAAGCATGGTGCTTGGGGAATGTGGTAGACATTCACTATGTAGTGTTTACTACCCAAAATGCATTAAATACTGGTGTCAGCCATTGCAAATGCCAAATACAAAATAGATATCCGTATAACTGCTGTAAGATGTTAAAATCTATCGATGAAACGGGAAGGCGGACATGGGTAACATACGCTTAAGATTCATTGTTTAGATTTGGTTTTGGGTATGTCTGGATTTCACAGGATATAGGCAAATATTTGTTTCTAAATACTTTTAAACAACGAATTAGCGACTCTTTGGCTTAAACATGGCAAAACGATATAGATATATCCTCGCGTTGTGATACATGCAAACATTTTTAAATCTTTATTAGAACCTGCAAAAATACCTAGAAATTGATATACCTTTTAAGATGAGGCAAACATGAGTACGCTTTTGATGTTCAAATCATGAATTAATAAAAATAGAGAGGTAGGGAAGATATTCAGAATGTAATCACTGTAAGGGATAGAATATGTTTGCACTGTTTTACCAATAATAATTATTTAATATTTGTGTTTCTTTCATTTTTCGATTGTCTTAAATATGAGGAAAGTAGAACAAGTTATCTCTTAACTTTGTAACGTTACAATGGTCAGAGGACACCATACTTCATTTTATGTTTTATTTATTTTTACTGTAAAGTGACTAGAAAAATACATTTAAAAATTTAGCTTTATATGTATTGAAGTTAATGGATGCCATTTAGAATAGGCATAAGGGGAATTTTTTAGGCATTTATGTAATGGATTGATTAAGGTCGACTTCGATTGAAACGTCCCACATGTGTTCTTGCTAAATACCAAATACCTTATGTCACATGTTTTATATATACTGACGGACAAAAGAAACGCCCCATTCCTATTTGATGTCAGATTTTTCAGTATTCGTGATTTAGAATTACAAAAACTTATCATCATCTGCAAATTTGAATATTTTTAATTAAAAAATGATCGTAAAGAAATTATCAAATTGTTACAGTTTAGAAAAACCTAATTTTAAATAGACCGGTCGGAGAATTTTCATTTCGAAAATCAGACGCTGGTGACGGTGGCGTAAAGTTAGAACTTAACCACGGTAGGGTCTACGGCAGGTAATCCCGCGTTCCCTCAGTCGTCTTCTAACCGTATAACGACTTATTGTGCGACCACGGTTACCGACTACTAAACGCGACGTCGATTCCGCCGTCACAAACCTGTCACGCAAATGACGTTGACGTATGAAATTATCTTGTCTTACAGACGTCACACGAGGTCTTCCTGAACGTGGCCGATCGGCAAACGTTCCCGTAACTCTAACACGTCGAACAAGACGCCGAATCGTCGAACGCGAGACGTTAAAACGTCTGGCGACTTGTTCTTGCGTTCCCCCGCATTCGAGCATGGCCAAAACGCGAGCTCTCTCTTCAGAATTTAGCCTTGGCATTCTTAAATACGAATGTTTAATCAGAAGATCTCTGAAATTGTGATTGTCTTTCGACTAGCACATGTAACTGTGTAAAATGTGATCGATTTCACCACGTGGTAAACATACACGAGGTGCACGTGGAAATCATGAGCAGCCACCGAAAATGGACATCGGGCTGAATAGAAGCGCACGATTTTTTCTTTGCCGTGATTGTCGGTCAATGTACATGTATACAGACTACATTTCACTAAAATTTCAATAGGTATGAGGAAAATAGCGCCAAATTCCGTTGGGACGTTTCTTTTGCCCGTCAGTATATATACATGTATATACACACACATTGTTGAACCTGTATTAACGGTCACCTGTATTAAGCAGTCAACCTGTATTAGCGGTCAGTTTTGATATTACAAAACATTTTGTTATATGTTTAACCTATATTAAGCGGTCACCTCTGTTAAGCGGCCATTTCTCTTGTTCCCGTGAGTGACCGCTTAATACAGGTTTGACTATATATATATATACAAATAGTATCAACTAACAATACACTATCCAGTACTCAGAAAAGTGGAGCGCGATGTTTTTGGAAAGCTCTTATCTTACATTGAAATTATCGATAATTATGTGATAAGTGTGACGAATCTGGCAGATATTGAAACATTCATTTAAGAATAAAGATCTCGATAAAGTGTGTTTTAATTGGAATAGCATAGTTACGCTAATACCGCTTTTCATTGCTGTTAAACTGATATTATTTGACAATGAATTTGGAAAAAATACGTATGTGTTATATTGGTATACAGTTGAACCTCTAGTCACGGTCACTTGTATTAAGCGGCCAACCTGTATTTGGCGGTCAATTTTAATATAACTTTGTTATATGTTTAATCTTCATTTAGCAACCACATCTGTTAAGCGGTCACATACTCTTGTTCCCTTGACTAAACGCTTAGGGAAGGTTTGCGTGTATTGTATTATATTATCTGTTTCTATAGCGACGCAGCGGTCACGTAAGGTTTGAATAAATAAGTGGTAGTATACGTTTCTTCGCAGCAGAGGGTTGTGGGTTTGAACCTCAATTATTGTAAAGATCTTTAATAGTTCCGCAGTTGCAAAGTGTCCGTCCAACCTATGAATCGTTTGATTAAAAAAAACAAAAACAAAAAAAAACATGCTTTTAAATCGATGTATGAACAATTTTAACTACTTGCAAATTGTATATATATATATATATATATGTTTTATGTAACATATTAACAATGTGCAGGGTATTCAATGGATGTCCGGTACAGCAGAATGCAAATCTATTTACCGCCAATCACATGTACAAGATCGGTCTTTCTTTTACGTTTGTTTACAAAAAGACGAATATGTGTACTTAAATGAATCTACAGGAAAAAAAAAAAAAAAAAAAAAAAAAGATATTAAAATAGAAACAATATGCAGGTGATATCCACTGCAATTTCAACTCATTATTGTTCCAACCGCATACTGTAATAATGTCACAAGATCAACGTTCATATGAAAGGGAAATTGTGAGAAAAACACCGAATGTGCGTAAAAGGTTTCGAAATACAAATGTATTCATGAGAAAGAAGTCAAAGGATCAACGGTGATAAATAAATCATTGGTTATACCCTATCCCCGCCCCTTAAATGAATTTAAAAAAAAAAAGGCATTGTCTTTTAAAAGAACCAGTCAAAATGTTAAACTAATCCTTAATGTATGACATGAAATAAAGTAAAAAGTAAAAAAAACAACTTGATTTTTCCTCCAAAATGGTATCCCGGCAAGCTTTCCCACGAGAAGAAGATATTCTATTACAGAGATTTGATCTAAATTTAAATTTCATCGCCGCAAATAAAATATGGTCACAAAGGGAAATAGTGATATTCAATGCTCTTCACTTTTTTTTAAATAATAAATTCAACTTAAACTACGAACCATACAGCAATGTTATCTTTTAATCAATGAGTTTTTTTTCAATGACTGAGGAAATAAGTATTGCGTAAAGCTTTCTTTGAAATATAGTGTCACTTATGCAATAATATAATCAAACATAGTAAACTCTAGGAAAACATGAAGAACCCCTCTTGAAATACGTCGTGGGTTAACCTTGACCGAAAAGTTTTAAGAAATACATATATGCATACAGTAGGGTTTAAAAACAAATCAGACTTGACTTGTATCGTTGGAATGTTCCAGTATTTCGTGAAATTCAATTTGTAATCATTAATGAAACTCGTGCTATGCTTCAAAACTAAACGGCCTAATTAAATATAAATCATTGGAACACCGACGTAAAATGATTAACTGGGGGCCATTAATTTATTCATGGTCATGTTAATATCACATTTGTGTTTATCAAATTGAGATATTAGAAATAGTTTAAGAAAATCATCCTAAAAAGATCATAAAATCAATTAAACATACATTTAAACCATCATGAGATACGAGAGTGCACATAATTATAATCTTAAAGTATTTTGTCACGTAAGAAATATAATTCTTAGTTACAGACAGAGTTCGTTGTAATACTTTGAATTCGGCTGAATTAGAATCATTTTCTTGTGTAACAAACATAAAACGTGTAGACTCTTCTAAAACATCAAATAGGGAATGAAATCATCAAAAGTTGTTATAAATGATAGTTATTACTATGAAAAAAGACACTTTCCTATAACAAAACACTTAAACCAATACTCTGAAACTAGAGAAATAGAATTAAATGACTTTATATTAATGTTTAAGCACACACACACACACACACACACATATATATATATATATATATATATATATATATAGTCAAACCTGTCTTAAGCGGTCAGTCACGGGAACAAGAGAAATGGCCGTTTAACAGAGGTCACCGCTTAATGTGGGTTAAACATATAACAAAGTGCTAAGTTGGCAATATCAAAACTGACCGCTTATACAGGTTGACCGCTTAATACAAGTTCAACTCTTTGTAGTAGAGGAATAAAATGGCACTTGTACTATCTTGCCATAGAGATTACTTAGCTTTTGTGGCGACTTGGTAGAGTGTCCGATTTGCAAACCGAACGTCCCGAGTTCGATTCCAGCTCTGGGCAGTAGGATTTCGGTTATATTTGGCTCCCAACGTAAATAATTCACAATTGTAGAAGAGTTGGCACCCTTAGAAAGTCCTACAGACGTTATTACTCCAGGAATCCGAGGACAGATTCTTGAAATTAGAGGATGTATATAGTAGAGGTATAAAATGGCATCTGTTCTATCTTGCCATAGAGCTAGCTTCCGTGGAGACATGTGTGTGTCCGATTTGCATACCGAAGGTCCCGATTTCGATTCCAGCTCAGGGCAGTAGGATTTTACCTGATTACAGATATATAGCACGGATTACAAAGTTTAAACTTTATTTTACATCGACTTATCACAACTTACATCAATCACTTTCGATGACGCCAGTGGCGGCGTTTGTAGCTATTATTGTGGGAGAAAACCTGGAATCCCGAAAACAGCTCATGTGTCTGGACGGGCGACCACTGTACCCACTCATGTTAATGACCAGAAATCGAACCCGGGACGCACTGGTGAGATTAAGATTACATCGATTATGAAACCAGACTCTATCTTACAACAACAATTATGGTTTAAAAAGAATGAATTACCTCATCGAGATCTATGACACCCTTTACTACCACTGAATTAAGTTATCCTGATGTACGTGTAAAATGCAAGCTACCACATTTCTTTTAAAATCTTATCCACTTATAAAATCATATACCAAGAAAGTTATTTAAACCTTACCAAAGCATTGACAAAAATGCTTTTTACAATGGCATAAAAACCTTTTCTGACAAGTGCCAATTTAAATTGAAACCGAGACTAAAAAAACAACAAACAAACAACATTTTCATTGTTTTTATGTGCCTTCTGTAACATATTGTAACAACAATTTGCACATCTTTCTACGGTATACATTGAGCTAGAATAACCATTCAATATTTGAGTCTATATCATAAAAGGGGGGAAATACAGAGTCAAGGCGTCTAGGTCTATAATCAAAGCCATTCTGTAGTTCTGATTGGTTTGATGTTTTCTATTCATCGCATTCTGTATCTGCTGAATCTGAAAACTATGTAAAACCCTTAATTTGTTTACGCTAAGAAGATAACTAGAACATTAAAATGTTAACAATAAAAATAAATAAATGCATTTTGACCCGAAACGAGGCGAATAATAAAAATGTAAACGATAGCAAGTGTGTTGAACATAGTTGCTTTTGGCAATAAGAACTTAATGTATAATAACTTGAAGAAAAACAACAAAAGATGGATAAAAATAAACTAAAAACTCGTTTATTTGACGTAAATGAAACATAGCTCTTCAGATTAAGTTGAATAACTACATGTAGTTTAAAAAAAGATTTATCATTTTGTTGTTTGTCGGAATCTATATCTCATAATACTTTTTTCAGCACGTCTGTTTTTCACATAAAAAGAGTTGAGTATTGTCATCACTCTGGTGTCGTCCTCGTTGACGTCATCGTCGTTGGCGTCGTCATCGTAACTTTTAAGCTATTAAACCGTCGTGTGACTATAAAACTATTAAACAGGCGAACGTTAAATCATTTCAAATAATGAGTTCTTGTTTCAACTGACTTAATCAAGCATGCATTTGTCAAACATATTAAGTATTGCTCGTGTTTACTTTATTATAAGACGTCCTGTAGATGAAGTCATGCACTAGAGAAAGACATATTTATTACAAAAATAAATTGCCCTAAAGTCTGGAATATTGACCTTTTTGACCATAAATTTAGTTAGGAGAATCAAGCATGATAGCAGATGTAAACATTTAAATGGTAAAGCTGTCGTCGTGGACTATTGTATTCAAAGGAATGAACTAGCGTTTAGAGACTGTAGACAATGCATTAAATTGATACTTAGCAACAAACTAATGCATCTTAAACTGAACATATACTAGAAACAAACCAAGACTCCAGAGTGTCTTTGATTAGACCACAATGCTTGCTCTTTCCAGACATCTTGACCCAATATTTTGGCTGTTGTGATAAAAACACAACTACATTATAGTTGTTCGAAGGGGACAGTGTTGTCAGAGAATCAAAAGAACAAAATTCTTCTGATGAGACTTGATAGGAAATTAACAGACTTTTTTTTTTTTTTTTTTTTAATTTTTAAAGTGTATTGTGTTATTGTTTTATGTTTGCTCTTAATATCGGTTTTTATTTTGAAGCAGAATATTTGGCAAACAAAATCGAAGGAACGGAATTCCGATAAAAAAAACCGGAACTTTGTATCGCCTGCTTTCTGAAAAGTTCGTCCAATAATGTGAATATAAATGGCTAATTTTACAACTTTATGAAACAGATTAATCCTATGTCTGTTAATGGCTCACTATTTATGAGTTTTTTTTTTCTTCTCTGAGTAGTGTGCTTTTTTTTATTTTTATTTTTTTTATTAGAAACGCATTGATTTTGAAAACATAAATGGAAGTAATGGGAAATAAGCTACGTAATCCTACGTTTCTGATATTAATATACATCAGTAATATTGAACAGTGAATGTAGTGAAATTTGAGATTAAAGATTTAAAAAAAAAGGCTTAGATATTTTATATCAATTCATTAATATTTCATTTTTTTATAGTGTATTATAACGCTTAATTCATTTGTATACATGTAGTTATATACAAAAGAAAGATTTATGTATCAATAGAACGGAGAACATTGAACATATTATATTATCGGTGTGAAAATATCATAGTTCGATACAATCTGCATGTAATTCTAAATAGAGTTGAACCTGTATTTACGGTCACCTGTATTAAGCGGTCAGCCTGTTTTAGCGGTCAGTTTTGATATTACCAAACTAGCATTTTGTTAAATGTTTAACCCATAGTAAGCAGTCATCTCTGTTCAGCGGCCATTTCTCTTGTTCCCGTGACTGACCGCTTAGGACAGGTTTGACAGTACATGTATTGTATTTACCATTAAGTACCCAATGCATGTTAGTTGCACGTTACGGGCAAAACAATCCTTTATTATTAGGAGACGCATATTGGAATGTCCGAATGATTTATGTCCGTTTACACAGGATCAGGAGGCACTTATGTAGTGCCATCGACAGCTAGAAGACGGCTGAAATGTTTCTTTATGTGAGCTAGTATTAATCTAGCGAAATCGATTCCTCAACAGTTAAGAACAGATTGCACATATGTCAACATTCATAATCGCTCGGTCGTGCCACTCAGACTTTCATCGAGTTGTGAACTATCAGAAAAGTCTATATTATTATTTATATAAATGTTTAATTAGCTCACCTGAGCACAACGTGCTCATGGTGAGCTTTTGTGATCGCCTTTCGTCCGTCGTCCGTCGTGCGTGCGTGCGTGCGTGCGTGCGTACGTCCGTCGTCAACAATTTGCTTTAAACAACATCTCCTCATGAACCGCTGAAGGGATTTTGACCAAAATTGTACAAATTATTCAGATTGGTTAAAAAAGTAGGTCACAGGAGCTAAAAATAGATTTTAAAAATGCAAACTTTGAAAATCTTCTTCTGCAAAACTGCAAGGCCTAGAGCTTAGATATTTGGTATGTAGCATCATCTTATGGGTCATTACCAAGAATGTACAAATCATAGCCCTACGGTGATAAATGCCCCCGCACCAGGGGTCACTTGTTTTACATAGATTTATATAGGAAAATCTTTAAAAATCTTCTTCTATGAATCCATTAGGCCTAGAGCTTAGATATTTGGTATGTAGCATCATCTAATGGTTCATTACCAAGATTGTTCAAATCATAGCCCTATGGTGATAAATGCCCCCGCACCAGGGGTTACTTGTTTTACAAAGAGCTATATAGGAAAATCTTTAAAAATCATCTTCTATGAATCCATAAGGCCTAGAGATTAGATACAGACCGTAATCCGTTCAAGTACACCAAATCTGCGTTCCGTTTGCGTTTGAACATCGTTTCATTTGCGTTTGCAAATCGTTTCATTTGCGTTTATCGTTTACGTTTCTAAACGATAAACGCTGGATATAAACGCTGAATGCATCTATAAACGATTACAAACGCATTTGCATTTCAACTTCGTTTATTTTCGAACCGTTCTCCGTTTGCGTTCACCGTTTGCGTTCACCGTTTGCATCGTTTTTCGTTTACCGTTTACACAAACGCATCATCTCTGACACTGCTTTCTGCACGTATCGGACCCAAACCATTTCGGAACCTAGACTAATGTGACCCTAGTGAAATCGTACCCCTGGACCTATCTGTCTATACATTCTAAACGCTGGAAGTAACTTAAACAATTAAGTCACAAAAAAAGTATTAGTGGCTATAATTTGAATTATTAAAATCAAATTTATTTTTCTAATTTGTTAGAGGGAAATCGGTGAAGTGTAAGAAAAACATTCTGGAAATAATTTTACGAAAAATCTGTGAAGTTGTTGCAACCTCTAGAAAGACAAAACAATGGCGGGTACTAGCAGGCAGTATAGGTCTTTGGGATTACTTAGCCATTTCCGAGTATCCTGCTTGCCGAGATTCTTTAAATTAAAACCTGTTGTCGGTATTTTTTGTAATAGTTCATCCTGCGTAAGTGATGTTGACAAAATAAATGTCATCGGTTGAAAGTAGTCTTGAACGGTTATTATATTTTTTTTGAATTCACATTGCGACAAAATCGAGAGAAAAAACGTAAATTGACAATCATCATAATACGTCATCCACTAAAGGCATGTTTTTTATTGGCTATTGCAAATAAACTAGGCGAATGATTGGACAATCGGTTCTATGTCATTGTGTGTGATAAGTTCCAGACTGTAAACAAATTTGATTACACGCTGTCATATCAGTTTACACAACAGGTGCCATAAATGGCACGCGTAGGGTTCAGCGATTTTCCAAAGTTACAGTGCGATATAAAATCTTTTTCCCCCTCCACAAAAATAAAAATGGAACTAGCGTGCGATCTTAATACAATACAATTTCATTAACGTAGTGCACAAAGTGTGTACGTGACAATTGGCATGTACAAAATGAGGACCTATATAACCTGCTAACTAATCAAGCGAGAAAAACTGAAGTATTAATTTTATTACATATTAATATTAGATAGACCAACAAAAGATTCAAATCACTTTCAGACATCAAATTAAAATTAAAATTTTCAACAATAAAGCTAAGACAAAGACGTAATAAGTACGTCTAAGAACATAAGAAGATGAAAAGAAATATTGCCGACGTTTGGGGAATATCGCAACTTCTTGGCAATTTTGATAAAGGAAAAACGCCAAGTCATCCGTAATCCAACCTACAGTGCATAAAGGTCATCTCTCCTCAGAGACCGGAAACAGAGGTAGAAGGGTGTACATAGACCTGATTAAGGCCAATTCTTTTCTAACTATTACAATTGTCTATCCTCTGACTATAATATAAACCTACCAAAAAAGCAGCACTCTCTTGCTGCTGGAGGTTACTCTGGTCCGACAAAGAAACAAAAAGTCTACCCCTATGAGCCCTTTTGGACCACAGTCCAAAAGGGACAAAATATAAATGTACACCCGGATATCTCTAAAAGCAATTTATTTGGCAAACTATTTTCAAGGACTTAATCCTTGCTAGCTTAAATTAAACTCAGTTATTTGGCACCTTTTTGGCAGCTAGGGATTATTTTATTAAGTAAAACGTACCTTTTCAAAAATTTACATTCGAAATTCAAAATTAAAAGACTTCGCATAATGCCGAGCCGCCTATGGCTTAAGGCTGTGAGTCTTTAAACACTTAAAGAAAAAAAAAAAAAAAAAAAAAAAAAAAAAAAGGGAAGCTGTGGGGGCTGTTATTATTGCCGATAAGATAGTGTATGAAGGCATGTCGCTATGGAATTATGACATGTCGGCGAGATTAAGGCATGTCGGCAATATGCCTTCGCGTTTGAAGGCATGTCGGGCCCGACATGCGTTATTGGCCTGGCGGAAACCCTGTTAGATAAAATACACTGCAATCTTTTACAACCATAATATAAACTAAACTAAGACTTATATATATTGGAAGTCACGATAAAAACATCGTATGCATACAACCATAACAATACCGGGTGACCCTTCTTAACGCTTGCTTTTTTTACGTGTAATAACACGGAAAAAATACGCTTCATGTGATATTATTGGTAATC
Organism: Solen grandis; assembly: GCA_021229015.1. Classification (NCBI taxonomy): domain Eukaryota; kingdom Metazoa; phylum Mollusca; class Bivalvia; order Adapedonta; family Solenidae; genus Solen; species Solen grandis. Next base: position 26,144,503 of record CM037777.1, read on the forward strand.
TGAATACAACAAATGCTTTGGCCATTTACAGCATCATTTATTAAATATGACCAAGACATATAGAAGGTTGCACGAGTTTGTCGTGCTTATATACTGCAGCTATTAAAACTGCCTACTCGGCTGAATAAAATTATTGAACCAGACTTCAGAAAGCCGTTAGTAACATAACTGAATGTTAATTTGCATCTCGTGTATGCATCGTACTAAATATTTATACAGTCTTCGTAACTACTGTAACTTGTGGTAAACTAGAATTCACCTTTTTGCCTAATGTTTATTAGTTCAAAGAAATTCTGTCACGAATGGTTACTTTGATAGGCTATATTATAATTTGCTTAATTCAATATTCAAAACTAGTTCATCTAAATAAATTTTTTTCTTCGCTGTTTTTATTTACTCATTATTCTGTGTTATTTTTGTTTCCTTATGAAACATAACAGCAACTACTTCAATTGTGTCGTATGCAGATATTTCTAAAGATCTACATTTGTACGGTGATGGATATTTTGATGACATTATATCTGCTGACACAATTCAATATTCAGTAGTTATCAAAACACATAACGATCCATAGGACAACACAGGAAATGATTGCATAATGTTACATAACATAGTGCACCCTACTGTGGTGTCACAGTATGCCATCTTTGTTTTTTGTCACCATTCGCCAATCAAGACACACAGCAGCCGGACGAACCCCCTCCCCCCCATGAACCGGATATGAGCGAGGCAATTTAATTATTTTACAGGGTAGACATAATGCATCCCATGATGTTTTACAATAGGACAAAACACCCCCATGTATATATACTTTTTCTTAATGAAAACATATTTTACACTGCTTTTTTTAAAGATGGAATTCCTTATAATACCAAATTTGACAAGGTAAGACACCCCTGAGGTGGTGTTTGTACATATTGTACGACAGGTTATTAAATCAAAATAGTTGTATAAGGATTTGTTTGTGATTTTGGTGAAATTTCTAGAAGGAAATTTTTTATCAATACAAGATATTAAAACGTAAATAAAAAACACTTTAAAGCATGATAAGTTTTTAGCATGTCACTTTTTAGCAAGACTGATAACATTTGTTTTAAATTGTCCAATGTATGCAGATACATGGTACACGTAGACACTTTATTTCAAGGTATTATGGTAAATGTATAGCTTTACTGCAAACAGATAACAAACCACTGGGATTTGTTTAAAAAACATTAAATCAAGAGGAATTGTATTCTTTAATTTAGAAAGTTATTCTGATAGGCAGTTCATTAGTTAAATTTTTCTTCTTCGTTTTGTAGGCATGTACGTTTATCAATGTAATCAACTACCAAGACATTGTAAAACAATTTAGGTCTACTATATATCAATAGTCATCTTCACATGAGCATTTCTTTTTTATATAACAGGTGTTTATCCCGGTGTTTATAACTGAAATTTGTCCGACTCGTATAAATAATGGGGTGGCAGATATTCACGTCATAAACATATTGCATTGTGTCACTTGTGTGTAACAATATATTTAGACTTAAATGATACAATTTTCCGTTGTTGAAATTTATCGAGAACGTATTTAGAGAAAAAAAACAACAACATGATTAATGGATAAAAAAAAAATTAATAAAATATTACAACAACCACGTGTAACAAACAAGCTCTCTTAATTTATCGGCTAATATTGTACATGTAGTCAATTTGGGGAATCTTCGGCAATTTCATACATACAAGCTGCCGGATGTTGTCATAATGACTAATCAGCCTATCACACTAACTTAGACAATTATCTTCTCAAAGTGTCACAATACCCGTTCGCCAATACACTGACTGGTCTAGTCGCCGTTAATAAACGCTTATACAAACACGTGAATAGAGAACCAATTCTAGGCCGCTTTTATGTTTATTAAACAAAAATAAATCTTATGACGGGGGAAAGAAAAAATCCCTTTTTACTTTATTGTAAACATTTAAAACATTTTTTTACAATTGTATCACTCATTTATTTAACAAAAAAAATGCTTTTGGCATAAATGAATGCACTATTGATGTGTTTTTTTTTTCGTTAAAATATAATTGCACTGTCAACATAACCACGATAAAGTTAGAGAATATCCGAATCCCATACCTCAGCGTTTAATGCAAACGTTTTGATACCGTTTATCGTTTGCGTTTATCGTTTGCGTTTATCGTTTTGTATAGTTCGTTTGCGTTTGTGAATCGTTCGGCCGTGAAACGTTCGATCGTTTACGTTTTCGTTTAACGTTTCGTTTGCGTTCCGTTCGTGTTTCGTTTGCGTTTGAATAGCGTTTCGTTTACGTTCGTTTGGTGTACTTGAACGGATTACGGTCTGTATTTGGTATGTAGCATCATCTTATGGTTCATTACCAAGATTGTACAAATCATGACCTTATGGTGATAAATGCCCCCGCACCAGGGGTCACTTGTTTTACATAGAGTTATATAGGAAAATCTTTAAAAAAATCTTCTACTATGAATCCATAAGGCCTATAGCTTAGATTTTTGGTATGTAGTATCATCTAATGGTACATTATCAAGATTTTCAAAATGGTGGCCCTTTGGAGATAAATGACCCCGCACTAAGTCTTCTCCCCTGAAACCATAAGGCCCAGTGCTTATATATTTGGTGTGTAGTATTGTCAGGGCTAAAATGTTTAAGATTGAGTTATATCAGAATTCTTGTCTGTTTAAAAACCTTGTAATCAGTTGTAGCAATGGTACTCAGGTGAGCGTTTCAGGGCCATCATGGCCCTCTTGTTATTTTAATCATTATTTCAAACCTTTCTTGCTTTATTTGAGGGCTGATTATCAACACAACAGAACATAATCTTTTCTATTCTGATAATTAGCCTGAGCTTTATAAATTCAATGAAAATTCTCTTTATTTCAATGCACGTATTTCAGTCCTTTGACAGCTATATTTGTCTCAAGTAGACATAGTTTCAAATGATTGAAATACCGTCTATGGGACGTTGAACCCAACAACAAACAAGCACATTCACGTGTCGATTTGTGACTGGCTTTTTGTATGGAAAAGCACAGTTTTGTATACGAATAGTAACACGTCTTTTAGTGATTTTGTTTAGCATTGGCTTAAAATTACAAGCGGGAAATAGTACTAATTAAATTTATCTAATGGTTCTAAGCCTGTGACTTAACAGTGCATTAAATGAAATCAAATTTTCAGCAAAACCTTGTCGCTGCACACAAAAAAACAACATAAAAAAAAAAAAAAAAAAAAAAAAAAACGTTGCATGTAATGAAGTCGTGAATTGTTTGACAAGCAATCCATGTAATGTTTTTGAGTGGTTATAAACATGCGTGTCTTCTCTTAAATCAATTATACAAGACCAATAAACATTGTTGAAAATAGTCCAGCGTGAATGCAGTAGTAAACTTTTGAATGAATAGTCGCCATATTGCGTTCAAAATGTCGATACGTTTTAGCAAAAGAAAGATGTTTGATGGAGGAACCTCAAACAGATCTGAAGGATAGAATGCATTTAGTTAATATGCCGTATCCATCAAATGTAAAAGGTCTTTCTATGTTTGTATAACTTAATCAAGAAACTTGGTTCCGTTTGTTCGCATCATTAATTTTCCTTATCTAACGAAAAAAACAAAAACAAAAAAAACACACACACACAAAAGAAACATGGGATGTAATTCCTTCCTTTGAGATACAATGAACACGCGATTTTTGGACGGGTTTCCATCTTTTAAATTAAATTAAATGATGTTCGGACGGGCGGCGGGCGGCGTCTCAGGCTGACATTTTGATGCAGTTGACTTTGTGACCTTGACCTACTTTTGATGAAAAGAAAACACACACACACACGTCAATAATACCATCAGGTCTTGTTTTATACAAGAACTAGAGATAAGACGTCATTTGAACCCAAATTAATCTTCTTTTACATCTATGTTAGCATTTCTTTTACAAAATATACGAGGATCTGGTCTAAAACCGAAAATCAAGTTGATACATGTACTAATAATAGCCTTCATTTGTTAATCAAAATATATATTGTAATAGGACGACTGTTGTTTCTCTGTCTCTTTTTTATTTGTTGAATCATTTATCTGGGTATATTTAATTATCTTATCGCGCTGATCGCGTCTTCAGTTTCCTATAATTCCTGAAATATTTATTTTTCCTCAATTTTTGAGACACCTAACAAGTTTAATCAAAAGAAGCACTTTATTCATCACGTGTTAACCCTGGTGATGACGGAAATTAGTTTGGCAAATTTTTTTAAAGCTTTATCATGTAAATCTTTGCTTTATAATTTCACGTTTCAAAGCACGAGTGATAGCAGTTATTACTTTAGGAATACTCGTATGTGCGCTGCAAAACTTCGTGTAGTGAGAAGTTACGTGTGTCATAATGTTTCATAATAAGGTTCTTGCCCTCAGGTTTTTTTTTTATTTATTTTTTTATTTTTTATTTTTTATTCGGAATAAAAAATAGAAACAGTATCTTGCGACAAAACGACTGGCATCAGTTCAAATTCAAATATAATTTATGTTTTTCCAGCTGTCAATCGTTTAAATCTACTTTAAATCGAAAAGATGCTAGATAAAAGATCTGTAAGTCTGAGATATTGGGAGATGTTGTTTAACCCTTTCCCTCATAGAGGACACCATGAAAAGACCTATACGAACAGCATAAAACCAGATCAGCCTGCGAGTAACTCGCAGGCTGATCAGGTTTTATGCTGTTCGCTGCTCCTCAGTGGTCTGGAAATGAAGATTTTGTAATTAAATTTGGTAAGGTTTAACTGTGGTTTTCTGCAGATCAGGCTTTATGTGGTACCTATTGAGTGCGTCAAAATGAGTCTATATGAGGGAAAGGGTTAACAAATCGTGTAAAGCTGCATAGTCTTCTCCTTGCTTATATCTATAATTTTCATTAATATATTTATATGTTTTAATGCAAGCTAACACATTCTATATGTCACATATTTGACATATATTATTAAGTATGTTGTATTTTAATCTTACTTAAAAGCCGTTATTTGTACTTATGGAGTTCGATTTACCACGATGAATTTCAATTTACACCATACTATATATCATTAATGTACACAAATATTCCCTTTAAACCATTACTGCACAGTTTATCAACGAGGAGTTTAATCATATGGCATGGAATAATGCATTTAAGATATAAGTGTAATAAATGACTTGTTGACAAAATTGATAGCCGCCTTTATTTCTATTGGCTAAGGAATAATGTATGTTGATAAATCACTTATTGTGTCTCTGACTCATTGTGAATGTGTGAATGTGACTAAAACGATTTTTGAATCAATTTATGTGACCAGCAATGCATAATAATTATGTTATTTTTTAAAACTAAATTCATTTAGTTTAATAATATTTTATTGCATTTTAACCATATAGAATATATGCAAGCAACATAGACATATCATAAATATAGCAAACGTTCTAAAAATTTTAATAATGGTCTTCCCTAAGAAATGAAAAAAAAAAAGAATATACAGTCAAACCTGTTTCAAGCGGTAAGTCATGGGAACAAGATAAGTGGCCGCTTAACAGAGGTGACGGCTAACATAATGCTTCAGTTTGGTAATATTAATATGACCGCTATATACAGGTTGACCGATTAATACAAGTGGTTGCTATTACAAGTAGCTAAAATGAGTTTGTCATTTTATCAAAACTTCCAAAATTTAGATTTTTTTTTTTCAAATTTAAAACATGCAGAGAAATCTGATAAACAGGATAGCTTCAATCTCCATGAAAATTCTTGCTAAATCAAAACTACTCAAGACAATAAACACCTTAAGGTCATTCTTGTAACGATTACAAGTCGTAAAATAAAATACGTGTTTAAAAATTACAGCTAAATGATTGTAAATACTAAGAAGGTTATATTAATTAACTTATTAATTAGCTATGTTAAAATGTTCAGCTCATTTTTTTTAAATAAGTGGACACTAAACTTTTCTGTAAGCATACAGAAATGCATTAAACTCATTTTGCAGTGACATAATAAATGTATTTGCACCAAAGCATCCTCTATCTTTTAAAATTGCATCTATTTTGTAAATCATGTTTTGATATTGCATAAAGACTTGTTGATTTTTGGTATTTTGAAAAAATAAATCATTCTTTTTTATTAGCCTGTCTGAATTTGTGTTCTTTTACCCTTTGAATATTGTCAAAAAAATAATAAAAAAAACATCAATCTTTTAAAGGTTATGGTTCTTTTTATCTTTTCATACGCGATCCTGGCTGCTCAACATAGACTTGAAGAGTTCTTGGCATGTCAGTACAACAAGTATTTATCAAAATTTAATGTGTTTGTTCTTGCTTGGTATTACGTCCTACAAACCCCTAAGACAGACGCTCTTATTACACGTCTACAGAGGACTGTTTTTATGATGTATTTTATGATGTATTTTTGTGGGATTGAACTTGTTATTTTTGCTCTGTACAGTGGTACGTGTAAAACCATGTTTAAAGTTTAAACAATAAAATGTATATGTTATTTGATATATTAATGGCGGTAATTTATAATAATGAAACAAGTGTCGCTTTTTGATTTGTTATACAGTCGTTGCAAATTGCCTGTAAAATAATCCATGCATTAACTTTGATATACATATATAATTCATTAACATGTGCGATGGGATTCCACGCTTGAATTATTTTCAAAATTACTATTTACGAACCTGGCGACCAAAAGTATAATTGCATTTTCAGATGCATCTCCATTTCGTCGAACAAGTGTTTGTTTGTTGGGTTTAAAGAGTTAAAGACAGTATTTCATTTTTTTAAACCTGTTTAATGAAGATAGATAAAGTGCTGCCACACCGCAGAATCACGCCGTAGACATGTGGCATGATACCACACCCAGTCACATTATCCTGACACCGGGCTAACCAGTCCTGGAACTAACATTATACGCTGAGCGTCAAGCAATGGAACTACACCAGTACCATCTTTTACGACTTTAGTATGTCGCGGCAAGGGATCGAATCCACGACCTCCCTCTCCCGAGGCGGACGCTCTAACCACTCGGCTACCGGGGACGGTTTCGTCGAATAAATGAGCAATATTTTTCAACATACACATCTTTGCTTCATTGAAATTTTGTTCGAAATATGCAGCTCATTATCGTTAGTCCCTTTCAGCTATTCGCAATAGGCGAACGACTGACTCCAAATATGCAATAAGTTGCATTTGGCTGACAATGCCCCAACGAGTACCCCGTTTGTGCAGATTATCTCATCAATTACATTATGTGCATAATATATAAGCTAATTTCATATAATTTGTGTATTCGTTAACCGACCGCAATATTTTTATTGACAGGGCATACAACATACGATAACTGGGAATTTAATTGAAGGCAACAATTATAACATATTGCACAACATGAAAGAAATTTTGCATGATTATTTCCATCTAGCGAATTAACACAGTCGATAAACGGCAAACTAAAATGCAGCATACATATGACACTTGGTGTTCCTAACCATAAACCATGCATATGTCCATTAGTTAATGATGAATTGCTACAGAGAAGTTCATATCAACCACTAAATAAGGTCATGTCGTCAAATTACATTAGTCTAGAATGCCGAAACAGCAATACAGCAAGGGGAAAACTGAAATAGTTCCGAAGATTACAGATTACAAATTAGTCATTAATTAAAAAAGACGTGGCTCTGTTAACAACTGAAAATAACACCAGTAAGCTAAGTAGTGAATATAATTAGTCTTATCAAATTCCGAGTTTACTGATTAATGAATTACTAATTGACTGGCTTTTGTCAAATGGCAATTCATAAATGAAATGCATACCAACTGTGGTGAATGGAAGAATTCACTATGAATATGTAATGACCGACAAAGCTATCATAAATACTGTACTAGCATCGAGATCTGTAAGATTACATGGCATCCAATATAAACTTGATGATGAATAGACACAGACGTAAACATGCTTTGGTCGTGGGTTCCATCCCCCAACCACGAATACCACTCATATCGTAATAATGGTACTGGTATAGCTCCCTTACTTGGTGCTCAAGCATATAAGGGTAGTTCCAGGACTGTTTGGCCTGGTGTCAGGATAATTTGTCTGGTTTGGTATCATGCCACATGTCTACGGTGTGATACTGCAGTTTGGCAGCACTATATTTGTCTCAAGTAGACATCGTCTCTAAATGCCTGAAATACTATCGGTGGGACGTAGAACCTTAGAAAACAAACACACAATCATGCTTTGGTGCCTTTGCCTGCTTGCTTATAAACTAACATCCCCTTACCATGCTTGCACGTTTGCTAGAATTACTCATCCTATCAGCTGCTCATTTGGCTACTTTTTCTGTATAAGACAAATATAGTTTGCCCGACTAAATCGTCCAATGAAATGCTTGCATTTCGTTCATAATTTGAAATATATTGCATAAAATGATCCGTTCCGGTCTTGATATGGAGGAAATATGATTGAACGTTGCCTTTGCGATCTTTAAACTTAATGGGCGGAGCTTGTTGCGACTGCGGAGATTACGTCATGTTTTGAAATGTACCCTGTGATACTGACTCTGAACCATCACGTGGACTGTCAATCAAACGCGAGGTCACAGGTGATACTGAATGGCGAACGTAAAAATGTTATTGTTTATATTTTAATTTTCTATGGACCTGTGGCAGCGCTCTGCTTTGCGTCACTTGCGATAAGTTCCATCATATTTAAAATATAATCAATAACTAATACTTACAACCGAAATGATTCTCATACAGTCACATTATTCTGACATTGGGAACGTTATATATTGGTTATTTTACATTTAAGTGTCTATACGGTTATATGTTTGTTATACCTTTAAGGAAATAGAATAATATTTATTTTACAATGAAACGATTCCGTTTATCAACTTTATCATGTAATGTATTTTTTATCGGTTTTTATCGTACTTTTTACCGTGTACTAAATATTGAGTATACTGTCCAATAATGTAATATATTTGGACGATATACTGCCCAATTCAGATATGTATAGGTTGGTCACGTGGTACAAATTGACTGCATTTAACTTATTGTAAAAAATTGTTAGTGATTATACTTGTATTGCAAATGAAATTGGTTTGCCGATATTATTCATGTAGCAAAACCTTAAATTCCTGTTCAACGTTAGGATAGTACATTACATTAAATCGTTTTACAAACATGGCATAACCCGTTTATCAGATCTCTAGGTCACAATATACATATTAGAAGAAGTCATTTTATGATGCAGAAGTTAACTTAGAAACCTGGTTTCCCTAAGTCTAATGTAAAACGGGCTCAATACATTATTTTTATGCCTGTTATGAGCGTCTTTATTTAATTTACAGTAGTGAAATAACATTTAAATCGGAATCCCTGAAAGTCATTAGAAAAAAATCAGGCATTTTATATTCCTTAGTGTAGGAAGAATTCATCCTTAAGTATCGCGAATTGTTCAACAGTGTGAAATACGTGACTTTGTTTCAACATAATTTAACTGTTTTATTTCAGCTTATACTAATGGCACACCAGTAAAGTTGTTTTGTATTCCATCTGTAAGGAGCAAGCTGTTCTTATGAGGAAAACAGCGATTCATTCTGAGGCCATAAATGTATGTTATGGGGAATGACTCATATTCATATAAACGCTTAATAGGGATGTTAATTTAAGCTTTTCATGAAATTTTGAATCACGAATGTTGTAAAGTTTGATAGATTTACAAAGTCCTGAAAAAGTTGTAGTATTTGTTTCAACTTCAAATCTACAATACTCTTAATCATAACCATTTCAATAATGTTGCAATTGTCACAGGGCGAAACTTTAACCCGTTGTTACTTAACTTTACGGAGCATATAATTCACACACATACTTTAATAATTACAATAATTAAACATAGAAAATTGTAAGTTAAAATATTAAGGACGTATATGAAAGAAAAGAAGTTCAGTGTTACGAGAAGTGACGTAAAAAAGTAAAACCATTAATTTGCCAACCGTCATACTTTCGGCATGCCTGTGAAAAATAAGTATAGAATAATAAATCTGAGAAATTGAAGTCAAGAACGCGAGAAAGGACGCGAGAACCCCCCCCCCCCCGTCATACTTTCGGCATTTTTTAAAAATTTTTAATATCACTGATAATTGAAGATACCCCTATAAAATTGTCACAAGCTCAGTCATTGAAAACATAGATACATTTTTTATAAATTCCAGTGCAGATATCGATTTGTAGATTGATGCTTACGACAATGCATGTTCAGTCATTTTAATTTTATAGTTACACGTATTTGTGTGAGTTTGTATATTTTTGCTTAAATGACAAGGGAAATCAATTGATTAAATCTATATAATTGCTGGTCTGCGCTTGATATTGAACGTTGAACAGTTAATTAAATGCGAAAAAAATATCACGTAAACAGCAACGCAATTGCAGCAACCCTCGCAGCTGCAGCCAAAGTAAACATTGCATGTAATGAAGTCATATGCCTAAGAATGTTGTTTAACAAGCATTCCGTATGATGTTTGTAGTGTGCGATGACAGATATTTGCGGCTTCTCTTTAAACATGGATACAAGACCAATAAACAATGTTCAAAATAATCAAGCCTGTAGACTTTTTGGATAAATTAGCCGATTTGTAAAACACTGCACAATATATCAACACGATTACGTAAAGAAGTCGATGCATGCGACGTTTTACAGATACAGATGTTACAAGAAGAATTTTATATAAATCAGTACGATAGAATTGTTTTGATTACATTACTCATTCATAAGATATATTAGCGTATTTTCTAATTGTATAAAGAATCATTGTGATGAAAACGTTCGTGCGATTTCGTTTTTATTTGCTCTTCAGTTGATAACATCATCCATTCATCCTCGTCTTACAGGATTGATTAATTTTACTTGCAGGTATGTGAAAAAAAAAAAAATAGGCTTGGATTTTAGAGGTTGTAAAATAACCTAACTGGTAATTAATGACCATATATCCGATCTCCACTGACTTTGCATCTCTTGAAAATATGTTTAGTATTTTGGATAGATAAAAAATATAGCTTTTGTTTATATTTTGTAAGTGGCGAAAATTTCCGACGATGCCCTATCAGGCATCGGAAATGCGAACATACTCGGATTGGATATATTCGACAATTATAAAATGTAAAACAAGGGAAGTGTTTTAACTTCCGTCCAAAATGCTGGAAATTTACAATCTTGTAAAATTGCTTAGAGTTTCTGATTTTGAAATAATAATCTCCGAGAAGTAATGGGTCTTTATATATATTATTTCAATGATAAAGATACAGTTAAACAAACCGTTTGAAAATGCACAATCTTTCTTTTTATACAATTACGTTGTTAACCTCAAATTAATGACTTAATTTAAAAAAAAAGTACGATACAAACAATTTCACCATAAATCACATTTTTAACAAATGATATGATATCAATGTTCATACATGTCCTTCCAAACTGCTGATTCAAATACTGAAGACATAAAACATATTTACTATTAAACGTTTTGACAAAGATGCACACTTCATTATATAATGTGATTTTTCTTCGGACAAGCTAATATCATTGATTACAAAATATCTTTAGACATTGACAAATTTCTTTAAAACGGCATCATTTCAAAGATCCAACTAATGAATAACTATAGAAAAAGCAATTTGTAAGTCGTCAGATTGTAAATTACCTAAATTTAGACATTTTGAATTTGCATTGATGCATTTAGACTGAGAGCCTGACAATACTGGTAGCTTCAAAAACTATAAATAACATCACTTGTAAGAATAGATTTACAATGGCATAATTGTTGTTAGGAACATCATATGATAACATGAATTAACTTTCAATCTGTTAATAACTTTTAAACGTCTACTGCAAAATCAGTGTTGTGTTAATTCGTGTTTGTTTATAGCTGTTTGTACATAACAAACAACAAAAAATTGCAGTCATTTCTGTACGGTATTTCAAAATCACATCAATATAGTTATTTATAGGTAGGAAAAAATATCATGTTATCGCTATAAATGTCATTTTTTACCGCAAAAATAATTATTTCAAACTGGACATTAAACACGGTAAGTTATTTATACTCATCTTACCATGACAACAAAAAATATTGGCGCTAATATACCATCTGTCATTTCAAAATTGCACATATCATGTAAATCTTCTGTCTGGACATTGCATGATGATAACGGAGATAGTATATGATATATTGAATAAATAAGTACTTGCCATTGTGTACGATCTGTAATTTTGCTTTATTCCGGTTTGAAAAATGGCAACAAACGTTATCAGACAATTGTTTTGGTGTAATGGAGTCTTTTTTGTTTATTAACATAAATGCCTGGCTGCTCCGTAGATACTTGCATTTTTTAGGCATCCCGAACAAATCATTTTTATTTATTCAGCATATTTATCTCCCGAGGTTGACTCTGAATCTACCCAGCCGTTAACGTACTAGGTCGTTTTTATGACCCCGCCATGATATGGCGACGGGCATATAGTGTTACAGCTGTCCGCGTGTGTGTAAGTGTGCAAGAAATTGTGTCTCTGCTTAAACTTTGTAATCCATGGTCGTGTTTTGAAATAACACGGCAAAAGTGATCCTTAGAGTCGGAAGGTGTGTCATGACCAAGAAACAAGTCGCTGGCTTGAACGTCAAGATAACAGGACTCCGTTGACCTTAAACTCTTGTCCTGGCTGTTAACTTGTGAATGATCCTGTTTGAAATAACTTGGCACAAGTGATCCTTAAGACAAACGATGTGTCGCGAACAAGAATCAGGTTTTTATATTGAGATCAAGTCTCAGCACTCGGTTGATCATAGAAATTTGCCCATGCTGTAACATTGTTATGAATACACATGTTAAATAACTAGGCCCAAGTGATCCCCATTACAAGACGATGTGTAGTGAGCAAGAACCGGGTCTAGATTGAAGTCAAGTACATGTAACGGTCACAACACTCTGTTGACCTTAAAATCCTGTCCCAGCTGTAATATAGTTGTGAATGCATATGTATTGAAATAACTTGGCACAATTGTTCCATAGGACAATATATTGCAAAGAAGAAACAAGTTGCTAGCTTCAATATCAAGGTCTCAGCAGCTAGTTGAGTTAAACATTTGTGCAAGCAGTCCTGTCCAAGGCTATATCTTTGCTATATATAGTCATGTTTAAAATTAACTTGCCACAAGGGACTCTTAGAACTCTTAGAAAAGTCTCATAACTTGGTTGAGGTCAAGGTCACAACGCTTATTTGATTTTAAAATCATCTTTTATATTTCAAGTTTCTCACTTTATTCACTGACAAAAAATTCAATCTAATAAACAAAATGGCAGGGGGGTCCGTGTCCTATGGGCATATTTCTAATAATGCTTTATGTTGTTTAATGTTTCATTTGAATCTGTTGCATTAATAGTATCATTAGGATCTCAAAAAAAAAAAAATAGATTCATAAATAAAAGTATGGTAAAGAATGATGGGAAAATAAGTAAATATCATATATCATTTTATAGATTAATATGTTTCTTTGAGAAAGTATTTTGTCAAAAAGATGAAAACACCCAGACGGTGCAGTATCCTGGTACAGCTCTTAAATTATTATTATTATTATACAGATCTGGTGTAACTAAGATGTGTCTTACTAACATTGAAAAGGTGATAAATGTCCGGAGAAATTTAAATGTTTCCTGGAAAGTATATGGAATTAATCAGTCTGATTCTCTGAGCAGAAAACATAAATATTACCAATGTATCAAATCGAATACAAATTAACATACACATGTATATATATTATTTAAATGGAACGATAGTAGAAATGATAAGACACATAATAAAAAACGACAGTTCTTCGAGCATATTGTATATGAGCGACCTCATTCTATTAAAGATATAGCGTTTTTACTGACCATAATGCGCTAGTTTATGAGTAATCGAAGTATATTGAACACACTAAAAATAGTTATTTATTAAAGAAAAAGACTTTAAAATCTGAACAATACTTTTTATATTCCAAAATAAACAAAATACAAAAAAATATGTCAGTGTGACTCAATGTCTGATTAAAATCCAGTTTGAGTTTTTATGTAAGAATAACATATTCTTTTATTTATCGAAATGAAACTAGGTTGAAATAATAACATCAGTATGGTATGATTTATTTGTGTTTTAATTCAGCAGTGAGCAATACTCTATCAAATTATACTCGAGGAAACATGACTAATTTATTTTTGATATGCATATCTATTTTATGACTGGTGTTGGTAAAAAGAGTATAATTGCACTGTGACAATTTCCGTAACAAGTGCCATAACGTGCACGCTGAAAACAAAATCAACACTTTACCCTTCGGTAACTCCAATACAAATCGCACTTTTTCTTAGTTCACCCCTAAAAATCCCCTCATTTTGATTACAGTCTCAAAACTGTAGGATATCAATAATGATGTTTTATCCTGCATTATGGCATGGTTGAAAAATGGCACGCTCAACTGGAATTCTAACGTCATGATAACAGATTGTAATTTGGTTTTGCATTTTGTAGCAAAAGCAGATGATGATATAAAACAGTATACATTATTTGTTTTATTTCATTATATTTCATTCTGGTAATTAAGTCTTGCGCCGGAAGCAGCTGAAGTACAGCTGAAGCTTAAATACCATAAATGTAATATAAAATGTATTTATAATTTCTTAACATTTATTTCAAATATTATGAATTCATCATCTTGACTTGAAGTCTTTGAAGTACTTTTTAGCTCGACTATTCGAAGAATATGAGAGCTATTGTAGTCGCCCTGGCGTCGGCGTCGGCGTTGCAGCTTTTGGTTAAAGTTTTGCGTGCAAGTTACTAGCAACCTTATATCTCAATAACCGTTTATGGTATTGACTTGGAAGTTTATAAATATGTTCAGGGGCATCAGACAACCAAGGTAGATAACTCTTGACTGAATTTATAATGAATTATGGCCCCTTTTTAACATAGAAATTTTGGTTTAAGTTTTGCATGCAATAGAAAATTTGGTTAAAGTTTTGCGTGCAAGCTACTATCTAGTTTGTATCTCAATAACCATTCATGGTATTGACTTGAAAGTTTATGAATATGTTAAGGAGCATCAGACAACCAAAGTAGATAACTCTTTATGGAATATATTACAAATCATGGCCCCTTTTTAACTTAGAAATTTTGGTTAAAGTTTTGCATGCAAGATACTCTTATGCTTATATCTCAGTATCCAGGCATGGGATTGTTTTGAAACATCTTAAATATGTTTAGGGGTATCATACTTCAGGTAGATAACTTTTGATGGATATTTACAAATTATGGCCCTTTTAAGTTGGTTAAAGTTTTGCATGCAAGTTACTTTCATGCTAATATCTCAGTATCCAGGCATGCAATTGATTTTAGACATCTTTAATATGTTTAGGAGTTTCATACTATCAAGGTAGATAACTTTTGATGGAGTATATTACAAATTATGGCCCATTTTTAAACTTAGAAATTTTGGTGAAAGTTTTGCATTCAAGCTACTATCCAGCTTATCTCTCAGAAATTGCTTGTGGAATTGACTAGAAATTAAGGAGTGTCTTCAGGGGCATCAGAAAACTAAGGAGGATAACTTTTGGACTGAATTTTATACAAATTATGGCCCTTTTCTAACTTGGAATTTTGGTTAAAGTTTTGCATGCACAGTGTTACTGTGCTTATGTCTCAGTAACTAGGCATGGGATTGAATTTAGACATCATAAAAATATTAAGGGGTATCAGACTATCAAGGTTTATCATTTTTATCATTATTATATACAGGGTATGTGAAGGGCAATAAGCGAAATAGATTTCATTGGATTTACCAACAAGCATTTTGAATAGTCGAGCGTGCTGTCCTCTGACAGCTCTTGTTGTTTATTTCAATCATGGAAACACTTGAGTAAAGTCCTATTAAGTATATACCTTCCCTGTTGTATTTGCTATCAAATCGAATTCATTCTCAACATATGAAAAATCAGTGACTTAATTTGATTTATAAAAATGCTGTATATATAAATACTGATCTGTTTATCGAATACATTAGCTATGAGCGTTTATAGAAATCAAATTGATTCTGTGAGGAAACTGCGAAATGAAATTAATGTCTTGCATACTTCCTAAACAGGATAAATCAAAAATACTTAAGTTTGGTAATGGGGTAGAATTTAGGATCCTCTACAATTCTCACAGCCACTTTATTTATAGTTTTCCTCAATTTTGGCTCTAACCACTGAATTTCTGTACATGTCGGGCCATACGTTTTCTTCATCTACAAAAAAAAATATTGTGAATGGTCCACTGAAATATTTCAAAAGGAAAATAACATTTTGTCATAAAAGGGTCAGACGATAGTTTAAAAGGAGTCTGTTTTGCTGGTGTTTATCATTCGAAGTGTAAAACAATATTGGTGTAAATTCTTGCAAACGAAGACAAGTTGTTATATCATACTAAAGCGTTTAGATGATATTGAAAGAATTAATTGGAAAACACGTGTCAAACTGATTTTACCTCAGTATGGATTTTGATATGTTTCGGTATGACATAAAGTTAGGGAGGACTCATTCATGACATGGTAATATTAGCATATCAGCAAGATGTGATGCATATAAGCATATTCAACCTTTACTCGAGCCTGAGAAATATATCTCGATTGATTTATCATACAAAATTGTGAGAGCAAATACTCGTTTAAGATATTCGAATCAAAGGCTTAGCATTGAAATTGGTCGACATCAGCATAGACCGGGTGAGATTTGATTACATTGTTTCATACACGAGGACATACTTTTATTGGCAGATGTACATTTTATATGTCCTCTATTCGCATTAGTGCGGTATCTTTATAGCTGGCATAGTGGTAGATCGGAGATCTCCAATCTGTGTGAATTAATTCAGTCTAAAAATCTTTAAATTATTAGAAAAATGGCTATATACGTGTTAAATGTTTTCAAAATTGTGGACAAATGATTATACATACACTACATATGATTTTGAAATGGACATTTGGATTTTTGGCTGGAGACCTATATCTATCAATAAAGAAGTTAAAGCTCAGTCTGAACCTGGAAAATAACTTAAAATTGAAAAAAAAAGTATAATTGTTGAAGGTTATGATTTGCATTGTTATTTCTTAGTTGGTTAATATAATGTTTCCGATGTATTTAAAGATCAAAGTCAAAATGCAAACCTGTCATTTTTTTACATGAACAACATTAAGAGAGATGAATAATGTTGGAAATGAAAATAAAGAGGATGGGTTTGTATTAAACTAGCTAAAACAACCAAACAATAGATAGATAAAAAACAGCGTCAATACATAACTAGATTTTCATTATGTTTCAAATAGATTCAAATAGGACGAAGACTTTCTCGTCAACAGGACAGATTATATAAAAAAAAATTCATGATTTAAAATACACAAATAAAAAATTTTAAAAAAATAACATAGATATGTTTTAATCATACTTGTTAAACTAGAACACAGCACAGCGGATACGAGAGTTATACCATTGCATTAATTATAAGATTCTGGCGATTGCGTGTAAAAAATACGTGACTTGATAAAGAGACAATTATTGATAATTGGAACACAGACGGGAAATAATTAGCTCCTCTTTATTGAAGCGAAATTAACTCATTGTTATATCGTACTTAACTAGGATACCATAAATACCAAATTACCGTTACTCGTACTCGTATTACCTTCCTTGTACATTATACACAGGGGTGAAATAAAAAGAAAGAGAGAAAGAAACCCACATGCAGTGCTGTTGTAAATGTCTTTACTATAGTAGTTTAGTACTGATCATATCATTAACTATCATTAAATCAAATTATTTCCTGACCATATATATCATCTTAATAGCCTTTAATTAACGCTGTACGCCTTTTTTCCCCTTTAATTTAGGTCGTACTGTCATATCCTGCACGATGACCATATCTGTTCATCAGTGGGAAAAATATAATCAACTAACTTAGAGAACGGTATTTGCAGGAAACATTTTCAGGAAAGTTAGAGAAAATATTTTCCATCTGGTTTTGTAGTAAATCTACTTAATAAGTGTTTCATCAATAAAAAAACCACAAACGTGATGTATTGAATTCCATTGAAACATCATGTTGAAAATTGATAAATGCTTCTTAAGAAATAAACCATTGATAACACATTCATTTTTCTCTTTGAAAAGCATTTGATTTAAACGCTGTTAAGCAAATTTCTTTCTCAACTTTAGGTTTCAGGCTGGGATTCTGACAAGAAGTATAAGATATATTTACATTGTGAACCGTCAGTGATGAACACGTTTAAGCCGATGTGGATGCACAGGTAAAGAGACATAAATCTTTCGTGATTCAGTTAATACAAACATATTCCTTTGTTGTGTGACTTTTATATTTATTGACTAATGGTAACAGCTGCTATAAATGGTGTCATAAGTTTAGTTATAATCGGATCTTATTAAGATTTTTTATAAACGGATACGGGCTGGGGGTTTTTTTCCGATTACACTTAATACTGGTTGATGTTCTTTGATGTCCCCTTTGTTATTTCATATATTATTATCAAGAAAATCGCACTACACAGCATGTATATAACCTATATGAATCCTCTTCTAAAACTTCGGAATTTTAACAATGTTGTTCTTCAAATATAAAATAATCACCCAGATGAATGGTATTGTTCCGATACGGTATTAGATTTAAAACGCGGCTTATATTTAAGCAGCTCGTTCACATATGTTCGATAGGTGTTTTATTTTTTCTCTTCCTCGTTAATTTGGGTGAAGTCTTCGTTTCCTGACAAATAAACTCGGCAAGCACGGGAAAACGCTATGTTCATAAACGCCATTTCGGGGCGATTGGATAAATATAAAATTCGGTATACCCGAAACATGTGCTTGCAGTACCTCGTGACGTGTTTCGCAACATACCGTCTTCGCCGGTTCAGGGTAGCGAATTCGTGAATATAAAGTGAATGCATGCGCGAAGAGGGAGAATGGTCAGTTAAAACGGACAAATATAGAAATAAAAAAGGTTATATAATTCAAAATATAGATTCAGTACCGTCCGTAACCTCATTGCCTGTGACGGGAAAACCACCTTATTTTTACACACACGTCTGTTTGCATTGGGTGACTATACATTTGTGCATAGGTACTGACAGACGTAATACTCACTTATAGATAAAATCAAATTCTTAGCCGATGAACATCTGTGAACAAGGTGCTTTAAACAACAACAGAAATAGTATGT
This sequence comes from Solen grandis, assembly GCA_021229015.1. Lineage (NCBI taxonomy): Eukaryota > Metazoa > Mollusca > Bivalvia > Adapedonta > Solenidae > Solen > Solen grandis. Next base: position 26,163,836 of record CM037777.1, read on the forward strand.
GTTCTATCATTTTTCATCAGCTTCGTGATGCATAATTATACCTTTCATCATGTAGATTGAAACATATGGGTATTTAATTGCTATAATTTATGTAGCTCATCTACGATGATATTGAACTATACTTTGTGTCGTTGTTATATTAAAGAATGGTCCACATTGCATGGCGTCGTACATTACTTCTCTTGAACAGAACCACTTCGTCTTGATCATTTATAAAACTGTACTGCAAGATCCGCACAATTTCCTGATATGAATGAACGATGTGTCTGGTCGCTGACCAGGGTCTATCCATTAAAAACCCATTTTGTAGAAATATTTTAAAAGGAATCATTAATAAAGATACAATCTGAAGACCATTGCTCATATACAATGACAATTAAATAAACAATATACTTATTCGCTTATTTAATTATTATTTAATAATATACTTATTGAATTGTTTTTCTTTTAATATATATTTATAAGGATACTTTTTATATTTTCAAAATACTTTTACAGCTATTTATTATATATTTTTCTTAAAGCAATTGCAAGCATTTTTAATTTTAAAAAAAATGAGTTTTATGTTATACCGGGAAGTTTAAATCACATTTCGGCGAAGAAGAGGAAAAATCATTACCATGCGACTTACCTCGTCAAATATTTATATTGCATTTGCAGAGGTTTTTATTCGTAGATGTAGTGTAATAAGAATCGCCAGCCATTCTTGAAACAGTGATACGAATAAATTTGTTTGGAATTTCTGGTTTAATGTCCCACCTACTAACATAGTTATTTTTGGACAGTGTATATTTGTATACCATATATGCTCCGTTGCAATATAACTCGGCCTTACCAAACATGCAATTTGATATAGCTTTGTTTTCGATAAGCACGCTCAAATGAATTCAAGTCATTTTAATGTGAAAGAAGAAGCAATATGGCGCCTAAGCACAATCTATTTTCAAATTATATCTATTATGGCACCTTCTTTTTCGATTCCGTCTGATAATGACAACGAAATTTACATACGTATTAGAAATATAAATACATTCCGTTCCCATTAACTGTCTGTCTTTTCTGTTGTCGCGTTTAGGAATAATAAAAGGAAACTATTATTGAGCACTTTTCGACTTCTCTTATTTTATTTGTATTGGTTCATTTAGTTTTCTGAAAAGATCAAGAAATGGAAGCTTATCAGAGACATGCAGTAAAGAGGTTTGTAAATGTAATCATATATCACAGCTATTGTTATATTACAGATATGAATTTAGTTTTATCGTCATTAGAAATATTTTTGCAAGAAAAATATTTTTGAAGCCTTCGAGAAATTGAATGCAATTCTTATATTGAATGTATTATGCCTAAATCCTAAAGTAATATTACGGAGATGATGATGATGATGATGTGTTCCTATGTTTTATATATAATGGATTTCTACCTTAACAATTTCTGTCAATTCATTCAATTCTCGAAAGAAAAATATGTACAAAACGTAAATACATGTACATATGGATATATTTATTTATTCCAAGTATATATATTTGATACTGCTTGATAACGCTTTGGTTGAAAAGTTATTTAAATCATATTAGAAAATATTTCAAAACATTCAATAATGAGGATATCTTGAAATTATCTCTGGCTTTTAAATTGTATTTACAGTGAAGATTTTTTTTTTCACTTTGATCAGATATTTTAACACAAGTCAATTTATTCGTTTCACAATCATGTGTTGTATGTAACACGAATTAACGAAAATAAAATTAATCTAATTTATCTCACTGGTCGAAATGTTTCTTTTTGAAATGTGAAATGCATTAATTTATTGGACAAATGATTTCGTTTGGCGAAAACTTAAAGCAACTCGAATAAAGTATAGATGCAATGTTTATAAAATTCTCATGATTGTGAAACATATAAATTGACTTGTGTTAATATATCTGTTCAAAGTGAAAAAAAATATGATCGACTTCATATTAACCCTTTCCCTCATAGAGGACACCATGAAAAGACCTATGCGAACAGCATAAAACCAGATCAGCCTGCGAGTAACTCGCAGGCTGATCAGGTTTTATGCTGTTCGCTGCTCCTCAGTGGTCTGGAAATGAGGATTTTGTTATCAAATTTGGTAAGGTTTAACTGTGGTTTTCTGCAGATCAGGCTTTATGTGGTACCTATTGAGTGCGTCAAAATGAGTCTATATGAGGGAAAGGGTTAAACATATCATTAAATGGAGGCCCTTAGACGTTTCCATATGAAGACAATCAATTATTAAAGATAACTTTTCAAAGAAAGATTACATAGAAAGCGAAGACGAGACACAATAAATATTAACTACTGTCATTGTTTATAACATTGCATACATGTCTGGATCGCTTTAGTCTAGAATTATGAACGAACGAAAAATTGACAATATCTGACTAACCTTAAATTTCTTCCCAAAATTAAGTTTCTTTTAGATTTCCTTAAGTGAACAATAAAAGTCATTTGCATTATCTGTAGAAGTATGGCACATGCTGCTTTGAAAGTACTATTCAATATTTGTACATTTAAAGTTATACCTTTTACATCAAAGAGATATACACTTTTTGCAAATATTTAGATTCAAGAAAATACCCCAGTTATATTAAGCATATATTTACATGTAAATAAATCTTACTGCATCATTAATGACATAGGCATAAAAGGCTGAGAATGGGGAATCATTGTTTGAATATAGATATTTTGTGACACATTTCATAAAAATATCAATTCAATCACAGTTATAATAGTTTTACATTCTTAATAAAAAAAAAAAGGAATGGATAAAAAAATCACGCTGTTAATGTTCCTACTAACCCTACGTTATGCTCCTATCAATCATTTAAACAAACGGCGCCCCAATTATACTTCTTAAATGGTTACTGTATTGATGGTTTATATAAATTCCTCTACTCAACACATTTGATAAACATGGAATGGCAAGAAATGCCACTCGTATATTAAGTGTCCCTGTTTCATCGTGAATGACCCTAGCTAAAATTGAAATGGCGCTTACCCATACCTGAAATGGCCAAACCATCTATCCACAGGAATCCTTTGCAATACAGAAAGTGACAAATACTTGCCAAGTCAGGGGATTAAATTCACCTCATATTAACTTGTTTCATAAATAAGCTTATTCCAAATTGGGTGTACGTTACAAATCGTATTAACAGTGAATCAATTGAATGTCATTTGTATAATCAAACTTGATGTTATTGATGATTGAAAAATAAATTTTACTGACCATTGTAATCGCTTTTTCATCTTTTGCTCCAATATAGATATAATGTGTAGGTATTACGATTCAAAGTAGTTGTTATTTAACAGCAAACATTTATGTCTATGTCTTATAATTAATACTTCAGAATAGGGATTTTGCTATCATTTTCTTGTCTTTCTAATGTCCAGTTACTGAAAAGGCTTGCTCTTGTTTTAATAATTCTTCCTTTAGACAATTGTTCCAAATTTATGGCTCATGTGATACTTCATTCCATTACATAAAAACGACGCCCTAAGATACGACAGTCATTATATTTTAGTATGAAAAATAAAGAAGTTAGATTAAATCATAATTGATTGCAATGAACGATATTATATCAAATACACATTTGACTAGACAGATCAGGTAATAGGCTAAAACAAGTAATTTAAATGTATTACATATGTATATCTATTTCTCAGAACTGTGATATATGTCGGTTAAAAGCAATCTCCTCAGATTCCAATAATGACAGTTTAAAAGACACTACGTATTATACTGGTCATTATATATTGCTATCAGAGAGACCTTAAATTAATAAAATTCTGAGTACTCAATTTCTTGGCACTTAAGTGAAATAAAAGATTGTGAAATGCATGAGAAAATATTTTTAAAAATGATAGTAAATCTTTACTTTTTTACATTTCTGTGCTCGGATTTGAAGCAAAATAGTAAAACTGTTTTTCCTCATTCAGATTAATTTGTCGTTGAAAGTTGTTTCATCATATAATCATCTTTCAAATCAAAGATCAGTTACTGGTCGAATATGCACGTAATCTCATGAGAATAAAAAGAAATGCGATGCTTTAATGAGAAAAAAAAACATAGCAAAATTGAACATCTTATCATGTATATTTTGTGATTACTGTGCCTACTGTATCTAAACTGATCTCGAAATGTAATGTTTCATTTTACAGATAGCATTTGTTTTGGCGAAAGATTTTAATATCATGTAAACCTCTAAAACAATAATAGCCAAACGTGTTACTAAACATCTGGTAGTTTGGTGTTCATGACGGTAAGCAATGATCAGAAAATAAATTGGGAGCGGATTTTATTTCATGCAGAATATCTGTTAAGCTTTCTAATACATTTAAAGATGCTTTTATAGAAACTTGGAGTACTGAGCGAACTTTATTTCTTATGTTGCAATTAAGCGAGACGAGTTCCTACAAAAATGGATAACTGAATTCAATGCATACTGGTATATAAGTTTGTATATATGGGCAACTAAATGTTTTTGGTCTGTCTGTTTGTTTGTTTGTCTGATTGTAACAAAGCGTTAACCTTGATCATAACACGGAAGTCCTTCCACCTACAGCGTTGCATGCACCTTGATAAGATTTACCCGTCAGGTTACCTTGATCCTCAAGGTCTAACCCCGCCCCCTCGAGGGCATGGCGTGCATTCGAACGTAGCTTGTTAATTTTCCGTAACAAATGCATTTGCTCTTAACTTTGCGAAGGAGAACACATTTCATTACCAATGGAGAGGCGATTCATTAAATCGTTCATTGCTTGCCGTTAACAAAAGCAATAGCGAATTCGCATCCGATGCAATTTATATTTCCCATAATAATTATCGTAAGCTTTTAATGGTTAATGTTTCAATATTTTTAAGAAAATCAAGTCAAAGAACTTGTTCTAGTTGAATGTTGAATTACGAGATAGTTATCATATTCAGACAGTGTGATGTTGCTTGATATTGCACTACACCGATCAATGTGTGTTTCTGGTAGGCAGATGAAAAGTTATTTGAGAAAATTATAATTGGAAAGATGACCTAGACACAAACTTACAGAAGGGAAAAGCACAGATGCCTTCCTATGGTGTATAAGAGAAATAAATATATTGTAATGGTTTTATTAGATGTTTGTAAATCCATTTATTTGTCAGTATGCAACCCACAAATAAAATAATATATATCATATGAATCGTTGCACTGGCTGCTCACAAATTTAATATTCATACCAAATGTAGATCGTTTTCGTAAACTGCGTGTCTCTCTTTTTTGTTGTTTTTATTTGTTTATAAAAAAAACATGCAACTGTTAAGTATTTAAGTGTTTAAAATCAGATGGTTCTCTAACATTATCATATCAGTTGATTATGTACGTTTGCGTATGAAAGCGGTGCATCGTGACTAATTCAAGTGTTTTAAGTCTAGACAGACAGGGAGGCAATCGCATTCAAATTCATTCGAATACGAGGTTACCAGTACGGGAAGTAAATCATTCATTTAAACACGAGGGTCTGTTTTATATCCGATGTTGTATTTCCTATTCAAGACTGTAGAGACATTTTTAAATGTCGTTTTATGACCTATGAGCCATTAAAATAGTTTTCTTCTCTTCATGACATTGATACAAGAGTGTTTACTCAAAATGAATGCTATGCCAGTGATTGTACTTTTAGTTGCTTATTTAACGTGTAATATAAGCTAAAATGTACTTGTAAGTCAAAATTGTTTATTGTGTTTACTCACAATCCAAAAATGACTGATTTTATAAAAGTTATTGTTTATCCGTAAACTTATCGAGTTTCATGTACATGTAAAATAGCTTGTCAAAACACTTTACTTTTTTCATTGTTCCTTTTGATTTTGAATACATGTAAATGTTTATGCATTTAGTTCACTTTCCATGAATTTCTAGATGTATTCAATTGTTCAGATGGTAGTATCTGGTTCGTCGATAACATCTTCCTTTCACTTTTGATACTGGAACGTTACTGTTATGAAGGGAAAATTTAATTTAAAGGAAAGTTCATACGGCCATGGAAAAGACCGCTTTTAAACACATAATAAAGAACATGTAGCGTACACCAATCTGAAAGTTAACTTTTCCTCATTACACTTTTAATAATTTAAAATAGTTTGAATCGCACAAAATATATTTTTTCCAAGTGCGATTTACAAAACATCACATGATGATTTTTTTTATGTTTCCAATAGATCGGTCCAAAGAGGATGCATATTTTACTGTCAACTGTTGAGATCATATTGAGTTTGAGATTTTCTTCACTTGAAATACCTTGAAATGTGATAACGGTAAATGTCAGGATAGTGTTAAACCAAGCAACACCTCTTTGGTAAACCAAAAATAATTCATTGCTATAAATTTGTAATAGTCAGTTTAACTATAAAATGCGTTCGTTAAATGCTAAGTCACTTAATCATAATGTTGTTTTAAATTGAACTCGAGCTTAACTATCCGGCATATTTAATAATACAGTAACTACATACCGGAAAGGGTTTGCTTTCGTAAAATTTGCAAGGCATTTATATATCGTTATCGTTTCAATTTTCCCCTTGAACTTCAATTTCTACCAACTAATGTATCCCTAATTGCTATTTGAAATTAAAGTACGCATGTGATACGGCTTCCTTTATAGTCAGCGTGGTTAGCGTAGTATATATATATATATTCTCATCTTCAATTTAAAGGACAATGGGATTCTTTGGTGATAATTGATTGAAGAACACAATCAATTATGGAATTGATCCGCATTTTAAATACATAAACGCATTCGTTATTTAGATACAATGGCATGTATGATTTTGCACAGTGAATGCGAGTGTAATACTTCTGCTTTAATTATACAATTCTGGTGATAGCGTGTAATAAACAAGTGTCATGATAAAGAGAGAGTTAAAGCTAAATAAATAGAGAAGTGA
>CM037777.1:26170874-26220874 GCA_021229015.1 Solen grandis
TTTGCTAAGCTCCTCTTTATTAAAGCGAAATGTACTCATTGTTATATCGTACTAACTAGGAAACCATTAAACATCAGTTACCGATAATCATATTACACAGGGGCGAAAATAATAGAAAAACAAAATCAAATGCATTAAAGCTACAAATATCTTTTTATCCCCCCCCGTTCCCTCTTCGAAGAATAGGAGGCATATTGCTTTGCACATATCGGTCCGTCGGTCGGTCTGTCGGTAGACCAAACTTTGTCCGAGTGATAACTTAGTTCTATTTGCCCTTAACTCTCAAACTTAATATGGTTGTTGCTTATGACTAGTAGAAGACCCCTATTGATTGATTTTGGTGTTAATACCTCAAAGGTCAAGGTCACAAGGCCACATGTTAACATGCTTTTCTGGGCTGTAACTTTAACATCGATCGCAGGATTTTCAAATAAATTGGCAGTTATGTTAACCCCAGAGTCAGGCAAAAGAGTTTCATCCGTAGTTCAAAGGTCAAGGTCAAACGTAGAGGTCGAATATCATGGAGTTAGATTTGTTTTTCTTGGCTGTATTTTGGACATGGATCGCAGGATTTCTTTTAAAAAACTTGGCACTTATGCTAACCTATTGGGACGGAGTGTCACTTATAAGAGCAAGGTGCGCAGGTCGCACAGGGTCAAAGGTCATTTGCTTGTCTTGGCTGTAACTTAGACGTGGATAGCAGGATTTTCAAATAAACTTTCAGTAATGTTTATTTCCACCAAGATAAATTCTGGACCAATTTGTGACATTCCACGTTATGAAGTCAAACATCATACATATAATATATCCATATAAATATGATGGTATATGAGGGGGCATATATGTTTTACAAATATTTCTTGGTGTAAAGTAATTTAGCACTGAGTATATCATGAAACTATTTTTTTTGTAATAATATTTATCATCTTAATTACCTTTAATTAAAGCTGTGCTTTTTTTCTACATTTATAAGTTTAGGATTAACTATCATAATCCACACGTATTTTTATATATTCATCAACTGAAAATGACAACTTATCAACTTACTTAGATACCGGTATTTGCATTGGTGCAGGAATCATTCTTAAGAAATTAAGAGAATACGTGTTCATTTGTTTTGTAGTGAATCTACTCAATTATTGTTTGACAAATAAAACACCACAATCGTTATGTGCTGATTTCCATTGCGACGCCATATTGAATGTTGAGAATTGCTGCTTAAGCAAATAAATATTTCCTTTTTTCTCTTTCATTTATTTTTTATATAAACGCTATTAAGCAAATGAAATTCTTACCTTAAGGTTTTAAAATAGGTTATTCTTACAAAAAGTATAAAATATATTGAAAAGCGCTCATAATAAACACATATATGTCGATATGGATGCAAGCAGATATAGAAATAAATAATTCTTGACTTAGATAATGCAAACATTCCTTCGTAGCATTACTTTTATATATGTTGAGTTCTGGTTTCTTTAACGGTTTAATTAAGATTAGTTAAAAAATTTTTTTAAAAAATGATTGATTGGCTACGGATTGATTGATAAGATAATGCTGAATACTGGTTGACGTTGTTTGTTTTCTCCTTTGTTATATCATATATTTTTATTAAGATAATCGCACTGCAGCATGCTATTAACTTATATGAACCTTCTTCCAAAACGTCTGTCTTTCGACATTTGGTTCCACTTTTAAGCTTCGCAGCAAGTGTAAAAAGATCTCCCAGATAAATGGAATTGTTCAAATACGGGATTAAATTTAAAAGGAAATTTATATTTAAAGTTGCAATACTACCCAAAATCAATGCAATAAATGCAGAAAATAATGTGAAAATATGAAAATTCAATCTTTCTTTTGACGTTATGCAAAATATTGCCTTTGTAGGTCAAGCGATTAGCTCGATTGATGTCGATAGAATCACCGATATATTAAATGACTGAAGGAAATTAATTGTCCTACCCCTTCACGAAGATTTCCCGAATATTCACACGAAAATTTTCGGGATCGATCGAGCTCTGTCACATAGTCAGCTCGGCTCTCGTAGGCCATACATAATCATATGCGTTTGCAACCAGAATGTCCCCATGTCTAACCCGTGCACGGTAACACGATTCCCTCGTGAAAATTGAGGTGTTTGTTTAAGCAAAAACAGTTCTTTAGAGAAAATGATGTATTTTCTAGTTACATAACATTGTTTTTCATCGGAGAAATATTTCAATAAAGTTGAACATTATTCTTCCAAAAGCAGTGTATATTTTTCAGACAGAAAAGCAAGATGAGTGCAACAGACTTGTTACGAGATGCAAGTTGTACAAACTCGTTGACGACAACGTTACTTCAGTACATAAATAAGAAAAAAAACCTAAGATCAATCAATTGTTTACAAAAATAGCCAATTTGCATGTTCCGTATATCTTCGTCAATTTTCTGACGTTATCTAAAGACCTTCCGTATGTACCTAAGTTCTTGATGTAGTAAATTTTAATTCGACGACGGTTTTTCAAATTAATTTTATTTTGATTATAGACCAGCTTCTGAAATTCGCACACATAAAATGTAAACAAACATCAATCAAAAATACTGAATTGGGTAATTTGATTAACATTTTCAATGAGTTTAACTGTAATTTTACAGTAAATATTTACACATAATGTACCATTTGTGTTAGCTTCTTTTTTATGAAAATCTAAATATTATGAAATATAATGAGCCTTTAAGTTTTTGTGCGTATCTAAAATGGCAATGAAATATACTTTGTTATGTTAAGAGTTACATTACATGACGTCTTATATTTTCTTAACTAAAACAGTGCCACTTCGTCTCGCCCATTTTAATACATTTTACTGCAAGATCCGTATGATATGAATGAACAATATGTCTGGTCGCTGACCAGAGTCTATTTGCTAAGATCCCCTAATTGCCCATTATTGTCGATATCTTTTTAAAGGCAACTTTGATAAAGATGCAATACGAATATCACTGCTCACAAAGTAATTATTTGCCGGAAAAAAATTTCCTACAGTCGACAGTATACTTTCTTTTGATATATATATATATATATATATATATATATATATAGTTATTGTGTTTTCATTTTTCAAGATGCTGCTACGGCTAGTTACAATATATTTATTTTCATTCAATTTAATTAAAGGTAATTTGATAGACAAAAAGTATAATTTTATACCGGGTAGTTTACATCACATAACGGTGAACACGTGCATGGAATGTTTACCACGTGAAATACAAAAGGTTTTCATTCTTATATATAATACAACAGGGATCATCAGCCATTCTTGAAACAGTGATATGTTAAAAAAATGTGTTTGAAATTTGTGATCTAACGTCCCATCTTCAGGCATAAAGTAATTTTTGGATTGACTCTACTAGCATATAAGAACTGCTTCATTGCAATATTGCTTATCAAACATACTGTTTGATATGCTGCTGTTTTAGATAAGCACGCTCAAATGAATTCAAATCATTTCGATGTGAAGGAAGAAGTAATTTGGCGCCTAAGTATAATCGTTTTTCAAATAATATCCATTATGTCTTCTTTCCTTGTTCCGTCTGATAATGATGGTGATATTCACGGACGTATGAGAAATAAACATTCCATTGCTATTAATTGTCTGCCTTTTCTATTGTTGCATAGTATAAAGGAGAACGTTATCAAGCACTTTTCGATTTCATTTGCTGTGTTTGTATTGGTTCATTTAGTTTTGTATACAGATCTAGACGTTGAAGCTTATCAATGTTATGCAGTACAACGATTGTGTAAATATTATCTAATCACTGTTATTGTTAGACATGAACTTAAAGAAACATGTTTACAATAAAATATCTTTTTTGAAGCCTCCGAGGTATTTAATGTATTTCCTTCATTAAATGTATTGTTATGTCTTAATCCTTAAGTAATATAGAGGAGATAATGATGATAAATATACATGTGTGTGGATAATATGTAATGGATTTCTACTAAAACAATTTCCTTCATATCTAAGGATTGGATTCACTCGAATTTTACCGCTGACATTGACCAAGACAATCATGTCTATAGAGTAGTGATGAAAATCAACAGCGAGACTTATGCTTTTGATTCTTGATAGAAAAAAGGTATAAGTACATATAGATACGATATATATTTACCCATAGTGGTTGAAAACGCTGTAGTTATCTAGTTTTGTAAATCATCTTCTAAAAATATTTCAAAATATTCATTACAATGATATCTTGAAATTCTTGATTTCTAAATGGTATTCTAAATGAAATATTCCAATTGTTTAATATAAATTTATACAGACAGTTTATAAAAATGCGAAGACGACGAGATACAATGAATTTCAACTACTGCCATTGTAAATTGTATTGAATGAAGGATTTCTGGATTATTTCAGTCTGGAATTATGAACGAGTGACAAAATGACCATTTTTAGATGACTTAAATGTTCCCCGGACATAACATCCTTTTTTATTCCTCTTTGTGAAAAATGAAAGATATTTACATTAACTTAAAATGTATGACACAGGCTTGCAAATGTTTATTTCATAGCCAAAGTTGTACCTTTTATGACAAAAAGATATCTACAAATTTGCACATAATATTAAATTGATATATCAAAAATAACTCAGTCTAGACATTCGAAATCGAACATAAATGTTATTGCCTATGACTGGAACATAAGAATTAAGGTTGAGAAGGGGAATCATTGTTTGATTATAACTATATTGTAACAAATTTCTTATAAAGATCAATGTAATCATAGTTTATAGTTTTAAACAATCTTGATGATAAAAAATAGTACTTGATGGCAATATAAAAACAGTCGCTGTTAATTCTCTTACTTATTCTCCGATATAATATTAACCTTTCAAACAATCGAAGCTCAAATAATACTGCATAAAGGTTATTGTATGGCTGGCTTTTATCAAATATAATTTGATCGACTCAACAATTTCAACTACAATGGAAATTTTTTTTTCATGCATTGCACTAACAATATCTAAAATGGCCCTAGCTATACCTGAAATGGTGCTAACCATATCTGAAATGGCAATACCAATACCTTAAATGGCCATAGCAAAACCTGAAATGGTGCTTACCATATATGAAATGGCAATACCAATACCTTAAATGGCCATAGCCATACCTTACATTCAAATTATAATAAGTTATTAGGTTGCTCAATTCCGTAAATAAACCATGTTTCAATTTTTAAAAATAGTATCATCAGGAATAAGGAATCTATGTAATACAGAAAACAAGTCAAGAAATTGAAATCAGCTCTAAACCCCCACAAATTAACTTAATTTATTCCATAGCTGGTGTAAGTTTAAAATCTCACTTCCCCATGAAGAATAAAAGTGAATCAATAGAATGCGAGATCGATAAATCAACTTCAAGTAACTTATGATTGATTTGGGGTTTTTTACTGACCAATTTATTCATTTTTCACATTTAGCTCCTTTTATTTACTTTTGATATGATATAAAATGTAAAGCTATATTGATATAAAGTAGTTGTAATTAAACAACAATTACTCATTTTTATGGCGGATAATTAAATCTTCAGATTAATAACTTGGCTACGGAATTCCTTGGTGGTATACCAGTATAGATTTAGTATGATCAATTACAGAAGAGGTTTGTTCTTTTTTATATTCCTTCCTATAGTCGGTTGCCCCTGTGATGTTTCATTCTATTACATTTATATATTAAAACGACGCTGCATGATTAAAATTTCCATACGTTGTTAGAATACAAAATAACGAAGTCAGATAAATCACAGTGGATAGCATGGAGCGTTACTAAACCAGATACACATTTGACTAGACAGTTCGGATTATACAGACCGTCGACATTTCAGTATGATAAAATATTAAACACCATGAAGCATACAGTATATTTAAATGAATTACATGTGCACATCTACTTATCAGAACTGCATTGTGTTTCGTTTAAACGCAATCCCCTAAATCTTCAAAAAACACTATGTGCATATTATACTGGTCATAATATATTCCTATCGGAGAGATCTTTAATTTAATAGAGAGAATTTAATAACACCCTGAGTACACAATTTCTTATGCAACTGAGTGTAACTGAAATACTTTGTAATACATGAGAACAGACTGAAAATTGAAAGCAAATCTTAAGATTTACTCTATTATATGTCTTTGCTCGGATTTGAAGCAAAAGAATTTAAAGATGTTTCTTATTAGATTTATTTGTCGTTATTTCTTTAATCATATTATAAATATCCGAATCAAAGATTGGTGCCAGGTCGAATATGAACGTAATCACATAAGAATAAAATAAATACGATGTTTAATGAAAACTATACCCATCACCACTGAATAGGAAACTTTTACCAAATTTTGTGATTATTACACCTTAACAGATCTCAAATTGTTTTGTTCCATTATACATTTCAAGGGATTAGCGCGAAACTAGGCTAAGTATATATATATGCACATAGCCTAGTTTCACTCTCACCCCTTGATATATAGTTCGTTTTGGTAGTTCCTTTGCGGTAATCAATTGCCCCAAAATAAGATTATGAAAATCGATGGACGAGAAAGAAACTAGGCTAAGTGCTTATATGTATATATATATGCATTCAGCCTAGTTTTGCTCTTATCCCTCGAAATAGATTTTGCTTTTTGTAAATGATCTCTTAAGGTCCCTAATACTTTTCAAGATAAATGCACAGAAACTCTGAATTCAGAGGGGACTTTATTTTTAATGTTTTATAGAAGCCTGACAAAGTCTTACAAAATAGAAAACGGTATTCAACACATCTTGGGATATCAGGAAAACTAAATTCTGTTTGAAATACTAGTATTCTTTTTCCGTCACAAATACATTTGCTCTTAACTTTGCGAAGGATTTTATACATACTCCATACACAATACAATTCATTCCCTTTGAAGAGGCGATTCATTAAACCTTCTGTTGCTTTCCTTGAACAAAAGCAATATAGAGTTCGCATCGATGCAATTTAAATTTCCATAATAATTATTTAAGCTTCTAAAGATAAATGTTGCAATATTATTTAGAATGTGTTTTTTGTTAAACAAAACAAAGATATTGTAGTAAATGTATTGCAATAAATTTATTATTTTTTATATATTTCAATGCGCCGATCAATATATATTTTTAAAAGGCAGAGGGGAAATTTATATGAGAAAAAATATTCTTCGAAAGGAGATTACGGAAGTGTAAGACTTTTGCTATATCATTTATTTGAATTACTATAAAGGTTTTATTAGATGTCTGTAAGTCTATTTATATGCCCATATGCAACCAAGAGTTACCATATTAAATATCATCATATATAAATCATTGTATCGTTTGCTCACAAGTTATGCTAGGGTTCGGCGTACACAATACTTTTGTTGATATTTTATGACAAAAAAAAATGCATCTTTTTTTGTGAATTTGCGTTTGTTTGCCCAATAAAAAGCCATTTAAATATGAGAGGGATGCAGCCTGAGTGATATATGTGTGTTTAGTCTAGACAGACGGGGTGGCAATTAAGTTCAAATTCGAATATTATGTTACCAAAACGGGGCGTATATTCTGAAGTCTGATGTATTTCCGATTTTGAATAAATTTCATATTGACAATAGTCATTTTTAAAAGTCGTTTAATGAACTTTGATTTATTAATCTAGTTTCTTCCATTCGTACAATATGTTTCACTCTCAGTGGGTTTCATATCAATGATAACCCAAATGATCAAAATTCCTATATTACGCGAAATATAGACATACCTGTACACTTTGTTGTACACCATGAATTACTTAGTAGCGAACGTCATATATGATTTAAATGGATCTACGTATCTGTTGAATATTTCCTTTTTGAAGGTATATATTTTTTTTTCAAAAATGTTTATTGTATTTATACAAAAGCTAAATACAAGTATGACACTGTATAAAAGAAAGTATTGGTTTATATTGTGAACCTATCGAGGGACATATAAAATGGCTTGGCAAAACGCTATGGATTGGATGAATGTATTTATCCATGTTTTGAAGAGCGCGAATGTCTGCTGTCTAACATTGTATGTGGGAGTGTGTATGTGCGTGATACATTCTGCGGCTAGCGCATATGTTAAACACAGTCCTCTATCAATTTTATATACATATACATGTAAGAGCTTCAGCAGAGGGGCTAACATTTGTAGACGTACCTGGGCATGTATGCTATTTTTAGATAGATGAATAACATGGGTTATATCAGGGAGGGGGATGCCGCACACAGCATCACTTAGGCCCTATGACCTATATACTGTGCTTAACTGGTTGCAAAAGAAAAGTGGGGCTTGCAAAGCAGCCTCGTTTTATCAGCTAGTTAGCCGCACCCAGACATTCCATTGTCTACTCGGGGTCAGTCTCATTCTTGCATAGTGTAGTCTCTCGCTAATATGAACGGAAAAAAAAAAAAAAAAAAAAAAAAAAAAAAAAAAAAAAAAAAAAAATATTTACCTAAACATCTAACTATCGTGATCGGAATTTTAAATTAGAGAAAGGATATAATGTAAATATATCATTTAGGCATACAGGATTAAAAAAAAAAAAAAAAAAAAAATGCCGGGAAGGAGGGGCAGAAGCATAACGAAAGGTGCGGGAAGTCGGAACCGTTCAGCATCGCCTGATAGGAGTAGCGAATACCGAAGTCGTTCGCCGCACAAACCTAGTGTGACAAAAGATTGGACTATATCTAAACTAAGGACAGAACTTCTTAAAAAGGGAATAGATTTACCAAGAAACACGCCTCAAAAGACTTTATTGAAGCTATATAATCAGCTGTCAGCATATCGAGAGTCACAAGACGGCTTTTCCCAACACACTGATTATGCTGACGTCACAAGCAAAGATGGCGGCGCCCATGAACAATCCGAGACTTTGGATATGATTCAACTACAGCGGCAAATTGGCGAAGTTCAAGCCAATTTGGCCGAACTTTCGCGTCAAATGAACCAACCAGGTAGGCATACTATTCTTCCAGATCAAAATAGTGAACGTTGTGTTAATCAACAAGGTGTTCACTTGCATGATGCGCCGACCACCGTTCGTTTGTTGCCTGAGTCAAATACTCGACGACCTATCGATGAACTTCTACCGGTAAATCTCGTTTCACCAAAAATAAAGAATGACATTCTTGCCCACAAACATATCAACTTAGCCTTGATGCTCTTACCGGGTATGGAAAGCAGTAGCGAGACGCAAGTGTTTGACAAGCAGGGCCAACATGTTGTTATCCGGGCTAGTGATAACAGGTTGCACAGACCACTTAACATCCACGAGTTTAGGACTGCATTCAGCAAATTCAGAAATGTACTGTGTGAAGTAGAGCCCTACAGACGCAAAGAATTGGATACATATGCGGAGATGATCGATAATATGTATCGTCAATATGGAGGGACCCATTTTTATGACTACCACACTGCTTTCTCAAGAAAGGCTGAGCAATATGAACTGCAAGGGATTGCAGTTGACTGGTCGTCCTGTGATACAAAACTTTACCTGACCACGTTTTCTGGTTTGCGAAATGTCACTTGCGACACCTGTAACAGCTCAGATCATACAACACGTTTCTGTCCAACGAACGCATCAAATAGAAATACCACTAGTAATCCTAGGCAGCAGGGAAAACACGCTACAAACCAGTATGACGCCTCAAAAATGGACCGCCATGGCCGGCCTAGAATTTTTTACAATGGCAAAGAAGTGTGCAACAATTTCAACGCATCAGGTTGTAAGGCCAACCACAAATATGCTAATATAGTGCACATTTGTGATATTTGCAAAATGGACAACCATCCTGCTTATGAATCCCCAAAGGAAAATTTAATAACCAGCATGTTCTTAGCAAGAGGCATTGACTAAATACTGAAGAATTCACTTCCATTAATATAGTAAACCTGGAAAAAGAGTTACTTCACCATCCTAACAGGCAATTTGTCGACGGATTGTTAATTGGTTTGCGCCAAGGGTTTGATACTGGTATGAAGGAGCTACCAACCACAAACCTTCACTGTAGGAATCTAAGGTCAGCCATTGAACAACCTGACATTGTATCAAGTTTATTAAAGAAAGAGCTTGACGATGGTTATATTATTGGACCGTTTAGTGAGCCACCATACGACATATACCGCATTAACCCAATTGGCATAGTGGAGAGTAAATACTCGAGGAAACATAGACTGATAGTTGATCTAAGTGCGCCACATGAAAATACAGAACATTCAAGTGTGAACAGTCTCATTGATAAGTCGGAATATTCTGTTTCCTATGTCAGAGTTGATGATGCAATTCAGGTCATTAAAAACTGCGGTCGTGGAGCCTTGCTCTGCAAAACTGATATTGTGGACGCATTTAAATTGATTCCAATTAAACCAGATTTATGGCGTTTTCATGGAATATCCTGGGAAAATAAGTTTTATTTTTTCAGGCGTCTATGCTTTGGTTCTAGAAGCAGTCCAAAGATTTTTTCCTTACTGTCCGAAGCAATTCACTGGATAGCTACAAATAATTATGGAATTCCGCACTTACTGTACCTCTTAGATGACTTCTTGTCGATTGTACCAAGTGTTCAAGATGGTCTTCGAAACATGGCTCTGTTGACACATGTCTTTGGGACGTTAAATATAAAGATCCATCCAAATAAAACATTAGGTCCAGACACAAAAATGACATTCCTTGGAATTGGTTTCAGAAACATGGCCTGAAGATTTACCAAAGTTAGGGGAAAAAGACATGTCTATAGCTCTCATGGAAATGATACCAATTGTTGTCAGTGTAGTGCTTTGGCACAAATCATGGGCAAAGAAACGAATTGTGTTTCATTGTGACAATCAAGCTACTGTGGCAATTATTTCTAAGGGTCGCAGTAAATCTCCAGCTATCATGAAATTGATGCGTCGATTAACATGGTGTGCAGCCTTAGGCAATTTCATTATTCATGCAAGACATATTCCAGGTAAAAACAATATTTTAAGTGATTGTCTCTCTCGATTGCAGGTAGACCGGTTCAAGAAGTTAGCCCCAAATGCGGACAAATGTCCAACAAAGGTCCCACCTCTCTCGGAGCTTTATCTTGCTTAGATGAAACAGTGGCCAAATTATGGAATGCTTCATTATCTAAAGGTACCATCAATCTCTACACATCAGCTTATAAACTCTTCAAGGCATTCTTAGAACAGCATTCGTTATGGCCAGACAATAATCCAGTCCCGCCACCTGTTTGTGAACAAACATTGATTTATTTTGTCGCATTCTGTGCTAGAAGACGATTACGTCATGACACAATTAAACAGTATTTGTCAGGCATACGCTACTACTACCTAAAGTTTGGCGTTCAGTCCCCACTAGCAACACCTACGGAACTTTCTCAACTACAGATGGTATTGCGAGGTGTAAAGAAATGTCAATGTAATATCAACATGGACAGATTGCCTATCACCTATACAATTTTAAGAGATATGTTTAAGGAAATTGGTAGCGGTTTTGTAGGTGTTTATGAAGGAATGATGCTAAAAGCAGTCTGTAGTCTTGCATTCTTTGGTTTTTTGAGATGTGGAGAGTTCACAGTACAAGGTCGTAATCCAGAAAAGTTAGCTTATCTTATACTTGGAGACATACAGTTCAGTAATGACAATTCAATGTACTGGTTAAACTTGAGAAACTCTAAGGCAGACATATTTCGTACAGGTGTTGCAATTTCAATCCACGCTACCAACACAGAAGTGTGCCCAGTTAGAGCTATGGCCCGGTACATGAATCTCAGATTGAGATCAGGCGCACACTCAATCGACCCTCTCTTCATCACCAGCAAAGGAACGATTCTTTGCAGAGAACTTTTTATTACGAAATTAAAATCACTGTTAACGAAGTTAGGCTTCAATTCTGGTCTTTACTCCGGTCATAGTTTCCGAATTGGAGCAGCTACTTCGGCAGCAAAAGCTCACATTCCGGATCATCTGATCAAGACCATGGGGAGATGGTCTTCAAACTGCTACGCGAGATACATCAGGGCTGACGCAAGTTCCATTCGCCAAGCTCAACAGCGGATGTGTTTAATTCCATTATGAGTTTGTCCGAGAGGTATACGAGTGTTTTTAGTATATCTCTCCCGTTCTCCTTAGGTGATAGCTGGAGGAGCTAGTAGTCAGTATACTCCGTGGTTTAGATTTCAGATAGGTCTTATATCCTACCAAATTAAGTTTTATTCCCAGAGAAGCATGAGTGTTCATAATACTTCTCTATAAAGGCATTGATAGGTAGATAGATAATTCGACTGATGTCATGGGAGATACGAGTGTTCGTAGTACCTCCCTACGTGGAAATTTAGTAGGCCAGTAAATTAGTGTATATTTTGTGAATCCCCATAGCTTTCCTGTGTTTTCTAAATCATCGAGAGGTACGAGTGTTTGTAGTACTTCTCTATATGGTCATTGATAGGTTTAAGTCTGTCTTCCATCGGATCTCGATCAACCAGTTTTGAACTTTGGATTTCATCCACGAATTCAGTCCACTACAACTGCTTCAGACTGAATAAATGACCTTTCCGATTTCAATTCTTGAACCCGACACGGTTATAATTACTGTCAAATTGTCGATATAAAAGTACTATACTAGTCTAAGCATAGCCGTCAGGTACTGAAGTCACGCAGATATTTACTATGTACATTTGAAAATTTTGTATGTATTTCAAAAAACATTTTATCTATCGTTTCGGTGGTGTGGTGTCTTTATTTGGGGGCTCTCGCTCCGTTCATTGCCTTACAACAAACTCGCTCGTTTTGGCCACTATATAACTCTTGGTTATATATAGCCCCCAATAAATCACAGACTTGAACCAGGGTGAGCACCTCAGTGTGTTCACTGCCTACTCTGGTCAACATACGAGTCTGGCCTTCCCAACGGGTTCGAGTCTGTGGTTCATTGATACATGGCTTTGGCTGCTCTATCTTGCTTAGCATCCAGTCTCCTGTACTTGCAAAGGTCAAACATGCAAGCTTGTACAATATCGACCATGACCACATTGCATGTTTCAGCCTTACGGCTACCATCATGAACTGTCATCAGCCTTACGGCTACCCACAGGTCTGTGGAACTGCCATCAGCCTTACGGCTACCTTCAATTCCACAGAACTGCCTTAGTGAGTGCAAGCCTCACTGCCTGGTCATGGTCGCCGCAGCCGGGTCGCCAGCTTGCTGCAATGAATGGTGCTAGTCAAGCCCCCTTTCGCCATATTTGATATAACTATTGTATGTTTGTTATTAATCGATTTGTATTAAATCATTAACATTGCAGTTTGCCTTATCTTTGTCATTTGTGCTCTTTAAAGGATTGGATGAATGTATTTATCCATGTTTTGAAGAGCGCGAATGTCTGCTGTCTAACATTGTATGTGGGAGTGTGTATGTGCGTGATACATTCTGCGGCTAGCGCATATGTTAAACACAGTCCTCTATCAATTTTATATACATATACATGTAAGAGCTTCAGCAGAGGGGCTAACATTTGTAGACGTACCTGGGCATGTATGCTATTTTTAGATAGATGAATAACATGGGTTATATCAGGGAGGGGGATGCCGCACACAGCATCACTTAGGCCCTATGACCTATATACTGTGCTTAACTGGTTGCAAAAGAAAAGTGGGGCTTGCAAAGCAGCCTCGTTTTATCAGCTAGTTAGCCGCACCCAGACATTCCATTGTCTACTCGGGGTCAGTCTCATTCTTGCATAGTGTAGTCTCTCGCTAACCACCATCCACCCACCACCACCATTTTGTTTTTTCTCATTTGGAGCTTGGCGAGTGCTGTCTGTTGCATCCTATAAGGTCACACGGCCACTATATAACTCTTGGTTATATATAGCCCCCAATAAATCACAGACTTGAACCAGGGTGAGCACCTCAGTGTGTTCACTGCCTACTCTGGTCAACATACGAGTCTGGCCTTCCCAACGGGTTCGAGTCTGTGGTTCATTGATACATGGCTTTGGCTGCTCTATCTTGCTTAGCATCCAGTCTCTTGTACTTGCAAAGGTCAAACATGCAAGCTTGTACAATATCGACCATGACCACATTGCATGTTTCAGCCTTACGGCTACCATCATGAACTGTCATCAGCCTTACGGCTACCCACAGGTCTGTGGAACTGCCATCAGCCTTACGGCTACCTTCAATTCCACAGAACTGCCTTAGTGAGTGCAAGCCTCACTGCCTGGTCATGGTCGCCGCAGCCGGGTCGCCAGCTTGCTGCAATGAATGGTGCTAGTCAAGCCCCCTTTCGCCATATTTGATATAACTATTGTATGTTTGTTATTAATCGATATGTATTAAATCATTAACATTGCAGATTGCCTTATCTTTGTCATTTGTGCTCTTTAAAATTAATATTTAATTTTGTTTTGTTTGCGTCTTTGAGCTTTGAAAATAATATTCCTGTGCATTTAAAGCATATACAACTAACCCAATTTCTACGAATTTCTAAATATCCTTTACTTTGCAAATGTCAGTATTGTCTCCGGTGATATAATTTTTCTTTTATTTCCATTACTGCAACGTTTCTTAACCTGTCGAGAATATATAAATATTATAAAATTTTAAGACAAAATCTGATATAAAGGAAAAAAGTGCATACGGACTTGCAAAAAAGCTGTCGTCTTCCACACTATTTTGAAAGGAACACAAAAACAGTGTTTTATACGACTGAAATCCATATCCATATTTCATGGAATTAATGTATGCTATATAAGATAGTAATGGGAGAACATAAATCATTAATGCATGCGTTGTGTTTCCCTTACAATACGATGATTCTAATTCCATTAATCATTTAAATTGACGACCGTATTTGCTTTCAATTTAAATACTTCATGTACATGCATAAGACGTATAAATGACGAAGAATCTCATTAACAAATATTGTCAGGACAGAATTTAATGAATCATATTAATAATCATAATCATATTATACATTTACAAGTAAAGACAAAGCTGAGAATACAGTCAGGTGTTATGTTTTAGTTATTTATACAGAGAGATCGATTACGGATGATCCTAACACAACGTCATCCGTTGAGCGACCAGAACACAAATTTTGATTTTAATAATTAGTTAGCTCAAGGGCATCACCATGATTTGATTCTATGGAAACAGAACATCAAAATATGTTGCAAAATAAATGGATTATAAAAATGATATGTTCTTTTGTGTTTTTTTCTATATTCAACCCAAATTCATTATAACAGATCATTGGTATTCTAGGTGGATCGTTATGTCCGTTTTCGGGGGCGATTTTTAATAGTTGTACTTGAAATTGTTTTTATCGAAGTAGCTACTGTACACCATATCAAATAAGCAAAAATGAAGAAAGAAAAAATTCAATCTAAAACTTGAAGCAAATCAGACCAGACACCAAAGATAATATATGAATAGAAAAAAATCAGAGTTGGCTAAAAAAACAAAGTACTGGCCTGTTTATTGATCAAGTAGTATGAATGAATTGTTAACGTTTATTCATTTATATTACCTTTAAAGCACCTCGTTCATAGTTGATCGGTAGAAATACGAAGCGTGCCTGCTCTTCGTCGGTAATATTACTGATCTTTTTGTTTCCTGACAAATGATCTCGAGAAGTGTCACATTGTACGGGATAACGCTATTTTCCTACATCGGAAAATTATATTAAGACATCGTCTCCAAATGACTGAAATACTGTCGGTGGGAAGTGAAACACCCCACCCCCCACCCTGCAAAAAAAAAAAGGATAAAAAAATAAAAAAATAAAATTTGGTAACCCCGAAGCAGGTGATTGCGGTACCACGTGACACGTTCCGCAACATTGTGTCTTCACCAGTTCCGGGTAACGATTTCATAAGTTCAGCCTGTGAGCGCATGCGCGAATAATGAATGTGATCATTCATGTGACGATACAGGAACAGAGAATTTCTAAATATAGGTATTATTATTTTAAACATAGGTCCAATACCTTTTGTCACTATTTCCTGTGATGGAGAAACACGGAGGGTTGTTTTTAGTGATTTTGCGTCTGTAGATTGGTATTGATAAACTTAATTCATATCTACAGTTAAACATCAAATTCTTGGCCATCTGTGATCAAATACTGCAAGAAGATTTTCACAAATGCATTGTGATTTCTAAAGATTTTCATGTATACATAGTGTTTCTTATAAAATTGTTAAACAGATTCTTTGCTTAAATGTCACTTCATTATTGAATTATATCTGATTCGTACAATGTATCTCCGACACAGCATGACAAATAAGTTGTGTTTGAGTAAAAATAATATTGTTAAATCAAAAATACAATTAAATACAATAACTTTTACCATAAATCAAATACGCGTTTGTCTAGACAATTAAGAATCAAACAATATTTAACATTAATAGGAAGTCTTTATACAGGCCATTCATTTTTGCTCTTTACCCATAGATTCTTAGTTATGACCAAACGATGCAAAGGAAATTGTGCACTCATATTTATATGTTGTTGTTGTTGTTTTTTATTTTGTTGTTGTTGTTTTTTTTTTTTTTATCAGAAATAAAAAAAAAAAAATGTTATCCAAGTTTAATGTTATCGTTAATTTTTTAAATTACGTATGGACTGCAATATTTAATAACTAGACTCTTTAAATAGAAATCCTAAATATAGATTTATATTTCTAGACGTTCTGGAATATGTGTTTGTAAATTGAAACGCCAAATAATAATTCGAACACAACGAAATAAAATTGAATGTGAAGTTGTTTTCATTATGATGGTGTCGTTAGCTTGCAAATGCTAAAATATTTACAGCAAATAAGCTATATAATTAGCAATAAAGAACTATTATCCGCAATGTCCTAATAACAATATCTTATTATAGATAAATTTCTATTAAACTATTCAATTGAAACTGGAATATAATTAATTATTTACACCCGACAAAATATCTAAGGAACCAATTTACATTCTATTATCCAGAAAAAAGATTACACTGATGTAATATCCCGTATTTTACGATGTTGTAAACAATGACGCCATATTACTTACTTATGTCACAATTATTTGTACACAAGCTAAGTTCACGTTGATCACAATGTTTAAGCCTGAAGATTTCCAATCTGGATAAAATATGTGAACATATAGAATAATCATGTTCATCTTCGCAGGGGAAATTCAAAATGTTGCTATAGGACTTAAAAGGCTATAGGCTAAATGGGCATTATTGCTAAATTGTTCCCTGTCATGATTCCGCTAAGTCTAGGACCACTTAACCTGTACCAAGATAACCAAGGTTCCCTAAGAAACATTAGGAAACCTTGTTATCTCCGTGAAAGGCCGTAAGGTCCGAAATGTAGTAGTTTTAATTTATGCCCCTGCTAACTGGTATTTGTTCGAATAATAAACGTACAAAGTTGTATATGTTCTGGATGTTTTTAAATGTTTGGTAAAGCAATACCTTTGCTTTGAATTCAGATGAATTGTTTCGAAAGGTTAAAAACTTTATTCCGGATAACCATTACTTAAATGTATATTTTTATACATTATCGTATGAACAAGCTCAATTGTTCAACATTTCATTTCAATGCATATCGGTGTATTATGTGTGTTTTTACTACTTGCATAACTTTTTGTGACTCACTTTTTGATACATGTATGCTCTAATACCAGTGCTATAAATGTGACGTAAAGGCCATGTCAATGAATAATGACAGAACACACACACACATCCGGGTATCCGATATATTTAAATTTTCGACGGATGAATATTGTTGACATAGAAAGAAAACCTATAAAGAGATAGCAACAATTAATTAATGTTACATATACATATAAGTATATAATGATAGTTATACTACATAGATAATCAACTTTAGTTAATTACAGATTGGTGTAGATTTTAATTCTTTACATGCCTAGTACATTTTGGAAATGATTGATTTAATATTTAACAATATTAAATCTAGTAAACACAGTAAACAAATACAATCTGATAAGTCGTTTGTTACAAAGGAATAAATAAAACATATTTACCAGATCCGCTCCTTATAAAAAAAATCAATTAACGCTCAATGGTAAGAGCAAGTTAATATCATGAAAATTCGTTCTGATCTACACGGACTCAAGTGCTAGAGTGATGTGAAGAAATATTACTTTTAAGGTGCGGCAAAATGCGCGGGGGTAAAATAAACTGACAATCGCTCTCATTCAATCATTCATGCCTAACAAACAATTTTGACAGGTTCTTGACACGACAAAACTGGACAAAGGACGATCGTGGAACACCACTCAGTATGAACTATATCACATAACGTAGTGACATGATATGGACTAACAAAACAGATACACAAACACTAATACGTGAATTTGGCATTCTCTACAAACTCCCCCGCAGAGCTTAAATGTCTCCTGACATTTCCATCATAAATTAAGACATGGGCACCCAAAACATATAAAACTAATTATTTAAAACAATATTTACAAACTGGGCCCTCAAAACAATGATAAAAATGATTTTTTTTTTTAAAGGAGGTCTGGAAAACGTCTAAGCCTACTACAACTTATTTCAAATACTGACAACTATACATAATAAATACGTGTCTAGTGTCCTGTGAACATGCCCATTTAAAAAATGAATGTTAAAAATTTATACTTAATTATAAATACATTTACGCATATTAACATTAATTAGGGTTCATTCGAATTTATTTTCAATATAGAAATATAATTACGAAGTGCATTGCATTAAAGATCGCTTATATTTATCCGAAATATCTCAAAACATGCTACATATACAAAAACATGGTCTCAGCTGTTCACGGGTTTCATAATGATCAACGAGATGAAAATTTATTTAATGATTGAATCTCCCGTGTTACCACCAATTGGCCCGGCTCCTGTCTTTCCTGTTTATAGATATATTGCATACTATTATCAATATATAGGTTGCACTACTTGTATTAATTTATTTAAAATGTTTGCATTTAGTGTGTGAGTAGCCAATCCTGAAATATCTCACAATACCAATGTATTTTGTCAAGACAGACATAAATGCAATTAAGCTCGAAATGAAATAAAATGATTTTATTCCTACGGGAAATAAATCTTTTATTTAAAGAGGAAATTATTTAGGCGAGTGTTTCATATATTTCAACGAATTTGAAAGAAAATTCCGTTTACTTAACCATGATTTGAAAAATAATGTTTTCTTGATTCGTTTAAGTATAATAATTTTTTATTTAAAATCTACTTCTATGAAATATATAAGCATATAAAAACGTAATAGATTATAGGGTTAAACTTAAGTCATTTATGATTCAAAATGCACAGACACTAAGATATATTTTATAAGCAAATATAAAGGCATGCCAGATTTTTTTGTTTCTTTTTATGTTCATACTGTAACATATAAGACCGTTTTGTTGATTTTGTTCTTGATTTATATGTTTGCAGTTGCTTTTAAAGCCTGAATCAGATATGTGAATTTGACTAAAAATATCAGTGCCATGCTTAATTCAAAGATATCAAATCGATACTGTTGCAGTTTGATTGTTGTTTTTTTGAAGGTCTCTACCATCGGGATTTATATTCCTTTTGCATGAGAATAATTCAATTCAGATCATGATAACATCTCATAATTATCCAACACTAAAATTATTCTACGTATGACGATCAAAGAGCCGTTGTGATTAGATTTAGATATGTTAGTTGAAATTGCAAAGGCTTTTATTCTGTCATCCAACTGGAAATAATACAAAGGCGACCAGTATTTTATTTTCATGCTGGAAATCGTGCTATTGAGAACATTTCTAAAGCAATGTTGATAATTCATAAAACAGATAATAGCATAGCACTGTGTATTGTCTCGGCCAGCTCGGCTCCGTCATTACTCCTCGAATTCCTAGAATATGTAAATATACAGGTAATACAGGTCTTGATTACCAGTAATATTTTCATGTAAAACGTTATACATGTATTAAATACAAAATGATTTAATAAACAAAAATATAGATAAAATCCATCATTTTACTGTTTTCATTATTGAATATGTTGAGAAAAAAAAAAGAAAAATGCAAACATATAGAAGCAATATTTCACCATTTCAGAGATAAGGTCATCAATGGAATAAAATGTAATTATACAAGGAAAACGTTTTTGAGTTTGTTAATAATTCAAAAGCATATTTTGTCATTTGATTGCGTTCTCCTTCCCATGCTTTCGAAATACATTTACGCTAAATGACAATAGTTCTAAAGGTTTGTGTTTGTTTGATAAAATATGAATAATTATACTTCGAAACTTCTCTTTGAAGTTGCATATTTAATGAAATATAATTGTGTTATATGTGCACTTTCTGTATTATCAATGCATATATTCTCAATATGGTAAGTTTTTGACGAGTTACATTTTTAAAGTTAAATTCCGTCAACGGATAGAGAACTCACCACGGCTTTAAAATCAAATAATTCACCGAAGGGTTATAAATCATTCGCCATTGAAGTTCATGTTTTACATAGCTTTTATTTGACTTTTTTATTTCTAACTGCTTAGATATTCGTTTGGATATATATGTGACCCTACAACCGTATCCAAATTAAATTAAACATTCCAGTTTATTCCATTACACAAAGAGCATTAACGAAGCCTATTGACCTTAAATTGAGAGAATATTTAAATATTAAACGTGTGTTCTTTTTCAAATTGAAATACAGTTATATATGTAGATTATTAACATGCCATCTTCAAATAAGTCTTGTTGATCAATGCCATTTTTTTTTTATAAAACTGTGCAATTCACTCAAAGCATCATCGAAATTTAAACTAAGTATTTTGTGAATATTCAGCAAAATGTCTCCTTTCTGGCTAAATGAAATGCATAATCACGAAAAAGAAAGACATTGTGAAGAAGAGTAAAGGTTTCCATGTGAATGTCCTCACAATATTTGTTCCTTTAAATATGATAAAGCCATAATGTTTCCAAGGCCGTGTGAACTTCTTTTTATCTCTTTGTTTTGCTTTACTTAAGGATTTTCATTCTAAACATTTATATTTTCCAGACATGCACATTATCATTGCAGCGTCGAAAATAAAGGGATGATGTAATCACTTGGAAAATATACTGGCATTCGCACAAAAAAAAATGTTTATAGTATTTAGGAGAATATTAAATATTTGTGCTTGAACGAAATGCAGACACAAATCCATAAACATACCTAACTACATAGTAAAATAAATTGAGATTTTCATATAGTGATTTTAATGTCTATTCCATATATATATTTGTGTGAAAACCGGGACTTTCTTGCATAATGTGGCAGTCATATTCTTATGATCCATAATTGTTTTCTGTATTTCAGTTTTTAAATATTGAGTATTTGTCTTTTTTCAGAATATGCTTCTAAAATTGGAACTTCTAATACCACGACATTTTGTTATGTAGACCAGCAACACATAGAATATGTGATATCAGCTATTTTCAACCCACCAATCAACGGTATTATGCGCGCCAGGGTCAAGCAGCAAATAAATATTAACCATGTCTTTTTGATCTTTTCTGCAAAGCATCCTTTACAGCTGATTGTATAAAACTACAGTTAATACATACAGCATCTGATTGCCTTCGTTTGAAAATGATATCCCAGGAATACATAACGTCAAACTGAAACATACACATTTCGTATTTTATGAAAGTGTTTTAAAAATATCAAGGATTGGCCAAACTTAAGGAAATTCTTAAAAATTAATATATTTATCTTCGATTGATTAAAATAAATCGCTGATAAGCTATATTGGTACACTTAAACGTGTTAACAGTGTGCAAGATTAATGATTAGTTGGATTTTTCTCGAAAAATTGGAACAACTGTTTGCATATAAATATAGAGTTGTAATATCATTGATTTTTTTTACATTGCCAGGCCAAACATAAAGATCCATCGATATTACAGTACATGTTTCCTATTAACCAGGAAAATACTTTTGTTTTTTATGTTCTTCCTTTTCGAAATCGTTTACTCAAACCGATTTGCTTCAGTGGTGTGTGTTTAATAAAATTACTTTCTTTCAACTATCATAATTCCATTTACCGATATGAAATTTTTGATTAAATTCTAATTTCGATTAAAAGGAAACGTTTCTGATGTAGTTAAATCTAATCGAATTACAAATTAGATTAAATCAAATTAAACCAAATACACGTCTAGACAGTTCAGATACATTTTCTACTTTGGATACTTAGATATTGATATGGACTTGAATAATGTCATAGGACAAGGAAAACAGATGTGTTTTAAGGCACATAAGAAGAAAATCTATCTTACTTAACGTTCGAAAGGAATGTGTCTTTTGCATCGTAAATGTAATATGTTTGCTTATGTTTTTAAAAATTTAAAATTTAAAAGACTAAAACTAAGCTCAAAGAAAATCAATATCTTTTTAGTCCCCTACCGATGTAATCGGAGGGGACTATAGGTTTGCCCTCCGTCCGTCCGTCCCAAAAAAACTGGATCCCATGATAACTCAAAAAGTACTGAAGATATTTCTATGACAGTTTTTTTAACTTGAAATATGGATAGATGGCTGTATGGAGATTATGCACGTCTTTTTTTATTCCTAGGTTGAAAAATCTGGTTGCTATGACAACAAATAGACTTAAAATATGACAAATGAAGGAATATATTGTGATAACTCAACAAGTACTGAAACTTTTTTTATGAAACTTAAAATATGGATAGATGGCTGTATGGAGATTATGCACGCTGACATACTTCTTCATAAGACAAGGGACATTATCCTAAAAGCGATTATTTTAGAAGTTATGCCCCCTTTAAAGTTATAATGATAGCGATTGCCCTTTATCAACAAACATTAACACCACATGCAGTGTTCTTATTTTTTTCTTTTTCTTCTGACCAAATTCTGGTTGCTTTGGTAATGGAAAATTATGTACCTTACCGGTAGGGGACTCATATGTTGCCTGCAACACCAGTTACTTGTTTAAATTTTGTATTGATGTTAATGTATCCATCCCGTTATACAGAGGTGGTGATTTTAAATATACACACGTCTTAACGATGCAAACGTGAAATTTTTGTTTATAATTCTAAAGTTATTTTAAACATTTGCATTGTGATTAGAAAATAGAAATAAGTATCGTCTTGAGAAAGTTAGGTAGGTCAAGCAGAGGATTTGCCACGACTTAAATGTCTGGACTTAGATGCACAAATAATAATCACACAATATAAAGTTTTAACCATTCAGAATATTTACACATTTTAGCCCGCATTGAGAGGATAACACATACATATATGTATCCTTGCGCTTTTGACAATGATGATAACCTTTTGAATGTTAAAACTATTATTTTTCTTTTAAAATTTTATATTATTGCTTTCATGGAGGAAAGAAGGTAACCCATAGCATAAGTTCAAACTTAATTTATGTATTATAAGATCAATGTATATATTCTTTTTTACAACATTGTTTTCTCTTTTTTCCTATATGTACAATTATAACTGTTTGGAGGGAAATTTTGGTCACAGGTACTTTTGATAAATGGTCTTTATGAATTTATTAATATAAGTATTGAAATTATTTGTTTGAGCATTCAAGCAAATTTGAATTATTTCAATTGTCTAACCAAAAAAACCTTGTGCTCTTCATAAACTGCCAATTTAATTATTGCACTTTAGGTCGTTTGAAATTGTCCGAAGTTCATTAAACTTGCTTTATATTGAAATATTCTCATTTGGTTTAGAAATGTCATCGAGTTAAAAATATGCCAAATGATTGAATCTTTCGTCATAGCACTAATTCGGATTTTTATTTTCTTCCCTGTTTATAAAAATAATACAGTCCATTTTCAATGTATTAGAAATCGGTTAGATCATTTGTTGTTTGAATTTATTTATTGCTCTTTGCGTTGTCCATCCTTAAATCTTCAAAGTTCAAAAGTATTATGTCAAGACAGACATAGAACCAATTATGCTCAAATTGGAATATAAAACTACCTACCGGGAAATATATATTTTATTCAAACAGGAAATTAATCAGACGTTCGTCTGTTATAGTGCCACGAAATTTGTAATTTCTCCAAGGCAATAGGATTTTAACTGAATCTTGTCCATATTATTCCTTACCCCATTAATTCCAGTAAGATGTATCTTTATCTGCAGATATTTTATACAAAACATGTACTTGTATGCAAAATAATAATAAAAACATGTATGGGAGAAACAGTGTAGCATCTATAAGTGATCCAAATCTTTCAAGATTTTGAAGCATTCATAAACGCGTCTTTGTCGTCAGATTCAAATCCGTTTCCTCTACTTTTGAAATACATTATGACAGTAGCTATAAAGGTGTGTCTTTAATTATTGTTCAAATATGTATTCTCGCGAAAATCATACGAATCGATTGGCACAGGCCAAAAAATCTTTTCGGATGAGGCCAGGTATTCGAATGTCACAAATTTGAATAACCCAGATATTTTTATATAGAAATAAGAAGGAGAGTGATCGGGACCAACAAAGTATTTCGAATGACGCCGGGTATTTGAATAAGAAGTGATGGAGTAACCGGGGTTCGACTGTATATGTTTGTTCTGATTATACCTTCTGTATCATTACATGCATGTATTTTGCAAAATGTAGGGTTATAAATAATACACTAACGGGATTCACAACCGCCACTCATTGTATTAAGATAAATTATTGTCATAAACTATGCTCAGCCAAAATAATATACATTTCCATATAAATACTTGAAATTAGCATATATTCTGACTATGTGTTCTATATAGAGTAAAGAACCATTCCTTTCTGACATTACCTGAAAGTTGTTGTCGCTGCGATATTTCTTCATTTAACAATCCGACTTGATTTGACTAGACTTGACTTTTTGAGTTTACCGTCGCTTCAACAGTATTTCAGTTATATAGCGACGTCTAGCTAATTACAGGGGAGGAAGACCCCGAATGCACAGAGGCATCCGGGTAGAACCACAATTCGAGGGGTATGACAAAGGGATCGATTTGAAAGATGACAATTTCTTCAAGACTTAGGTACTTAGCATTTACTAACGTAACTGTATTTAACCTCCCGATAGATTGGTTTCATTGATCATTGTTCAGTCTTGGCCTTTTTGTTTATCTTGATTTCACGTGATTTTATTGAATTGTGATATATATCCGGTCAATTGGTTCAGCCCGACACTACCACCGGATATCGTCCTGTGCTGCAACAGGTGCACGTGCTAAATTTGGTCTTAAACCGAAGAGCATTTTTTACTACTGATTTAACTGAGGTCAAAGGTACTCCAACACTTGCATGTACATTGTTAGTAGTTATGTCTGTGTTTACATACTATTAAAAGAGATATTAAATAATTGAAAAGTGTGTACTTTCTGTTTTGTCGGAGTATGTTTAAGCTTAGTTAATGCATCATACATATACATGCCCCCCTCGAATGTCTTGTCTTTCAATGCCATTTCTTTTGACAATAAGTACAATGAAAATGTATATTTGTTGAGTATTCAATAAAATAACGCATTACTTACAAAATAAAATGACATATTGCTGAAAACCATTGCGAAAATGAGAAGAAAATGTCGATAAAAGTTCATTTCTATGTTCCTTTCTATACAATAAAATAATGTTATTTTCCAAGGTCGAGTGATCGGTTTTCATCTGATTGTTTTGCTTCACTTAAGTCTTGTCCCTCCAAAAGTTTCCAGCCGGGGCTTTTATCATTGCAGCATCGAAAATAAAAGGAAATATTATCACTGGGAACGATACTGGCATTTGCTCAATATTTTATATTACAATTCAGAGAAAGTGAAATATTTGTAAGAAAATGCACACAAATACTCATGTTCAAACCGAAGGAAAGACACACAAAAGAAAAGAAATATTGAGATTAAAAAACTATTCTTTTGTCAATATATATATATATATATATATATATATATATATATATATATATATATGCTTTGTTCAAATAAATCAAAGTTCAAAACGGAATTTTATTACACGAGTAACTTCCATACTTACATTTATTGTGAACTTTTTGTTTTAATAGTTTTTAGTTTTCATGTTTTTGTTTTCTTCAGAATGTTTAATCGCCGTATTAAATATTTATAATGTGTAAATATATTTAAGCATACATTCACTTAATATAACAGGGAAATAAGCAACACTGTGAATGGGAAAATGTAGTATTGGCATATTTATGATCATAATATATACAGTCAATCTGATAAAATATTTAATTTGTCAGACCACCAACAAGTAGAACATAAAAAATCCAACAATGGTACAACCAACGTTTGCATAAAAGACATATTGGAAATATTTTTTTCATACATATCCTTCTTCTAAAATGTTTTCATTTAGTTGACTTTGCAAAATGGTATCATCTATTCAGTTATTGATTACCAGCGATGGCGAATGACATGGTCAAATCATTTCAAACTATATTATAATCATTTCATATTTCATTTTCAATAACCATGCCATTTAAAAAAATACAGATTGGCCAAAATTTAAAAGGAAATTTAAAAGGAATACATACAGTTTGATATATTTATTCTATACTCGATCGAATATGATAAATCGCTGGTAAAAGTAAATGAGTTGACTATCAAACTTGTTTTCCCCAGTGTAATGGTTCTGGAAAAGAAACGATATGATTATAACATGCTGTGTAAGATTTTCGGAAATTTTAGACTAAAAAATGATTAACAAGAAATGCAAAAGTACGTAATCGTGAGCAAGGTCAGTGATTGGTACGAACTTCTCGAAATATTGGAACAGTTTTACTGAAATCTGAGTTGAAAATCATTGAACTTTTTTTTTCAAAGGCAAATGTATATCATTGCTCTATTGGTATCCATGTATATATTTCCAATTTACCCGTAAAAACATATTTCGAAATCGTTTACTCAAACCTATTCGCCCCCGTGTCGCCTCAGTGTCGCTTAACTGTTTTATAAAATAAATATTTTTCAGCTGTCTAACTCCTCGAGACGAATAATTAGATTAAATGCAATTTTTGATTTAAATAAATCGCTTTCTTATTTTTGGGGCTAAAATTAACCAAATTACAAACTTGCTTGAATTAAATTGAATACACGCTCGTCTAGACAGTTCAAATACACATTATACGAATGGTTTTGAGGTATCAATATTGAGTTGAATTATGTCATGGCACAAGGAAAAAAGATGTCTAAAGATACCGACAACAGAAGAAGAACGTAATCATGTTCTGAATATCAAGACAATGTCTTTTATTTCATATTAATATATGTTTGCCGAAGCAATATTGAGATGTGTATGAAAGATAAAGTGTCAATCCCGCTAACAATTAGGTGGACTAAAACATACACCATCTCCGTATTTTCTGCATGGTAGAGAATAATATCAGCATTTTGTTTCTTGTTTCATTGTTTAGTAACAACCATAAATGTGCCTGGTATAGCGCATTACTTTTAATCATTACTGGCGATGGATTGTTGTTATTGGTGCATTGGGAACACATTGTTGTATATCTATATTCTTTCAATCTTCAACAGACAGTTCCGTTTTAACATAACACAAGTCTAGACAGAGCCGAAGCTAATTGTAACAATAAAGGAACTGCTAATAAACTGACATCAGTATACTTGACCTAATGAAAATCAATAGTAATTCTAAGGAAATGTATTAGTCCCCTACACCGGAGGGGGCTATAGGATTGCCCTCCGTCTGTCCGTCCGTCCGTCCGTACGTACGGAAATCTGGATCCCGCGATAACTTAAAAACCGTCTTATGAACAGATGGCAGTATTGAGATTCTGCACATCACTTTTTTTTCTCGGACCAAAATTCTGATTGCTATGGTAACGGAAAATTATGCACCTCACCGGTAGGGGACTCATGTGTTGCATGCAACATCAGTTACTTGTTTCTAAAATGAAAAAAAAGTAACTGTTTGTTGTTGTTGTTTATTCTTGATAGCTTGACTGTTTTTCACACACAAAAAAAATGTTAAGTCGTGTAGGCCTTCCTTTTTATTCTTATACTCCCAACTTCTTAAATTTAGTAAAACGTTTTCCTTTCTAGCCTTGTTTACGAGTAGTTGGTGATTCTTCTGATCCTTATACGGAGAAACACATTAAAATATATAGTTACCGTGTGATGTCATAGGCATTTTGGCAGCCTTTTTGTATGACATAAGTTTATGCAGGCCGAAATATGAGAATACTGGCTGTTTTTAAATCACGATTGTTCTTTTCTTTTTTTAGACTATGTTACTAATGTCTGTGTTAAATTGAATAGCTTAAGTTTAATTAATCATTCTAATTATGAAAGTAAACTTAGA
This sequence comes from Solen grandis, assembly GCA_021229015.1. Taxonomy (NCBI): domain Eukaryota; kingdom Metazoa; phylum Mollusca; class Bivalvia; order Adapedonta; family Solenidae; genus Solen; species Solen grandis. Next base: position 26,199,255 of record CM037777.1, read on the forward strand.
TAAATTTAAAGTAAAAAAAAACACCAAAAAATAGAAATATTATGTCCTAAATTATTTATTTCAAGACGTTTTAACAGTGTTTATATTTTGATTTATCGAGCAGAAATTGTAAGACTAAAAGAAAATGAAATTTCTTCTCCTATGTATTCAAAATAAATATCAAATCAATTTACTTATGGTAATGGCTGAAAAGAGTAGGGATATTGACTGATATGGAAAATACAATGTATGTATACTTTTGGTTCGCCTAGCAAAGCAATTTTACCGGGCATTAAATACTCCTACCCCATTAGCCATTGGGTACAATCCAGGATCGTGTTTTACATTACATATGTCTTTTGCAATTATCTTGTTGTATAGGTAGGGGACAAGATATACATGTAAATATTCTTGAAATATTATATCTTTATTTCTATGTTTGCCAACACCTACCCGTATCTTGACGTGTTGCTGATTGAAAACACATACAGAGTATATTGCTCTAAGATTTTCCGTACAATAATCACCCTCAAATATATTTATAATCATCCTCTTATTTATGTTTCCAACCACTAATGCATATCGAGGGGTGAGAGCGAAACTATGCAAAGTGCATATAAATATATTGGCACTTAGCCTAGTTTCGCTCTCACCCCTCTATATATAATCCTGCGACATGACGTCGACCGGTGACCGAATAAGTTGTTGTTGTTTTTGTTGTTGTTGTTGATTAGTGTTTTTTTATACTGAAGTATGCCTTAATCTAAGGATCAGTAAAATAGTTTACGTGTACTAGTTATTTAGTAAGGACATGATAAAGAGATTTGCTCTTGTTTGTGCGAGATGCAATTTTATTTTTTAAAAAAGTGTATTCTCACGAGTGGTGTAGTGAATTTATTCAATTATAATTTTGATTTATATATCAGTATTCTTTTACAAATATCAAATTGAATGTTATATAACTGAGCAGTTAAGGTTATGATAGTTGTGTACATTTTCCTTTCGTGATTAAGCTAAAATATGATATATAAAAATCACAGTTTTTAAGTTATAAAGACACTATTCATCATCTTTATGTGACACTGAATATCCTTTTAAAACTACAAACAAGACAGGGTGGAAATGACATTTTAAGAAATAAAGATTGTTTTTATGCACATTTTGAAGGCCTAACAGTTAAATGCTGTAAAAGAAGACAAAATATTTAGAGCTTCAATAAATCGCTAAGAAATCTTTTATTTTATCGATAGATTGTGTGTTTTTTTCTTCTTTTTTATGCAATTACGCACACGTTTTCAGTGATAACATTAAGAAATGCGCTACTAAATTGCTTCGAAAACATTTCCCATCTCTTAAAAAAAATATATTTCGGTGACCATTTCCATTTAAGAGACGATTCGATGAGATATCAAGTATTTGTACAGAAGCAAATGCAATTCCAATTTCGCATCCAATGTATATTTCCTTGCATATTGATAGCTATAAGCATTCCATGGTACATATAAAAATACACCGTAAAAAACATTACGACTGTGCTTTTTTTTTTTTTTATGTGAACAGAAATACAATACGCCATGAATATTTAAATATTTAAAAAAAATGTGTTTATCATACTGATTGATCAGTAACAGTTAAGTTCAACTGACAATCTTCCAGTATGAAGGCAGAGGAACCCTTATGGGCTCGGCAAATGTCGGCAAAGATCGCTCAACTTCCGATTTTCTTCGTCAAAACACGCCATGAATAGGAATTTGATTTTTTTTTTCGTTAAGAAGTTTCATTCATTGTATCTTATACCATTGTTAATTAAATTTATCAGTTTTGATTGGTATTTATGTATTAAAATGCCAAAAAAAAAACAACGTCCATTTAAAAAAAAAAGAGAAAGAAAACACCTCCCCGAATTACTTCCGGTGACGTCATTTTTGGAATTCCCCTAGATATATCAAACTGCATAATACTGATAATTGAGGGACACAGAGTGTTTTGAAAAGTTTTCATAAAAAAGTATGTTAAAAAGCAAAAGGTAACTTATCAACCATAACTACAGTTACATAAGTTCGTGTATTAAAATTCATGTAAAGCGGAAAAGTGTAACAGTGATCTTACCTACTAACATTGTACGTACGCGGGAAAATAGTTCTTTTATAAAACTCTCTAGATAACTTTTATTGAATGTTTAGGCTTTTAATACTTAAAAACAAGTCACATATAACTTGAAAATGAAATGCTTTATTAAGAAAATAAATATGTAGGTGTACATTTGTTTATATACAGTACAAAATGGTTAAGTTTGTCTCTTGGGAAATTCAATATATAAATTGTGGGACGTTTCATTGAATATTGTCATTGTCTGTTCATTATTTAACTTAACAATGATTTAACATTAATCATACAATGGAAAAAAGACACTTAATTGGATAATTTAAAAGTTTGTGCTTACATTGTACCTGAAAAGAACTTAGGAAGCAGTTAATACTTAATATTCGGTGTTTTTACCGAGCTTAAAAAATAGGTCATCAGGTAATACACTGTTTTACTTAATATTTTTATGATAAACTTATATGAAAATAAAAATATGTACTTACCTGCATTGTAGTGCTGCTATTTTATAAATGGAAAATATATCAGACTGTAATATGAAGATTTTCTACATAAATGTATAAATATACATTTTATTAAGCTTTCTCTTGCGTTTTAATATGTTTTCCATTTGATATATGCTTAGTATATGATAAATCAATTCATGAGAATATGGGGAATTTTGATGATTTAATAGCAGTTTTATACGTATATCCCCCCCCCACCCCCACACACACAGTTTATGAAATTATTTCAATATAGGGTTATACAGACTTTAAATGTATAGAACAAATATCACCAGAAGAAGCCAGAATTTCAAAATTCGTGCATTAGGGTTCCACTACCTAAAAATGTAGGATAAGAGATCAATTTTTTTTTTTAAATAGTACGCATTGTTCATTCTTAATCCAAGCTATCTACTTAATTATCATTAAATTTTCAAAAAAAAAGTTTTTCTCGTGAAAAGTATTTAATAAGATTGGTCGTCGCAAATCCATTAAATTGAACAAGGTTGATATAACAATTTGCAATGACGTAGCTGCTGTAATTGTATCACTTCTTTCATATATTATAGTATTATTACTATTATTATATTATAGTATATTACGGAATATTCGTTCAAAATATCTTGGCCAATATTAAACTGTCCAATGAGAAGCCAAATATTTATTAAAAATGAATGATCAACAGAAAGGTTTCTATCCCCGTCTGTGACATACAAAAACCTTTAAACTGATTCTGATAAATCTCCCTTATTTGTCGTTAAGCATATAAGGGTAATTCCAAGTCTGGTTGGCTCGTTGTCTGGATAATGTGCCTCGGTGTGATATCATGCCACGTGTTTACGGCAGCACTATATGTCTATAGTACACATATTCTCGGCTTGAAATACTGTCGCTTGGACGTTAGACCCAACAAAACAATCTACTTTTAGAGTCAGGTGCAAGTAGAGATAAAGTGGATTTGAAAAAAGGGGGGGGGGGGGGACACAACATCAAGAAGAGAATTATATACAAAATTCTTCAAATAGTTGCTATATTTAATGTGTTATGGTTGAACATTATAGGATGGTAACACCACTACTTTCTTGGACCGAAAATATGTGTTCTGTTCTGTGCCTTTCCTTAAGTTAAACAAGATGCACTAGACAATACATACGGAAATAATAGACTGCTAGTTTAATTTGCTAGCATTTGAGCATATGTTTAGCATGACTGCGGCCTCTATATTCAGAATTCTAAACCCACGAATGCATTAAGTCTGACAGACACACTTGCAATTAAGTTAGAAATGGAAATATGCTGCCATCCTTTCGAGATAGAATAACTCATTTAAACAGGAAATGTATGTAGCGATTGTCTGTTTTATTTCCGAGTGTGCATTGCCTATTCAAGAAAAGTTCTAAAAGGAACTGTGAAATGTGTATTTAAGTTAAAAATGGCTTATTTTATGTTCGTTTAATAACCCAAAAATATATTAGTAGTAAATGGGTTGGTTTGCATCCAAACAAACGAGCGCCATTTTGTTGACCTAGTTTCTATATTTAGTAACTGGCGGCCATCTTTGTTACTATTTATAGTAACTCATTTGCATATAAGCCATGTTGTAGGCGGCCATTTTATTTCTCGGCCATTTTATTTCTTATGTGTGTATTGTGCATGCGTGGTGGCCATTTTGGATTATATTATGACATCATGAGCTATATTTAGAATGACATCATGATCTATAGTTAGAATCATCTTATCGGTAGAATGACCTCATGTTTGTCTCAATGATGTACAGAGCTGACTTGTACATTCGACCTAAGGCTTGATCACGGGCATTGAGGGTCAGGTCCTTAGCCCTAGGCGGAGACTCATGGTGTACAATGGACAATTCAAACACCGTATGAGAAAAAAATGGCAGCAATCGATAGAAAATACAATTGGTAAAATCACAACTTTAAAAATAAAAAGGAACAAAATACATTAAAATATGTAAGAATAAATGTATAACTATGTAATATAGAAAATAAGAAAAACTCAATAAATAAATAAGTCAGAATAAAATGATACATTATTTTCAATGAGAAACACTTACGATGTGAACAGTTCCCTATCTTCCAAGAGAATGAATATATTTCCGGTAACTATTCTAATGTGTTTTCCATTTTTGGTCAAGTGTGTCCGGTCTCTATTTTTAGTCCAAAGCGTGAGAACATACTCTGTGTTCATGGGAACCCTGCTGTGAAAGTTATTAACTTTTCCTCAACACCGGATCTCCGGTAATAACATGAAGTGGCATCCAGCTGTGAAAGTCATTAAATGCATGGATCTGAAGAATCATGTCTGAACATGTACTCTGTGATCATGGGAACCCTGATGTGAATGTTATTCACTTTTCCCCAACACCGGATCTTCGGTATGAACATGAAGTGGTATCCAGCTGTGAAAGTCATTAAATGCATGGCCTTTTTTTCTGCTCTAACATTTAGTCATTTGAGTATAGGAATTTTATTATTTTGATTTTAGAAATCAGTTTATTGATTTTGTTTTAGTGCGAATTAAGACTAAACACATAGATGATTGATCCGATATTGATTATTTATCGATTTTTGTTATATAATACAGAAAATCAATATTTTCCTTTTTTCACTAACATTTAGTCATTTGAGCATACACATAGTAAGTAGCTTCAAAATAGATCTGTTGTTTTGATTTTCAATCGTATTATTGTCAAATATCGATTTTATTGCTCCCCCCCCCCCCCCCCCCCGTTTTTAAAAGGTAAAATGTTAAAAGGTAATATCTCCCATAGTTATTGTCCGATTTGAATCATTTTCATAGCTATGAGAGTTCAAAGTGAGATCTTTACTTTGAACTTTCTTAACCGGAAGTCCATGAGCCTTTAAAACCGGAAATGACGTCATCAAATGTTAAAATCGACCCTATTTCTCTTTGTTTTCCATCGATTTAAATATTTTCTTAGCTTTGAAACTCCTTAACCGGAAGTCCATGATAAATACAAACCGGAAATGACGTCATTCTATGTAAAAAAAAATGCCTCTATCTTCCTTAGTTGCTATCCGATTTGAATCATTTTCATAGCTATGAAAAGCTCATAGCTATAAACTAAGGTTAACGTAGAGGTCTTTTGATTGGGGGTTCATGCATGACTGATTTAGATTTTCCGATTGGTTAGTTGTACATTTATATTCAATGTAAATTCGCCATTTCGACATTTCATGTAGATATTGTTTGTGATCATAGGAAGAAAACTCTCGCGGTATTTCAAAGAGTGATTTATATACTATTGAGAGTGAATAACTATGGATGTTTTATCAGAAAATCTCTGTATCTTAATTTATAGAAATATGGTGGAAGAACCATACATATCTTTGAAATATATTCTCGATTATGAATTGTATAAAGTGGCTTTATTTGAGGCATGTAGAAAGATAGTCTTGAAAACCAAAATGTCTATTAAGCAGTGGTTAAACAAAGAAGAAACATTTCTAACATTCAAAAAGTCATTAACAGAGTTATCATACAAGTACAACGAACGTATTAACATCAAAATCCTTACTATGACAGAGTGGAATACTTACGTTCAAGATAATGTAAAAGTTGTGAATTGGATATATGATGGGAGAAATGGTGGCTGTATATCTTTTGACATAGGGCCCGAAGATCCCTACATGGAACATCATTTTCAGTTGGCGATATTGGGATAGTAGCTCTATGTAGACCTATGAATGCAGGTCTAAACGACATTCTAAAAATAGATAGCCAATCATATGATAGTGCTTCATACTCATCATTTTCAATTTAACTTTACTTAATGATATATTCTCTTATTTGTTTCTAAATTTTGACAGTGATGCTGAGATTTCATCATCAAACAAGTTTGGTAACGTTTGACGTACCATACGAAAATCTTGTCCTATAAGATGGACAATTTCATGAACTACGACGAGGGATTTTCAGAGCCGGATCTAGAGATGTGAACACTGATTAATATAAGAACAAGCAGGATCAAAGTCTAAAAAAGTTATAAGGGGGAGTGCCTCCTTTTTCAGTCCATAAAACATGTTTTCTATAAAGTGTTTAGAGTGTGAACAAGTATTCACAAGAAGGGACAATATGTATAGACATTGTGCATTTAAACATGGAAATGGAAAGACAGTCAATGAAACGCCTCCTCCTCCGGAACTGACTCCTCCTGATCCTCTTTCTCCTCCTCAAGGAGGAGGTTCGATATTTCAGGAAGTACAGACACAAAAGAAAGTTAGGGAAATACCTCCTTCAACATTAACTAATGGACAGGAATTTGTTTTTCAACATCCCTTTACGTTTATGGTCAGCGGACCGACCTCTTGCGGTAAAACTTACTTCGTATCACAGCTACTACAGAGGGCTTATGAAAAACTTCGTCCCGCTCCACAACGTATTATCTGGTAATACAAGAGATGGCAACCGTTATATGACGAAATACAAAGAAACGTTTTTCCGGAAGTAGAATTCAAAAAAGGAGTACCTTTTAATCTGGAAAAAGATGAGTTTTTGGACCCTAGAATCAGAAATGTGATCAATGTAGACGACATGGCTACGGAAGCGGTGAAAGACCAACGAGTGACCGATTTATTCACGGAAGGTAGCCACCATCGAAATCTGTCTGTCATCGCTCTCAACCAAAACCTGTATTTCAGCAAAGATCCTTCCCAGAGACGAAATTGCCATTATCTGGTATTATTTAACAACCCTGTAGACAGACAACAGGTTATGACCCTTGCCCGACAAATATACCCCAGTAACCCCAAAAAACTGTTAAGACCTTTTGAAAAGGCTGTTAGTCATCCCTATGGCTACTCGTAGATTTAAAGCCACTTACACCGGCTTCACTGCACATGCGCACAAATTGTAGAATGGAACCACCAAACGATATACAGAGACAGGATACTGTTCCAATCGAGACTTTGCAAAACATCATGATTTCTTGCGACGACTGCGGTTCTATGTTTTCGGACATAAGTTACTTACAAAAACATGTCAGAGCATGGTGTCCAGCGGTGTTGAAAAGAAAAGCTGAACATAATGAAAATGAGCCTACGAGTAAAGTAGGCCGTCGAGATTGGATCACCTGCGATGATGGTTCTGATAATGAAAGTTCTATGGACGTTCTATGGACGAACAAGACCACATTGAAGACATAAATGAATATTTCGAATACTTAGCCAAAAAAGCTGGTGAGAAAACGGAAACAATTTGGGATGAAAAATACTACGAATATAGAAATGAGGGAAACTCAGAACAGAAAGCCCGTTCAAAAGCCTACGAGTTTGTCTTTGAAGACGATAAAAAAGAATTCATGCGAATACAGATTTTTTTATAACAGCGGCTCAACTAGAAGGAAGCGTCGTTCATTAGAAATTTTGGATTCAGACAATAAAAAGAAAGTGATCATTGGTTCGATGAGGTCATTGGTCATGGAGAGATAGATTCGGAATATAGTGATGATGATGAATAAGTTTATAAGCGGAGAAGATTAATAGACATAAATAAAAACTAATAATGAACATAGACAGATGGTCACAACATTTTCGCCTCAGGGCCGAGGGAAAACTTCGTCCTAATCACAAAGGACACTACGTTGTAGAAAAAATACAGACTGGTGGCACGTCTAAAGAAACGACCATTCAATATGTTATCCCTGTAGCACAAGCGGTAGAAATAGCAAAGTCAGAACTCAAGAGACAAGATTCTCCACCAAGGGAAATATAGTCTACTTCCATGAAACGTCAGAATATGAGTTCCCCTATAAAATCTAACAAAAGATTTCGACCACCAGGAATTCCGGCCAATTCAACCTTCTATGTTTGAGACTAAGGACAATTTAATTGTAGAACAGAAAATGTGTGCATATTAAAACGAATTGTATTGCAAAATAAAATAAGTAACAGATTTGTATAATTGTAGAACGGAAAATGTGTGCATATCAAAGCGAATTATATTGCAAAATAAAATGAGTAACAGATTAGAATTTGTTTGTTTTCTTTGGCAATAGGATCCTCAAAACAACCAACTCTTTTAAAAATGAGAAATCAATGAAATCGATAATTGACAATAATTCGATTGAAAATCAAATCAACAAATTTTTGTAAGCTACTTACTATTTGTATGCTCAAATGACTAAATGTTAGTGGGAAAAAAGGGAAAATAATGATTTTTGAATTTAAATAACAATCGATAAACAATCAATATCGGATCAATTATCTATGTGTTTAGACTTAATTCGCACTAAAACAATATCAATAAACTGATTTGTAAAATCAAAATAATAAAATTCCTATACTCAAATGACAAAATGTTAGAGCAGAAAAAAAGCCATGCATTGAATGACTTTCACAGCTGGATACCACTTCATGTTCATACCGAAGATCCGGTGTTGAGGAAAAGTTAATAACTTTCACAACAGGGTTCCCATGAACACAGAGTATGTTCTCACGCTTTGGACTAAAAATAGAGACCGGAAACACTTTGACCAAAAATGGAAAACACATTAGAGTAGTTACCGGAAATGTATTCATTCTCTTGGAAGATAGGGAACTGTTCACATCGTAAGTGTTTCTCTTTGAGAGCAATGTATCATTTTATTTTGTCTTATGTATTTATTGATTTTTTCTTATTTTCTATTACATATTTATACATTTATTCTTACTTATTTTAATGTATTTTGTTCCTTTTTATTTTTAAAGTAGTGATTACAATTGTATTTTCTATGATTGCTGCCATTTTGTTTCTCAACGGTGTTTGAATTGTCCATGTACACATGAGTCTCCGCCTTGGCTAAGACTGACCTTAATCCCCTGATCAAGCCTAGATCGAATGTTAAAAACATCGTCATACCATGGCCACTACGCGTCATACCCTAAAATGCTTATATGCAAATGAGTAACTATAAATAGTAACAAAGATGGCCGCCATTTACTAAAATTAGAAACTAGGACAACAAAATGGCGCCCGTTTGTTTGGATGCAAACCGACCCATTTACTTCTTATATTTTCTCAATTTATTAAAGTAATATAGTTTTAAATTTGAAGTGTTTTTGTCAACCATAATAATAGGATTAGTACTTTTATATATACCTTGCTTGGTGCTCAGCATATAAGGATGGTTACAATACTGAATCTTTGAAAACTAAATTGTAGACGCCCTTGACTAGCAAAACGACTTTTTAAACGTTTTACTTATTGCTAACGTTGTAAAAACTTACATCGGTAAAATTCTTTTCTTGTTTTTTTTAACCCCAATTTTTTTAGTGAACTGTAAAATGTACATTTCACAATGGTTGTGAGCTGTATTTGAATTGATTATTACTTTCAGTTTCCTTCATCCGATGCGTAAAGCCCATCCTGATATGGGATATAGCTTGCTCATACAACTGTTTCCTAAAAGAAATATTGAAATATTTCGAATTGTCCATTGAACAAATAATGATAATAAAGAGGTCTTTACTTAAAGGACGCTCACTGTCTTAGCTGTCGAATGACAACAATATGAAACCCGCATTTCAGTGTGGTTGACAATAGTAACTTCGGCGATATCAAGATGTTGCTATATATTTTAAGGGTGCTTAAGGTAACTGCGACCTATACCGCCAAATTATTCAATTTACCTTATACATGATATAGTATTTATAATTGTCTAATTACATATCATAATAATAATAGCTCGTTTCAATTCACATAATTATATAATTTTTAACATGAAACATAATAGCTAAGTTAATCTCCATACTTTAAGAGTCACTTCTTATTTACAAAGCAAATGCACTAAACTATTATGCAATTATTAATATGACATTAACATGGTGCTAATAAAATAAAACAAAACTTGTATAATTATTGCTGTCAGTAATACAATTAGTGCTTTAAGTATAAGTGCTTATTATTCAATTACATTTTACAAAGTAGTTTAGATGTAATGCTATCTGAATTATGGATGATGTTAACACTTTGTCATATCATATATATTAATTTTAAATCTTCATTTTACAGCACAATTATAAAAGCAAGACATTGTCCCAGCAGAAAGGAGAAAACAGTAAAAACAGTAAATGTATTATTTAGTCATGTAAGCTTTTTATGTTTTTTTTTTTTTTTTTTGTGGATTTTTTTATTTTTTTTATGATTTATAACTCAAGAAAACATAATCTTTCTTTTTACCAATTTTGGACATTTATTTAAGAAAAGAGTGTTGTAGGTCATAATATCTCATCACACATCATTTTCATAGAAACAAAAATGGCCACGAACAACTTGTTTGTGCACAAAGCCAAATTTTAGATTTTTAGTTCTGTAAACATGTAGAATCTATTAAAAACGATTAACATGCATTTTTTCTTTTGATTGACTTTTATAAATAAAAAAAAAAAAATTCAGTTTTTAGTTTCAGAAACTGAGTTCTCTTAAAGAATCCAAAACATTTTACAGATCAATACCAACTCAAAGCATATTATATATATATATATATATATATATATATATATATATAATCCTCTCCTGCAATTAGTCTAAAAGAATTGATTTCACTCTATATGATAAAACAAAAGCTGCTTTCTTTCCAAGGTGACCTTTTTAAAGTGTCACAATTTTTCGGTCGTTGAACTGTTTCAGACATCAATTTGATACTTATATTCATCTTGCACGCAAATATTTCAAAATGTTCCGTGATTTTATCTCCAGATCAAAGAAATGACTATTATATTTTGAGCTCCTAGTCGTCTATAATAACCACCATATAACTCTAGTTACGTTCATCATCTGATTCTTTTGCTGATAGGTTAATGTATTTATTTTAAGAGCGTATGCAACGTTGTTGTTTTTTTCTTCAATAGAATTTTCTGATTTTCTTATATGTTATGTAAAAATGTAAAAAATGATAAGTCACCGAGCTCGTTTTCATGCTATATTTGTATATCTTGGTAACCGTTTCTGTTAAATAGCTAAACTATACAGAAAAAAAAGTAAAATTCTTCAAATGGCAGACACTTATACTAACAGGTTATTCATGAAAGTTCAAAATATCTAAATAAATGGTTTAAATATAACTTAGTACTTTAATTTTACAGAAATGGACAACAGACCATATTATTTCAGGAAAGGGAGAGAAATATAGCTTCAATTTCAGACATTTCTTTTAACTTTTACAGAAATATAAGCTTTCAATAGATTCTTTTCATTTTCTTGTAAGTATGCTTTAATTACTGCTTTATCAAAACAACGAAAAAAGTATAGGTCACCGAGTTCAATTTTCATGCTACTGAGCTTTTTCCGTGGTAACTGTCTAATGCTTAACAAGAAGACAAAGTTTTAAAATATATTAGACATAATTAATTCATTTCAAATTAATAAACTATTTGAAAAAGGAGATGTTATAAATACAAACATATCTCCTATACTGGTGAAACAACCCTTTAAGAGTAGTTGTGCTGACATTGTGAGAGATTATATCCAAACATTTGGTTACACTTAACATGTCCGAAACATTGCGATGGTAAACAGTTATATAAGCCCTTTACAATATTTCTAGAATTCTAATAACCGTTATCCTTTAATTTTATCGTCGATGTTTGCGGTTATTACATTTCTTTTAAAGTTGCATTGTTTGTCCTTATCTGTAACAAGCTATTTGTAAAGTGTATACAATGTACGTGTATTCGTATTAAGAAAAGAGCGCTAAAAATCTGGTTTATGATACATTCAAATTGTTTTTTGAAAAAAAAATAAGTACGCCAATAATATTATACATAAGGTCAAGATCATCTTATTGATAACAAATGGTTGAAAGTACCATCAATCAATTGTCAGTTTAATAACAGTGAATTCATGTCTCTTAGTATGAGTTCTGACACTGCAAAGTGTTTATCTTAAACGAAGAACATTAGCTTGTAAAAATGACAGAAAATATAAACATTTAACAGCGTTATACATCTATGTAATTCAGTATTTGTGTTTCATGATTATACTGTAAAATGTTAGAAATGAATTTTCGTTAATGAAACATGCTTCTCTCTAAACCTTAGTAAAGGTTTTGACACGGCTGTATTTATAAGAATGTTTTGTCCGGAATTCATTACGTGTGTCTAAATGATTTGTTTAGATGATAAGTATTCTTTTTTCTTAATTAACACATACTTCATATTCTGGATACAAAATTAAACTTATCCCAGTTATAAATACCTATCAAACAATCACTATGTTATTTTCCTATTAAATATCGAATTGGAATCAACCATACTGACAAAGTTGAGTTATTATCAAAGGACAAAGAGTCCTAATGTTGAGTTAAGCATAAACTGAAGCAGTATAGAAGAAACGCTTGTGGCTTGTACATTGGAAATATTATAGTCAATTTTGTTTTCCACATCAAATAAATCTTGATGCTAATTTATCCTTCTACTGTGGAGGCTAAACATGTTTCAATGGATGACATCATTTTATTTGTCTGGTCACTATTAGATTAACCAAAAACATATTACATGCCAGAGGTGCGAGCACACTCCACACAGTGATCTCCCTTGCACGCTCACTTAGCAAATAGATGCCGAAGAATGAAGGGAAGATAACTGCGTGGAGATTTAGGTGCGAGAACTGCTGCACTTCATGTTTTGCAATTCCACTTGCTTTCGTCACACAATTTCATTAATATTACTTTTTTATAAACATTTAATCTTAAGCATTTTGTATCAAAACTTACATAAAACATACAGATAAAAAATGTAGAACTTGGATTAACTAAAATTATTCATACAGCTACAAAGATTCAACAATAACAAGTTCAGGATATGGTTCGTTGAAGATCACAACTATACTGGTCTAAAACAACGGATATACCGTTAATGCATTTTGTAAACAAACGTGCGATTTTGAAACTAGTTTCTTCCTTTAACTACAAATAAATCAAACATTTTCCAAATTAAACCCGTCTTAATTATGTTTGATTTTATTCGACTAGATATGAACGTTCGGCTTTTTCCGATGGAAACAAAGCGATGTATTTCCCGATAGGAGTTCAGCATTTTACGGTCGGTGTGTTATTTTCAAGGTACAAAATGCACGATATCTCAGCTAATATAAATGTGTTTTTCAAAAACAAGACATATTTAGAATCGGGAAACAATGCTCTTTCATTATCAATAATAAAAATATATGTAAGATCTGTAGTTTTTTAAAAAGTTTATGGAAAAAACCGACGTTCCATAAATTCACCGACGCGGGTTTTATTTTATTTCATTGATGCTTTCCCGCTTACGCACCGTTGCACATGTTTTTATTCTTTGGGCGCCATGACATTTTCTATAATAAATTGATAAATAAATCATAAAAAGAAAACTGCTGTGCATCTTTTTCATGTCAGATATGTGAAAAATGTCACACACCTAAACGGAGCTCGTCATGGAGGCATATGTAACTATCATATTGTGACTTAGTGTGACTAAACGTCAAAACGACAGAAATGGTTTATGGGAAACAGTTAATTCGGATATAGTCCTTAAAAGTTTGATCATTATGATATGTCTAGCGTATCAGTTGCACACAAAAAGGAAACTCATAGAAAGGGCCATCATTTCTAGTGGAAGGTGTTTTTTTTATGTTAGATTTGACATAGAGATATGAAATCCTTGCCTCTTTTAGACACGTTGTTAACTTGCAAACGATACTTTAAACCCTGAACCTTAATCAGATTGTTTACAAATTTAGATGTTAGATATTTCTATTCACGTAGAAAAGATTTCTGGAATACATGTCGATTTGTGCAAAGAATAAAGTGCACGGGAGGGATTAACCTTTTCAGAGAACAACGTCATAGTCATTATAAATGGCAATTGTACATTTTTATGAGCCTAGTTAGCCGTGATATATTGTCGTATTTGAGACAGTGTCATTTTCTTCTGACGCAATGGACATTCCAATGTGTGCACATACAGTCTATTTAGTAGTAGAAATACCCGGTAGAGTATCATAGAGGTAAAATATAATCACGGACCAGGGAACCTGTGATATATTTGGCTTTAGTATATTCTCTCCACTCTGACGTAAATATAACATACTTACTTAAACTATATTTAGAAAATTAAGCATGCATATATAGCTTTGCTCAAGCATATGTATACAGTGATTAATGGATACGAACAATAGATCGGTCGCGAGTTGTACATCATTATTTAAATCACTCTGCCGACAAACTATATGAGTAATCTCTCCAAGTGCTGAATCTGTATTGTTTTATCATATATGTGCTACAATAGCTCGATTTGTCGGTCCAGCTGACAAGCAAACGATTTGAAAGGACAAAACAATTAATACATACATGTTACTATTACATGATTCTTATACATGTACATGAATTTGTTTCAATGAACGAAATTCGACTGGACGTATAATGATGTTCGTAAAATATTAGGTACGCCATTTGAAACATTTTCATAAAGATATTTAGATAGAACTAATAGTTTGAGATAGAACCAAGACAGTAACTACTGTTAATTAATTTTGATATTAGCTGGACTATTCGAAGAATAGAATGAGCTATTATAGTCACTTCGGCGTCGTCTTCTGCATCGGCATCTTTGTCGGCATCCCAAGAAATGTTAAGGTTTTGTTTACTATGTTTTATTGCTATTATCTCCACTATTATTCATTGAATATCTTCAAACATCACACATGTGTTTATTATCATCAGACATACAGTAGGAACATGAAGCTCTTCCAGATAGTTTTACTTAATATTCATGGCACTTTTTGGACTTAGAACACCGTTAAAGCTTTGATTAGCATTGCCATTGTCTCCATTCATACTCAATTGATGTCCCTCAAACTTCGCATATTTTTTATCTACCGTCCACGGCTGCCGAGTGGTTTGAGCGTCCGCCTCGGGAGTGGGTTCGACATACCAAAGTCGTAAAAAATGGTACTGTTATAGCTCCCTTGCTTGGCGCTCAGCATATTAGGGAAGTTGCAGGACTGAATGGCCCGGTGGGATACTGCAGTGTGGCAACACTAAATCTGTCTCAAGTAGACATCGTCTCCAAATGACTGAAAGACTGTCGGTTGGACGTTAAACCCAACAAACAAACATGTGGTATCATTATCAGACCAACCAGTTAAACACAAACAGTAGCTCTTTCAAATATTCTTGCATATTTATTGCCCTATTTGGAAATTGCAACAAGTTTTGTTTAACATCGCTATTATATCTCCAATTTCATTGGATGTCTGTCATACTTCACACAATAAATTGCACACTTGTTTTGGGGGTCTAGCCAGAGTACATAACTCTGTCATGAATTCCCTCCCCCTTTTTATTTAGAATGTCGGTTGATTATTTAATATCATTTCGTATTTTCTCTTAACCCTTACATGTTTTGCTTTGAAACTTCGAATGCCTGTTTATGACCATTCGCTTGACATGCATATAAAAATAGTATATATCTCTGTATGAATTTCGATCTAGTAAAACTTCAGTTAGCTGACACCTGATATATCCGACTACCTGCCATATCCAACAGCGGCCTCTGGTACCGAAAAATTCTGTTTATGTTCGTTATGTTTAAACCCTGATTCTCACGACAACTGACATATCTGTTATTTGCCTGAATAAAGTTGAGTCAAGTTGAGTTGAGTTATGCGACAGTGTTTGCTGTTCCAGAATGAATATATGATGCGTATGTCACACTTGCTTAACCGACATTTTTTATTCACGCATTCACACCTTGCGAGATTGATCTTTAAACTTATTTGCGATTTGGTTCGAACTTACGACCTAATTGTACGTAATCATCGTTGATATACAAAATAAGAAACATAATTTATTAAAATCTGGTTGTGTTTCGTTTACTAACATTAACTCAAGAAACGAAACTGATACGAGTAAGATTAAATCGTGTGTTGTATGTACGTAGTTTTTCACGGCTGTGTGAAGTTGGCTCGACATACGACATACAACATACGACATTCAACTCTCACTATTCACGACATTGGACATTCAGATTTTGAATGTCGCACGCGACATTCACGACATTGGACATTCAGATTTTGAATGTCGCGCCACGACATTCACGACATTGGACATTCAGATTTTGAATGTCGCGCCACGACATTCGCGACATTGGACATTCAGATTTTGAATGTCGCACGCGACATTCACGACATTGGACATTCAGATTTTGAATGTCGCGGCACGACATTCGCGACATTGGACATTCAGATTTTGAATGTCGCGGCACGACATTCGCGACATTGGACATTCAGATTTTGAATGTCGCACGCGACATTCGCGACATTGAACATTCAGATTTTGAATGTCGCACGCGACATTCACGACATTGGACATTCAGATTTTGCATGTCGCGGCACGACATTCACGACATTGGACATTCAGATTTTGAATGTCGCGGCACGACATTCGCGACATTGGACATTCAGATTTTGAATGTCGCACGCGACATTCACGACATTGGACATTCAGATTTTGAATGTTGCGGCACGACATTCACGACATTGGACATTCAGATTTTGAATGTCGCACGCGACATTCACGACATTGGACATTCAGATTTTGAATGTCGCGGCCCGACATTCACGACATTGGACATTCAGATTTGAATGTCGCGGCACGACATTCGCGACATTGGACATTCAGATTTTGAATGTCGCACGCGACATTCACGACATTGGACATTCAGATTTTGAATGTCGCGGCACGACATTCGCGACATTGGACATTCAGATTTTGAATGTCGCACGCGACATTCGCGACATTGAACATTCAGATTTTGAATGTCGCACGCGACATTCACGACATTGGACATTCAGTTATTTGATAAGATTACGCAGTTTTAGTATTATAGCATCAATCATTTAGAGTGGGTTTTATTTCTGTTTCTTTCTATTTCGTGTTTGATTCAGTTCATAAAAAAAAGAAAGATATTGATATAACATTGTTTCGTTTTGATATCTTTTTTTAAAACTCTTTAAAAACTCGGTGGCCGAGTTGTAAGAGCGCAATCACAGGAGCGAAAGGCCCTGGGTTTGATCCCTGATCGCGACAAGTCAAAGTTGTGAAAAGTGGCTTTATAGATATTTTTTTTTTTTTTTGCTCGGCATATATATGTAAGGGAAAAGACATATCTGGTTCACCCGGTGTCATGAAAATGTGACACATGTCTACGGCGTGAAACTGGAGAGTGGCAGCACTATACCTGTCTCAAGTAGACATCGTCGCCAAATGACTAAAATACTGACCCATCAAATAAACAAACTACCACACATAGTATGCCTAATTCATATTTAAACGCTTCATCAATACCGCGTTCAACCCCCACCCACCCTCACTTTTTTAAATCTACAACTTCTTTAAATCTACATAATGCGTACAACAATTCAATTCTGTACACACACACGCCCCCCCCCCCCCCCCCCCCCTCTCTCTCTCTCTCTCTCTCTCTCTCTCCACCTTTTCTCTCTATTTATATAAACTTTTAGCATACCTGAAAGAAAGAAATTGTCAGACTTTGCAGCATTCTTTTTATTCAGTGTTTAATATCATTAATTATGTTCTCTCTGTTAAATTTCATAACTCTTGATGGAATCAGCCACTTTCAACCGGCATTCACACATCAAAATGTCCGATCCTATTTGACGCTGAGCAATTTTGAAAGCAGTCATCGATCTGGCTCAAAATTTGAGCAAATTGTACCCAGTGGCTGAGTGGTTGAAGTGCCCGCCTCCGGAGCGGAGGTCGTGTGTTCGATCCTCGGTCATAAGGTACCAGTGTTGCAAAATAATGCTATTGGTATTACTCTACTGTATGACGCTAAACTTAATTTGGTACTTCTCAGATTGTTTGTAACGTAATCAGAATTATGTGACTAGGCATGGTATCTTACGACATATCCATGGCCTATTTGTCTCCAGGAAACTTCGTCATCAAATGTCTGACATGCTGTCGACTGAACGCTACACAGGATAAACAAAACAAGTTCACGTTCATGACCATGTGGCAATGGTAGCGGTTACGTGAAGAACGCGGTGAAATAAAGGCCATGATCCCCTGTGTCGAAGTTTCCCCTGATATTTAAAGTGAAACCCCCAAAAGATTATGGTTCTCGCTACTGAATGGTGAATGACTGAAATGATGGGCCGAATTCCAAGAAGGTCGTTTCACTTTCCCATATTTAGACATAGGGAAACCAAACAGATCTTGGAAGAGAGAGAAAGGGAAGTAACCTGATCTGACCGTGCACGAGGAAATAGATAAGCAACGAGAAACATAAGTTATTGGAATGTCGTGAATGTCGTGCTGCGAAATTCAAAATCTGAATGTCCAATGTCCTGAATGTCGTGCCGCGACATTCAAAATCTGAATGTCCAATGTCGTGAATGTCGCGTGCGACACTCAAAATCTGAATGTCCAATGTCGCGAATGTCGTGCCGCGACATTCAAAATCTGAATGTCCAATGTCGTGAATGTCGCGTGCGACATTCAAAATCTGAATGTCCAATGTCGCGAATGTCGTGGCGCGACATTCAAAATCTGAATGTCCAATGTCGTGAATGTCGTGGCGCGAAATTCAAAATCTGAATGTCCAATGTCGAGAATGTCGTGCCGCGACATTCAAAATCTGAATGTCCAATGTCGCGAATGTCGTGCCGCGACATTCAAAATCTGAATGTCCAATGTCGTGAATGTCGTGGCGCGACATTCAAAATCTGAATGTCCAATGTCGTGAATGTCGCGTGCGACATTCAAAATCTGAATGTCCAATGTCGCGAATGTCGTGCCGCGACATTCAAAATCTGAATGTCCAATGTCGTGAATGTCGTGGCGCGACATTCAAAATCTGAATGTCCAATGTCGTGAATGTCGCGTGCGACATTCAAAATCTGAATGTCCAATGTCGTGAATGTCGTGCCGCAACATTCAAAATCTGAAGTCCAAGTCGTGAATGTCGTGCCGCGACATTCAAAATCTGAATGTCCAATGTCGTGAATAGTGAGAGTTGAATGTCGTATGTTGTATGTCGTATGTCGAGCCAACTTCACACAGCCGTTTTTCACCTGGTTTTACCGACACCCTGCATTACCCGACATAGTTATGCCCCCTTTCCGACTTGTAAATCTTTTTGTACTAACCCACTTTTTCACTGAACACTGACTATAGATGTTCTTATTTTGCATCTATTTCTATTGACAAGCACTACAATAGTCGAATGCGCTGTCTTACGGACAGCTCTTGTTTGTGATAAAATTATCTCAAAGGAAAGAATTTCCAATTTAAAGTACTAAAATGCTGCCTCCCATTTAATGGTAAGTCTCGTTAGTTTGTTTCTAATTGTTGTAGTAGAAAGACACAATCTTTGGAAAAATTGGGGATTTAACAGGCTATTAAGCGCAGCCATACAGAATTTACGATGAGACTTTGCGTCTCCCATTTCAAAATAGGTCTATATTCAAATATAACCATTTACCATTGGACTGACATTAAAGACTTAAACTTCTTGAATTTAGACAGTTTACATTTATACTATTACGATAACAATTGTAATTGCTTCCAATTTCAACTTACCGGAAATAAAACTTTACTTTATTCGCCGACTCGTGGCGTTAACAGTGGCGCCCAAGGTTTAATTTATAATCCGGCGACAATTAAGCTTGAACGCAAAAAGTATAGGCAGAAATATGTTATTTAATGCATGCGTCTTGTTTTTGTGGTACACGTGATGTTTTCCTGCTGTCGTTGAAGTCCTTCCTCAGAATAATGCGTAGTAAAGCTGTATACATTTGTTTTTATGTCCCCGGATCAATATATCTGGGAATATTGTTGTTGGCCAGTCTGTCTTTTTGTCTGTCACGAAACTTTAACCTTGACCATAACACGGAAAACCTTCCACCTAAAGCCTCCAAACGTCAAAGGTACATGCACCTTGATGTGCTCTACCCGCCAGGTGACATTGGCCTTCAAATGATCTTGAATAACGTTCATTTTCCTTCGAACGTAACTTGTTAGTACTAGTAGACGTTGCTCTTTGCATACAAGTGAACATAGATATACATGCAGACGGGCAAATTGAAAACATTGTATGCGGCTTAGGAAAAACTCGTTGCCATTTTTTAAATTCAGGAATACATACTGATAAATGAATAGATTTATGTCAGTCGATATAAAAGTGGATAGTGCAATTTTTCTTTAAATTAAGAGCACATTCAACTGTAGAAATTTTCAAACAATAAATGTCATTCGACTTTCTTAGAATACTTCTAATGACAAATGATATGGACAGTTATTGTCTCAAGGGAACATATATCCCCTCTCGCGTTTGTCGTTCTGTGACCTTTTTATACTCAACGAATAAATCTTTTTTATATCGGTGTCTTTATATAAATGTTATTCCGTTGATATTTTCTGCAATAAAGCACCATAGGGACAGTAACTATAGAAGGAGGTATTAAAAACTAATCAAAGAGTACGAAATAAAATTGAATAGTTTGGAAAGTTAAACATCGATTATAGGATTTAATGTTGAAAGTAAATTACAATTACAATTAAACGTGCCATGTTGCTTGTATTTTGTTGAATTACGTGACGCTTTTTTGATGTGATATTTCAATTTACGCGATTTTCCAAATTTTATTTGAAGTCTACTTTTAACAATAATGACAATACTCATCATACAAGAATACACTACTTGTTCAGAGCATATTAGATTACAAATTACTTTGTACTTTTAGGTAATATGTGTATCCACACCATCGTTGGGGAAAAAACAATAATTCAAATGATACTTTCCTCAATATAATGATCATATTTATAAAAGTATTTGTTTGCTCTCGTGGTACGCGCACTACAAGACGCCTTTGTAGTATTATGTTCAAAATTACTCTATGTTCTTCGTTTTATTTATAGTTTACTTTTAATTTCCGTAACCGATACGTACACTCCCTGGGGGTTTTCTAAATTAGTTTGGCACCCTTGGAAAATTAATGAAACGCTATTGAATTTCGTACTGAGCTATGTTG
>CM037777.1:26220974-26270974 GCA_021229015.1 Solen grandis
TCATTGGGTGTGAGTTAAATTAGTTAAAATGATTATATATTTACAAGCTTCTATCCTATTTGGATGTAAAGAGTACATCCAAGCACTTACTTAGACTGCTGTTCCAAAGACTTATACGGCTGTTGGTTTTGGTTGAAATGTAAAAGCGTGCTGAAATATTACAATGAGCTACACAACATATGATATTGCTTGCCCTAATTTTACTCCACCAAAGTAACCGTATTCCTACGACGGATGTAAAATGAGGTCAAATTTAATTCCATTGATAATTTTCTATATACGCAGTACGGGAACCACAAATATTATACACAGGGGTGGGGGATGCATATAATGGCATCACATTGTATATGTATTTGAAGTTCTTTTAAATGCCGACCAAATAAAGTTCATTTCATCATTTCCTTAAATTTTAGATCTTGTCAGTAAAATTCTTCACACACCACGGACTACTTTTTTACATCAACGGAAATAAGAAGATATAATCTACAGACAGAAACAGTTTCACACGAAATTATTTTAAGCATTATCAGGGAAGTTAAGCATTTTTATTTTTACCTAAAATCGAGAAGAAATTTCTTCTCAAACCTAAGGTCAATATTGTCTATGGTGTGACATGTAATATGATTCAAATGTAGTAATTTCTCGATTTTCATAAATAGAGTAGCTTATTAGAAGTTCAACCTAAAGATAATATGGTTTTGAGAACACGTTGCTTTCATTTTTATTGATAGTTATAATACATCTTTTACATCTGTACATCTTTTGTCTACAGATGTCTGGCTAGTTTACTCATTCAATACTTGTTAAGAATCAAGGTACTAAGGACTACCATATGTTCTTAAAATATGCGCTTTAAATGTACACACATATTCACCAATACACTAAAAGTTAATATTTGTAGGTATAGGACTCAGGCTTTTTCAACCTTTTCATTGTTTATTTTCTTAGCTGATGCATTTTATGTGTAATAGTAAATAAACGGATCCCATAAAAAAGTGCTAAAATGCCACATAATCAATAAAAAAGACATAATGAATACGCATGTACATGCCGTATATTTTTTTTATTTACAACATAAGACTCAGCAAGCACAATAACAATTGACATGAAACACTATTACTAAAACAAATTCCTTCATATTGCCATTAAGATAAAACGATTGTACTTAGACGCTTGGAAACCGTTTTGTTCTAATGACTGTTTCTTGCACAAAACGATAAACGAAGCTGTAAAATATATACAATTGACTACAAAGGTATGTTATCCGTTTTAATACTCGCAGCGGAAATTAATTGTTTGTCCGAAGGTAAATGATAGAAATAAGTACGACCGAAATACAAATTAATATCGAAAGTATTGCATTTTCAATCATATCAAGTTTTTCTCCTTTGTCCAAAGGAAATGAAAAAGGAAACATAAAACTACTATAGGAATGAAAATCAGAAAACAATTTAGTATAATATCATTTGCGCATTATATTTTCTAAAGCCTATCATATAAACATCTATTTGTGCCTTATTTTCTATGATTGACCGAGAAAGCAAATCATTGTTGTTTTTGCTATTATTTGGGGGTGTGGGGTTTCAGTGGTACGAATTAGTTTTATCTATATTGCAGTCACATTTCTTTCAAATAATACCATGTAATGCTTTAGTGAATGCTTTTTAGCATAACCATTTTTACCATTAAGGTGGTCCGCTTTGACTTCGCATGATAAACAGCGTTCAGTATTATGCAGTTTTATTTGGAAGAAAGTTGGTATCATAATTTTCCTAAACGTTTCATTACGAATTACACTAGAAACAAATCTATGGTAAAAAATAGGGGTCAACTTTCTACTTTTTGGATTATCTGCCCCTGAGTGTGACAGAAAATAGCAAACAGCTCATTTTCAGGGGCAGATAACTCAAAAAGTAGAACGGTGACTCCCATTTCTTACCATAAATCTGTTTCTAGTGTGATGTTAGTGTAACCATGCAAAGTTTAAAAAAGTTATCATGGCTAGTTTTGATTTTCCTTCTTTGTCCATATAATAGAAATGCTGTAATGGGCGTTTTCATTGTATGCCTTTAAATGTATGCAATACATACTAATTTCATTGAAATTTAATAATCAAAAGCATCACGTTTTTAAAACCAATCAAAAAGGCCGTTTTTATACAGCTACCGGACGCATTTTTTTTTTTTGTTTTTTTTTTGTTTTTTTGCTACCATGCCAAAGTGTGTTGCATTTAAAAGTCGTATTTTTTTTTTTATACTATTGTAATTATGTCTCGGTTTATCATTAAAAGAGATCAACACTGACTTAAAACAGACAAATAAGGCTCTGTCGTAAGTGCACTTGTTTAACTACAATATTGATTTCTTTAATAGTTGGCACAATGCGTAATGCCAAGCTGTACTTCTAATTTCCGCCAACTGCCGCGACACACCCGACATTATATGGAAAATCAGTTGGACATACACCTGTCATTAATTGGATCTTAATGAAATAGTTTCATTCGTTGATGGCGCTTAACGTGTTTTTCGTATAAACACTCTTATAATAGAACAGCGTTTACTGTATCTGCTTTAAATCGATACATAAAGATACATTTCTAAATCCAACATTGCAGAGTATATATATATTGTAACTTTATCGCGTAATTTAATTTCAAAAATGGTGTAAAATATAGTTATAGGTCTACCAGCTAAAAAGGATACTAGAGAATAAAGAAGGAAGAGGCAGTTAAATTGATATTCTTTTTAAGTAAAAGCATGGTCCTTCAAATGCTTAAAAAGACTTCAGTGTTGATGCAGTCATTCATTGACGTGGAGTTATAAGTTCGTCTTATTAGTTTGTAAGAAATATGTGGACAATCTTAGACAAAGTCCATTGTATTTTTTATTATCCGACAATGCGTCTCCCATTTCAGAATAGGGCTAGATTGGAGCTAAATCTTTTACCATTGGACGTATATTAAACGATTCACTTTTCTCGGGATTTGACTGTTTTCAATTATTCTACGTCCGATAACTTTGTTTTTTTATCAGTCCTTAGAGAACGAAATCATTTCCAATTCAATCTTACCGGAAATAAAACTTTTCTTTCATCTTGGACGCATATTATCTACAATAGCTTTTGAGATTTAATCTATGCTTCGAATACAATTAAACCAAAGCAAATAATCTGGAACAAGATGCAATGCCATACGCTCTCCTTGTTTTCGTGACTCCCGCTTAAAATCATACATATTCAATCAAAATTTCAGTAACTTTTTTTTCTCTATATATAACAAACGTATAAAACTATACATGTAACATTGATTTGAGTTTAAAAATTCCGTTATTAATGGATGTTTAATTAAATTCCCTCCTGTCTGCATTAACAAGGGTTAAGCAAAATTGATTTTAAATTAAGAACATTTTCATTAGAAATTGCCAAACAATACGGGGGCCTCTTAAGAATACAATCGTGGAATTTCAATAACATGTAATTTTGAAAAATCTTGCCCCAAAGGAACATGTTGTTTTATTACTCGAACTTATTTATATCAACATTATCTATACGTATTTCATATCGTTATATCAAATGCTTTTCTACGCAGAATTTAATACCAAATGAGAAAAAAAAAGAGGTGATGTTCACATTGAGAAGTAGTTTACCATTAAAGTACTCCTCACCTTTTCAGCAAAACAATGTATTAATACATTGAACATTCACTGTGTACTTTAAAGCTATATGCCATTCATCGCTTGAGGAAATGCGACCATAAACTTGCCTCCATCGTGTCAGGCAATTAAGCCCACCTTTTTGTCATACAAGTAGGACTACAGGGCGCCCTTTCAATATGATATTGCAATTAATTTGATAATTTCTTTTTTATTTGAAGTCAACTTTTAATTTCCGCGAACTGATACGCAACCACCCTGGGGAATTTAGAAATTAGTAACACTCTTGGATCATGAACCATGCAATCAATATTGAACTCGTGTTAGACGTGATTTCATTAGGGTGAGTTTGATTACGTGATGATTTGTATATTTTCGTAGCCTTTCCTCTTTTAAAAGAGAGGTGACCTTATATGATGTCAATAAATGTAAAAGCTACCTCATTTAAGCTACAATTCTAAACAGTTATATTAAATATCATTGATGAAGAATTACTATTTTTATGACATGATTTTATTTTTCTAGATATTTTGAAAAAACAACTGTGTATATGTCGAGGGAATATAGATACATTATTTTGAATCATTTTGTACATGACTTTGTTTTGATAACGCCCCTTTAAGCAACGTCTTCCTCTCTTTGATATTTTTTATTGTCTTCAAAACAAGTTAAATATTTTAGACTTAGACTTCAGGAAATAGAAAGATGACGAAGCTATAATCTCCAGACTGATAAAGGTTCCTACATATACTGACTCAATCGTTTTTCAAGACATTGAAAGTTAAACCTTAACACAACGTTTTTCTCTAAAAACTATTCACATGGCCAAAACCTCTGAAAAATACAATACAGCCTCGAAGTATATTAACTAGTCATATGTATAGAAGATCCGCGTACATATCATATGTTTATAAACTATTCTTTATTATTTTTATGACAACACGATACAGTTTATAATTTCAGAAGTTGCGCGCAATATATTTCTTTCTAACATGATATTGACAATACGTAATAACATCTGAAATGAAACCGAAGAATATTAGTTACTTTGCATATGATATATCAATCATATATACCTACTAAACCCTCGGTTATCACCTTGAAGGTGAGCAATAAATATCCCTAAGTATTGTTGCAGGTTAAAGTCCTGGGGTGGCCCCTCGAGTTGTTCATGTGACAGCTTGCGGATTTATGGGTTCTAACCAAGTTCCTTCCTCTGTAATGAATTGGAAATCGCTGTATAACTGAAAAACTTCTGTTACGACTCCACGAGTATGATTGTGTTAATCAGTAGAAGTATTGCACAAAAACATGAATAATTCCTGAAATTTGCAACGAATCACACATCGATTTCAGATTTTAAGAATCAATATTTATGATTAAGTTTACATCCGTTTAAAGAAACATTTCCTTTGTTTAACTTTATCCTAAACTCTGTTTTTGTTACATTTATATCTAGTTTCTATTTGCCGTTGCTGTCTTTAAAATGATTAAGTTGTAAAATTATGCGCAGCTATTGCTAGACAGTAAAACATCATCTGTGTATCTCAATAAATCAGGTCCTTCATCTCTTTTTATGTCATTAATACTCCATCATAAAGAAGGAACTTACGCATTACATAAACATGTATGAATAATCTACCATGTGACGCTACAACCAAATGGTTAAAATATGCAGCGCAACTTTCATGCATTTTCTTTTTTGACCTAATGTTCTCTGCAAACGAGTACATTAAATATTGTCGATTTTTTTTACATCCAAAAAGCAAAACTGTTATGGTGCAATTATTTTAACATAGATTATTGCTGTATATGTTAAGTATATGTTTTCGTAGCTAAGTACATTTAAATCGAAAACAAAACCAATCGCTGCAAAAAATATTTACTTTTCCTCGCCTTAGTAACCCGTAGAATTTTACTATTATTCATCGTATTACAAACTATGGTTCAACGTTATTGACAGGTGAAATATTACACAACGCAATTAATCAAATGAAAATTTGTCTAGACAGTTTTAAATGAAACCGCTGTCAATATGTTGATATGTAATGGATAATACTATATAAAATCAATGTCATTTGTATAGAGACCAGAACATTAAGGTTAATCTAGAATATGTTTGTAATAAATACTAACATAGAAACTTTCCATATAGCACTTTTTACACAATGCACGATATTAGTATGTAATCCACTAGGGACAATATTGAAATATATAGTAGATTGCCTTATAGATTTGCAATATATACTTTTGTTGTTGTTGTTGTTTTTTGTGTGTGTTTTTTTTTTTTTTTTTTTGTTTTTTTTTTTAGGGATTTTTGCAAATAGAATCCCCTGTGATGCATATTACCTACAATACAGTTTAGATCATCTGTATTGTATAATACCCGCACCAGCCCTCACCGCTTGGGTTGAATCCCGGCAGTGTCATTCGAATTTTCATGTGAGTAGGCCTTTCAGCTGGCTTGCGGTAGGTCGGTGGTTCTACCCGGATGCCTCCGTGCATTCGGGGTCTTCCTCCACCTGTAATTAGCTGGACGTCGCTATATGACTGAAATATCTGTCGAAGCGACGGTAAACTCAAAAAATTCAAGTCGTATATAATAAAACCAGAACGCAAAACAATCTAGACCGAGATGCAATTAATTATACACGCCTCCTCTTAAAACCCTGCGTATTTAATCAAACATAAATGAATATAACCGTTGCATATATTTTGCGTATATTCTTAAAGCCGTTTTCTGAATATTAACAAACATATAATATCGTAACTATGCATAAAGAAAATGTATATTACTATGCAGAAAGAAAAAATAATATATGCTGAAAGAAATCATATATAAATATGCAGAAATAAAAAAGTTAAAATTTATTTGATTTTAAATATCCCAGTACTGATGCTTTATCTGTGAGAAGGATAATTCAAAATTGATTTTAAATTGAGCACACTTTCCAAAACATTACAAGGTCCGCGTAAGAGCTCAATCATGTATGTCAATTGCATGTAATAATGGCAGTTCTTATCCCAAGTTACAAATTCATAGGAAAAAAAGCAAAATTGTATAGACATGTTTCATATCGTCGACTTATTTTCTTTCTTTTTTGTTCTTGTTATTGTTGTTGAATGTAATACCAAATGGGAAAAAAAACGGTGATGTGATATTCACATTCAGACGTACAAACTGTTCGTAAATAGCTTAATCATTACTTAATTTTTCATGCAAGATTGTTCTTTTTCAAAAGATCATTATAATCATGTTCATCGGGTTTAATACATAAACTTTTCAATGTGTATTTTAAAGCTTTATGCCTATCATCACTGAAGAAAATGCAAACATAAACTTGCATCTGCTTTTCGTACTAGTTGAACTACACGGCGCTCTTCTAATATGATTGTCCAATTTACTTTCTTTAATTGAAGCCAACTTTCAATTTCCGCGAGCCAATGCGTTGCCTTCCTGGGGATTTTATTAATTTCTTTGGCACTCTTGGATCACTAACCCGACAATTTTGAATCCGAGTTAGATATGTTTTCATTTGGATGTTTTTATATATTGGTATCTGTTAATTATAAAATTATATTTGAACAGCCTTTACTTTTCAGAAAGAAGTCTGGCCCTATTTAATGACAATGAATGTAAAGGCCATATTTAATTAATCTGCAATTTTAAAAAGTCGCATTAAAGGTCAATGAGAATGAATAATACTTTGAACTACTGTTATAATCTACATATTATGGAAAACATAAGTACATAAATTAACACACACACACATGCTCGAGGACTTGAAAACGCCTCATATACAAAATATATCGTAAGCGTCATTTTTTCCGAGTGTATTTCTCTGTCAAACTCATGTTTATTGCACTATTCTGTTGTTGAAGAATGCCTCAGTACATGTCTCAATAATTTAAAATCGATTGAAAATACGAAATAATTTTTTTCCATGTGAGGCTTTTTTTAAAAAATCTTGAGTATTTTATTAAACCACTTTTAATCCGATAGTGATATTGGATCTTTTTTTTAAATGCCCATTAACAGAACCTTTGGTTAAATTTCTATTTCTCTTGTATATTGTAAATTGCCTTAGGTCAATTTGAATATTTCAGACTTGTATTCTAACTGCCACGGAAATAAGAAGATAACAAAAACATAAGCTCTAGACAGAAACGTCTTCACGCATACTTTCTTAAAATTAGGAAATTTAATAGTTTTAACTTAAACACAACATGTTTCTGCGGGTCACTACCACGGCTTATAGCTATAAGGGATTCTACTGTATACAGGGCGTATGTGTGGGAGATTCTCGTCTATACTATATTGAGCTAATGTGATCGCTTTTTGTCCGGCGTTATTTGTCCGTGCGTCCGTGGGTCACAGGAGCTAATAATAGATTTTTAAAGTGAAATCTTTAAAAATCTTCCTCCCCGAAACCGCAAGGCCTAGAGCTTAAGTATTTGGTGTGTGGCTTTGTCTTATAAACTCTTACCAAGTTTGTTCACATCATGACCCTAGGGTCAAAATTGGCCAAGCCCCAGGGGTCACTTGATTTTACATAGATTTACATTAGAAAAAAATAGAAAAATCTTCTTTTTAAAAACCACAAGACATAGAGTTTAGCTACTTGATGTGTAGTATTGTTTAGTGGACCTCTTCCAAGTTTGTTCAAATCGTGTCATTGGGGTCAAAATTGGCCCCGCACCAGGGCTCACTTTATTTGACATATGCTTATATAGGAAAATCTAGAAAAATCTTCTTGTCAGAAACCACAAGGCCTGGAGTCAAGATATTTGGTGTGTAACATGGCCTTTACGACAAGTACCAAGTTTGTTCAAATAATGGCCCTGGTGTTAAAATTGCACCGCCTTGGGGTCATTTTATTTTAGCAAGCATATATGGAAAAATATAGAAAAATCTTCTTCTAAGAATCCACAAGGCCTCGAGTTAAGATATTTTGTGTGTAACATGGCCTTATAGGCATCTACCAAGCTTGTTCAAATTATGACCCTGAGGTCAAAATTGGTTACGTCCCAGGGGTCACTTGATTTTACTTAGACATAACTAGAAATGCTAGAAAATCTTATTGTCAGAAACAAAAAGGCCTAGATTTTAGATATTTGGTATGTAACATGGACCAGTGGACATTTATCAGCTTTGGTCAAAATTGGCACCGCCCCAGGTGTCACTTGATTTTACATAGGCTTATATAGGAAAAAATAGAGATTTTTTTTGTAGGAAAATACAAGGCCTGGAGTTAAGATATTTGGTGTATAACATGGCCTTAAAGACATCTACCAAGTTTTCTCAAATAATGGCCCTGGGGTCAAAATTGATTTTACATAGACTTGAATAATGGCTATGGGGTCAAAATTGGCCCTGCCCCAGGGTCACTTGATTTTACGTCGACTTAAAAAGGAAAGCTAGATAAATCTTCTTGTCAGAAACTAAAAGGCCTGGGGTTTAGATATTTGATATGTAACATGGATCAGTGGCTTTTTTTAATTATGGCCCGGGGAAAATTGGCCCCCCGGTTTTTTTAAAAACCGGTTAAATTTGGCTGAACATGGCCTTGACATTACCAAGTTTGCTCAAATAATGGCCCTGGGGTCAAAATTGATTTTACATAGACTTGAATAGGAGAGTCTTTAAAAGATCTTGTCAGAAACCACAAGATCATGGGTTTAGATATTTGGTATGTAATATGGCCTTGTGTAACTGAACCAAGTTTTTAAATCATGGCTCTTGGGTATAAATTGGTCTCACCCTAAGGGTCATTTTATTATATAGCTATGACCATCAGAATTTGGACCACATGTACAGTTCTTGTGTGGAATTACGAATATTTTGCTGTACTTCTGCGTGGATTTTATACTCAGTATGACTGTTTAATAAAAGGCAATGAAGGCAATATTTTCAGATGAGCGATTCAGGGTCATCTTGTTTAAAATTATCGTTTTCATTATTATAATACGAAGTTTAAATTTTGGCACCAATTACACGGGTTACAATTTCAGAACTTGCATGCAATATATTTTTCCAGCATGATATAAACGATGCACAGTAACAACTAACATGAATCCGTTAAAAATCATCCACTTTGTATATGATATATCAATTATTTATACTTATTAAAACCTCGGACATATACTTTTCGTATGCCCTTTGACTTGTATCCCTATTGGCAAACAATTTTAAACACTTAGCTTCCTCGCTGCAGGTTCGAATCCCGATGTGGTAACTCAGATTTTTCATGTCACAGCTTTCGGATTTATGGGTTCTTACCAGTTCGTCCATTTTTATTAACTGAACATCACTGTTCATCTTGAAATTGTCACCACGAGTATGGATGATGTGTTTATTTGCCCCAGTTTAGTGATTTCGTATCTAATTTTGACTTTAACAAATTCACTTCAACACGCACTTACCGATTTTTACATAAATAAAAATACAAAAAAAAAGAAATACAGAATAAGACAGAAAAAACTAATGAAACTAATTTGTGTGTGTGTGTGTGTGTGTGTGTGTGTTTTACAAAGACTGGACCATAGGTGTAACCAATGGGTATATCCATGTTCGCTCGAAATTCACACAGACTTGACAAAACATTTGATATTCTCATCATTGTAATAATCTCATTTTATTTTCGTCCCCTGCACAATCCATAACGAATTGCGGTCAAGTAAAATCAATATATTCAATTACAGTGGTATATATTGGACCTTGATATCCGATATGTTATTCAGAAAAAGAAAATTATTAATGTGTCTATGTGTAACAGTTGGTTGTGAACAACACGCGACTGAAGAACAAAGGCTATTATAGTAATATGATTCCGGTCACAGTGACCTGGGACAAATGACATTTCATTTATAAGTGGTAAATACCACCCTGTGTTGGTAATAGAGACGCGTGCTGAGAAAACAGATTAATCATAACGTGCCTCATTCGCAATGCAAATAAATTGAATAAAAGCTGTATGAAATTATATGCAAGAGGATTCGACAATGATGTATAATAATGTATCTCGCATGTGGTAAAAGTCTAGCTGTATGTACGATATGTTTTTGTCAGACTAAATAAATAATTTTATTACCTTTACTTTTCTGAATTAACTGGAACCATGTTGATCGAAATACGTAAGTTTGTTTTGTTTGTTGGGTTTAACGTCTTACCGACTGTATTTCATTCATTTGGAGACGATGTCAACTTTAGACAGATATAGTGCTGCCACACTGCAATATCACGCCGGGCACATGTGGCATGATACCACACCCGGTCATATTTATCCTAACACCGGGCCAACGTGTCCTAGAACTACCCTTATATGCTGAGCGCCAAGCAAGGGAACTATAACACTACCGTTTGTTTGTTGTTGTTTTTTTATGACTGGTATGTCGCGACCGAGGATCGAACCCGCGACCGCGGCGGACGCAAAATACGTAGGTAACTGTTAAAATAGGTGCATATCCAGGGGATTAATTACAGAATGATAGTCACAGAAATTTCGTCCAGGCCAGATAATGTAATTAAAATATAATTGAACGGAATTTAGCAATGGTTCTTTATATGTAAAGGTTTATTTTCAATATTATTATCGAATTTGTGATTATAGCCTAAACTGTTCTGGTGCATGATTTGTAATCTAAATTCCTACCATAAAAAGGTGTATGTTGTTTTATTTTAGTACATGTATGATAAAAAAAAATCTGCAAAAAAAGTACTTCTCTTCGCCATATATAGATTTTTCATTTGAAATACAATTTTACTGCTAAGAAATCCGGGGTTTATTGCTTTTATTCATCGGTTTACAAACTATTATCCAAGTTTATTGACAGGTAAAATATTACCCAACGCAATTAATCAAATACAAATTGGTCTAGACAGTCTTACTTGAGACCCCTGTCAATATGTTGACATGAAATGGATAAGACTTTTTAAAGCCAATGCCATTTGTATTGAGACCAGAACATTAAGGGTATTCTAGACTCTATTTGTAATAGATACTTTCATAGAAGCTTTCCATATGCGCACAATACATTATAATGCTCATTAGTTTTTCTCTCAACATAAAAAAGAATTTGCTCGGCATTGATATGGTATTCCAATGGGGACAATATTGAAGTACGTGTATATTGAAAAATATCTTCCAGTGACGTAGATCGTCTTCAGTGTCCATAGCTGTATTTATTTTACATCGAGAATGAAACAAGTTATCACAATTTTATTAATTACTCGTGGCTCTAGTGCGGCGTATGTGGTCATTATTGTAGATGGAAACCGGGGGGCCTGGAGAAAACCCACGTGTCTGGACGGGCGACCACTGTACCCTCTCACGTACCCGACCAGGAATTGAACCTTGGACGCACTTGGGAGAAGCGAGGCGCGTTACCTCTACGCTGTCAAGTCACAAGCCTGGTATCCACACTGTAATCATATATAGTAATTTATATTATGACAAATTAAAATGTTCAGAGTATCGGATATGTACATTGCGGTGAGCTAAATCACAAAATCATTTTAATTACAGTACTTAAATTTTAAATATTTCATGTACTATAATTAAACAGAGATAGGCTTAGAAGATTCAAAGATAAAACCATTATAGAAGTGATAACCTCGGTATCTTAATTAGAATTAAGACTACGTTCTTTGCGGTTCCTGAATAGCTAATAACGAATCACGGCTCATTCAGGCACCACAAATATATGTAATAAATAATAACTCAAATCAAAGACGTATCTATTATAAAAGTATCAAAGGAAGGCTTTTCTTAAAAAATGATAAAACAATTTTCCTACAATGTATTGGAATCATGAAAACCGATCAGCAGTAAAACATATGAAGGCCCCTGCAATAACTAACACATCGCTGCAATAGAAAAGAGTATCGAATATTAATACCGTCTGTGCCTCAAACGTATCCTTTTTCTTTCTGATAAAGTATTAAAGAAACAAATCTAGACAGAAGCATTGCCTCACAAATTGTAAGCTGAACTATTAGCTTCTCAGGGTTAGCTATTACGAATATAAAATACTTCAATCTGTATTAAGAAAAAAGTTAAAGACGGCTGCATTTAGGATCCGCATCCGCCAATATGGACAAGTATGTTTCTAAAAACCATTGTAATCTTCTGTAACAGAACTATTCTTGTGTTTATTAGAACTTATTTGGAAAATTTCAGAATATGTCTAATAGAATGTATGATTTCATCCCTGTTCAGTATCAATTATCTATTTACGGTATACGTCAAATGAAAAGAAAGATCTTAACTGCAATAAAAGTTTTTGAATGACGTAAATGCTGCTGGCAATAATGTTTGGAAATTTATATTTTGAAACTTAAAAAAATAATGAATACTGTTATTTGAAATCTTGATTATGATTTCTTCAGTTTCACATCCAGAAACGTACATCAATTGTTCAAATGACGTGGATGTCTCCGCCATTAGGTTGTATTACAATGAGATCAAATGTTATTGAACAGAATCAAAGGATTTACATTAATTATGTTTAAAAAGGGGGCCATAACTCCATATAGTTTTTTGTAACCTTTATCAGGCATGTCCGGTTTTATTTTTACGTTACACTTATAAGCCAATATGAATTAAAAACATAACGTACTTTAAATAGTTAAGTTCACACGAAGGCGATTTGTCTTCGGCGATTTTCACAGCCACATGGAAACGATGCATATGCGGCGATCTTGTGCCTTGTTTTGTAACATCATTTTGGCGGTGTATCGTCGACTCCTTCATCGACAATGTCTTTGAATATATCAATATAATCGATATAGACACACAGACAGATAGACCGAAAGACGGACACAGACAGACTGTGTGATGGACCAATAGATCGACATAAAAACGCATAAATTATAGTTCGCCAGTGAACTAACTGAATGCGGTTTTAACGCTATAGCGGTGTTATGCTGAGAAAAGAGATTCTATTTCTAGTTCTCAGTTGAAGCTCTTTTCTCAGCATAACACCGCTATAGCGTCCGAGCTACATGCAGTCAAGGTTATACGACCGATCCCGGTGGCCGAGTGGTAAGAGCGTCCGCCTCGGGAGCGGGAGGTCGTAGGTTCGATCCCCGGCCTCGACATGGCAAAGTCGTAAAAATGGCAATGTTATAGCTCCATTGCTTGGCGCTCAGCATAAAAAGGTAATTCAAGTACTGGTTGGCTCGGTGTCAGGATAATGTGACTGGGTGTGGTATCATGGTGCATATCTACGACGTGATACTGCAGTGTGGCAGCACTATATCTGTCTAAAGTAGACATCTTCTCCTAATGACTGAAATACTGTCTGTGAGATGTTGAAATAAACAAACAAACAAGCAAGCAAACAAAGGTTATATGAGTACTAACAGCTTTTTTGTTGAATCATAAAAATCATATTCTCATTCCACTCCATTTTAAGTTAATTTTCCACGAACGTCAACTTCGATTATTACCATCCGATGATGGAAAATTAAAATCCATAGCTCATTAAAGTATTCAGAGATGCTTCAATCTGAATCAATCAGTTGCACTGACAGTTGAATGAAATTGAGAGTCCAATTAGTGTAAATGATAATTAAGCGTGAAACTCTCCTAATAGAAATTCTTTAAATCAGCTTGCTGTGATAAGCTCACGGTGGCTTTCTTAAAGACAAATGTACCTTCATTACAGAACCAGATCATGTAGGGACCTAGATTATGTGGGGACCCAGATCATGTAGGGACCCAGTTCATGTAGGGACTTAAAACAGGTACTTCATGCAAAGCCATCTTCATCTTATTTTCAA
This sequence comes from Solen grandis, assembly GCA_021229015.1. Taxonomy (NCBI): domain Eukaryota; kingdom Metazoa; phylum Mollusca; class Bivalvia; order Adapedonta; family Solenidae; genus Solen; species Solen grandis. Next base: position 26,235,408 of record CM037777.1, read on the forward strand.
CATCATTCATAAACTACATTTTATAATTTAGAAATAAGAATCGCATATAAAACCTATTTCCAACGTCATAAAAAAGCCTAATTTCTTTTTAAAACAAAAAGTCCCCTGTACATTAAAACTATTTTTTTTCCATTTGAGTCGATGAGATTTCATGGCTAAAATTAACAACGAAATAATTCGTCTATTTGTACTAACTTCACGTTTTCTGGAGCAATCATCGAAAAGCACAGTAAATTAAAAAAAGGACTCGACAGGATGTAATGCCAACAAAAAATTATATTTCACAAAATTATTTTTGTCTTCGGAAGTCTTATTAAATTTGACATTTTCAATATTTTGCTTTTTACCAAATTCTGAATCCCTTTTCATCCTAGGAAATCCTAGTAGTACTTCATGATAAAATGACAATGATTGGGTGTAATAATAAAAACAGATCTAGCCTTCCAAATGTGTTGTTGAAAGATATGCATAATTGCAGCTCGTAATTTTCTTCTACAATAAAACTGAATCCGAATTTCTAAACCATTATTAAGTATAATATTCATAGAGGTGTAATCGATAGATGGAAATTCCTTTTATTATCGAGCCATATTCTCTATGGGGTCTCTTTTTTGATGTATTACGATTTCAGTTATACGCCCCATAATAGTCATAATTTTTCCAAATCTTTTCTCTGAATATTTCTATGAAACATCCAAAACTAAAAAGGTTTCATCGAGAGTTTTTCCAAGTTTTATTACATGTGGAGGAGATAATCTATGTGTATATTTAAAGTCTATGGCAAATATACAATTTCTGTGAATATGAAAAACTGAATTTGATTTTTTTAAGAAAAACTCACGTTAGAAAGATGTATTATATGATTCTGTTTCAAATTTCATTAGAAAAAAACAACTGAATTTAACCGTAGGAAAATTGAGAGTCACTTTTGTTTTAATTATCAGGGGAGATAACTCATGACAACAAAATTATCAAAGAGAGGTAATTATAAAGAACTTGTGTCACATGTCATAACATGTCAATTTGCCCCAAATATTTCAATTGTTTGTCATTTTAAAGACTTATATTGTGAATTTATATGCATGGCTTTGATGGAATTGATGGCTATTACGACATATATCTTAATGATTGATTGTAGTACCGGGATAGGATGGTAACAATGAGATACGACCCTCTCTTTATACAATTTAATATCATCACTTACATATCAAGATATAATAATGAAATGTATTTATTTAAGACGATCGTGTTTTCATTGTCTTCGCAGACCGTTGTTTACTGAGACTGGCCGAATGCCGGGCCAGTTTGATTGGTTGCCGATCCCATTTTTACCCCGACTGAAAAAGAAGTACTCGAGGTATTGTCGCCGCTCTGGTGTCATGAAACTTCGCATACTTCATAGTTCATCAAACTAGAGCAAATCATTTACAAATACATTTTTTTTTCATGTATATGTTTTCTAAAATCAGACGAGCGTTGACATCTACATGCGGTGCTCTTGTTATATTTAAAGCGCACCCACAACCTTCGGATCCGCAGTAGGGTATAGGGTACTCTGCACTGTCCTACGAGGCCCTTACTAAAACTGAGTACAGTTGGTTATTGTTTCGCATCTGCATAGGCAGATATTGAAATATATTTTAACTGAAATCACGTTAAATCACGTTAAATCACAAATTGTTGGTTTGTCTATATTTTGCAGAAATCTGTTGACATATGGAGTACCCATATAGCTTTCATGGACAATCAGCAGTATGATTCGGCATCCTTAATTGCCCGATAATGGAATCAAATATGCACTATATGGATATAAGAAAAATTTAAATGATATCATCGATAAATAGCGTTGATATGAACAGAAGTTCGCTCTTTCCGCCTACATAAATCAAGCATCAAGCAAAAAATGTTATTTACTTTACGCAATTACTGATTTTCAGTCTTATGCGGTTGTTATTGTTGTTGTTGTTTTTTCCTGATGATTAATAAATGCTTTTATCATATAATACATAAATTCAGTCTGAAGTCATTTTGATTCCGTTCGATGGGTTAAGCGTCCCACCGATAGTATTTCGGGTAGATTTCAAATAGTTTTAAACTTAAATATAATTGTTTATGTTATTGAAGTTTGTAAATCAACACCTACCATTATGTTACTTTTATAAAAATTTATTCAACTGTGTGTGTGTGTGTGTGTGTGTTATCTTTTTTTCGGCCGTTAGGCCGTTTATTTTCACCCTGACTTCCTGTGAAACACACAGTAATGAAGCGGAATAAAATTAGGCTTTTCATTGGTTATTATTTACTTTGCTAAATTCCCATTGGTCATTGTAAAATTAGTCAAAAGAAAAGAAAGGAGTTGCGGAAGCGAGTTCTTTAGATCTCTGTTTGTTTTAAAAGTTGAAGTTTTCTTCCTCTGCGAACGATTTGTCCCGAATAATAAGACACTGCACTTTTTAAGGTAAACTGAAAGAGTACAACGCTAAAAAATAGGAAACACAGAGATTTCGGAATTGACTGTTCGACCCTGACAGATCCTATATTCAACAAAAACGTAACATCCAGTCTCGTTTTGTAGCTCGCGAAACGAAGTCTTATGCGCAGGGAATACTTGTTTTATTTAGAACGACTTTGGTATGCCACTGTCGAGATCAAACCTACGACTTCAGAAGTACCCCTTGTACAATCACATTTTTTTTTAGCTTCAACAATATTGCAAAAACTTGTTTTTTATGAAAAGAAGTATTTTTTTACTCACTTACAGTGGAAAATGGTCGCTTAACAGGGGTGTCAGCTAAATGAAGCTTAAACATATAACAAACTGCTAGTAAAGAAATATCAAAACTGGCCGCTGAATACAGGTGGCCGCTAAATACAGGTGGCCGCTAAATACAGGTGGCCGCTGAATACAGGTGGCCGCTTATACAGGTTCAACTGTTTACCAAACTGAATGTAGTTATGACAATTATACTTATATAATTTCCATTTACTGGTACGCTAGTATGCAGAAATCTCTCCTGACCTAAAAGAGACGCTTGTCAAAACAATTTCCTAATTCTTCTTGAAATTCTACATTAGGAAAACATCAAAGCGCTCTTCTTGTTTTTAATAAATATAAATTGATATTAGAAAGTTTTGTGCTTGGGCTCCCTATATTTTATATTTTTTTAAATTAAAATTATTATATTATTTTAATATTATTATATAGTAAATATATTTTAAAGGTATTTATCATTCAGAATTTGAAGCACATGTATGTACCAAATTGAAAAGAAAATGAAAGTACATAAATTATAATGCATTATTTTCTGAAAAAGAGATATTTTGTAACAATGTTTATATTTCATGTCATTTAGTAGAGGCACATGTTTAGGTTACGTTAGGAGGTAAAAAATTATCGTTCAGTTATAACAAAGTGTACTTATGAAGTTATGAACACTGATTATTTTTAACAATGAGATCCCATCATCAGTTTTTATCTTTTAAAATATGCATACTTAGATAGCTCTATAGTGTATACCTTCAATATCAAGAAAAACAAATCGATATGTCTTAACGTATTTTAAAGGTTGTGCTGAGCAAAAAAGGGACATGTTATGGTTGACTTTGCATTACATATTTCGTATTTTTACTTTTTTTAACGTGGGTGTCCTATTTATAAAAAGTCAATGATATCTGTTCTCTACACAATGGATATTTTTAAAGTATAGTAAAAACCATTAAAATAATGAGTGCTCAAAGATCTTATAGCAAACTCAGAGAATGACACAGGTTGATAACCGCTCAGACATTGCACCGGGTCAACGTATTTACTATCTAAATCCATCTTAATATCATTTCTATATTTTATAAAATGTCATTCAACTATATAACGACCGCACGCCAGTCTAGACGTTTTCCATTAACGGAAAAAACATGCATCGAAAAATAGTTAATTTGAAAGTTCTTATGGCGTTTTCTTTGTACAAAATGTCATCGAGTTTCTTCCTAACTACCCCTATTAATGCAATTTTAAGAATGATGCACTTTATAACTTTCCTAGTTTTTATGTTGCGTTGTTTACAACAAGTTATATGTCAAATAAAATAATATCGTTCAATGAAAAACGTTCGGACTTCACACCAAAAATTATATATTAGCTACAAGATCCATATTATGCGGAAAATCAATAAAAACATTTCAAAATTGCAAACCACTTGATTTTCTCATTGCCTGATCCAGTTTATGCTTTACGCAACATTGGAACTCGCAGTCCTTTGATTATAATTAATATGTTCTCTAGATATTTTTCGATGGCAATTATCGCCAATTGATAAAATCTGATATAAAAAATACGTTTAATACAGTGGCAGATTCAAGGGAGGTGCATATGGCGCGCGCCCCCTCTAAATTTCCCCGACCATACATAAATGTAGACATACAACCCACAAAAACTCACAAGAATGCACTATTTTATAGCTTAAAATTAAAAAAAAATCGTTTTTAATTTGAAAATAAAAAAAAACATTTTAAATAATGCGCCCCACCCCCTAACCTGAACTCCTGGATCCGCTTCTGCAATACCTCAACTCAGTCTATCCGACTCAATCAGTGAGACAAACGCAGTGTCGGCGGGGCGTGCATTTTTTTCAAGGCTTAATGGATAATGAAAATGTGTAAATGGTATTTCCTTGAGCCGATGGTATTCCAGAAGAAATGCACTGAATATCTACATCATTGAAGTATACGCTTTTATTAGATAATTAGTTTTTAAGGTTCATGAAGGATCCACGAAAGGGATCCACGAGATGTGTTTTTATCGGATAAGAAAAAAGTAAAATAAAACGAAATCAGGTAAAAATATGTTGAATGATTATTTTGAGAAATATTACCAATTATTACTCATTATTTTAGTGGATAAAAATCCAATAATCAGAACAATGCTTTACCTCTAGATATAAAGATATAAGCATTTTCACATCATTGTATACATATAAATTTAATTATCAAACAAACAACATTTTCCCCAGTTCACACACACACACATTTTGTTTGTAATTATAATATTAGCCAAAACTTAAAAATGTTTCCAATTTTACCTTGGTTAAAGCTTTTCGTTAATGTATTGCACTCTTTATTTACGTTTTCGAGCCTTAGTGACATAAACTGAGTTCCAGTGAAGAATTTCATGTTTCAGATTTCGAAGCTAACCCAATCGTGTGTCAATGCAGTTACGCATGCACATTACAATATTACTTCAATATTTAGGTATATTTTTGGCGTAGAACTGCAAGACTTTTTATATTTGAGACATAGAGGGTTAATGGTTTTGTGCTCCAGATTTCCGGCGTTGCCACACCATTTCAGCCATAAAGCGAATTCCAGCTGATTTCCGGTGGTGAAAGACAGACGACATATTGTATCGATCTCATATGCACTTATTAACCGGGCTAGTAAGATATTACATGTAATTACAATGACTCTTTGTTAGAATTCGATTACATTTTTAAAGTGTAAAGGTATACGTCCAATTTTCTATCATACGATAAATTTACAGGACGATGTTGTTTAATGACAATATACCGGTCTGCGGATCCGAAGGTTATGGCTTCGAACCCCGGAAGGGGAAGTGATTTTTAATGACCTTCACAGGCGCGAAGTACTGGTTAAACCCAGGAATTATTGAGAGGGGTTAGTAGAAATTGAAAGAACTTGTTTCCCAATCGACATAAAATAAATAAGTTTAAACTAACTTAAAATGACATTGGTTTAGACATACCTTTTTATGTACATACTAAGATAATTGAATATTTATTTAATTTTCGAAATTAGCATATTGTTTCGAAATGGTAGGAAATATTAGATATGTATTATAATTTAATTTGGTTAATGTACAATTTGCTTGAAATTGAACAATATTATTTCAAAATAAAACCTTAAAATTCATCAACTTGTTTAAGCATAATTTTCAATTATGAAATTTGTATGAGAGAATTAACGTCCTTTTTGTTTTAATTCAACAATCATTTAAGAAAGGGTCATTTAAATCATTGTAATCAAACAGTGTCCAGAACTTTGCTCAGCATAGAAAAAACACATCTAATTGTTAAAGAAAAGCTCTACTAGTATTTTATTGTAAAAAGCTTTCATAAAAAAATGCACTCGTGAAATTATCAGAATATCTGACATTGATTTGCTAAAAACTATCTAAGAGAAGAAAAAGATATGATAAATGAAGACTTAGAATAAACAGTTTATTACTGCACTGATGGTGTTTCCTTGATTTAAATACATGTAATAATATAAGATAACAAATTCGGAGAGTTTCAACGAAAGGTATTTCATAATTATGATTTCGTATTTTCTCCAATGTAGCTAATGAATGAATGAGGGAAGGGTAATTAAGTTTTAATGAACCCTAATTAGTATTGATAAGTTAAAAGTTTGACAACGAAAATCAATTATATGATTATTTTGTCATACGCAATACAATATCGCAATATTGATCTCAGTAAAAGTAAATATAAGTTTTCTATTTGTTCTTTACTTGAGTAATGAGTATACTGAGACGACTGTCTACTTTTGAAGTGAGTTTGTTAATTAAAAAATGCGCATTAAAATTAACCGATACATTAATCATATGAAATTAAACGTCCACACTTGCGATTAATAGATTAATAAATTGATACAATACAAATAATGAAATACTTGATTTTTCATGAAAATATCAAACGGAAACCCTAAACATCGATATATGATCTGCACGTAGAGGTAGTATAATTAGAGGTTAAAGGTAGAGAAAGCCAGAAACAAATGTTTAATTCCGCATATATTTATTAGCGCGATTTTGATATATAATATAATAAAATAAACAAGATAACTCAGCAAACGATTGTTAACAGCTCATGGGAAATTCCTTGGTAAAAACACGCATTCTCTCTGTAAACAACCGATTTGGATTTTTTGTCTTCAACTGTTCCCTGATTAATTCATATCGGTCTAAGCCCAATTGCATATTTAAACATGTATGTCACGTTATATTTGTCGATATTTTGCCAAGCAGATATACGCATGAAGTTTGTCTTTTGGATCAATTTCAAAAACCGATCGCATTGCATTTGACAACGATAATTAAATTTTAAAATAAATATGATTCATTTAAAGAGACAATGAACCTCGGCACTAATTGTTATATTAATACTCAATAATAATTTCATTTATAATGGTATTTTAAACAATTAAAAATTTTTTTGCATTAGCATCAATAATAAAATTCATTTAAAATACATTTAAAAACCTATCAAAGTTTTCCATAATTAATTTTTCTCCTAGTTTGCCAATGATTTTTGTATTTCAGATTTAATACACTTTTTGGTATGTGATGATAAAATACATTAATTTATTTTTTTTCCCTATCATTTCTCCAAGTTTGCCAATGATGCTGTAAAATCATTACTTTCGTTGAAATTAAATTTCGTTGATTATGTACCTAAGGAAATTTCGTGGGTCCGTTTATTCGTGGATCTATGTTCTACAAAATGTGGTGTCTTTGTGAAAGACAAGTTTTCGTGAGAATTAAAATTCGTGGAAAAAACCTTCACAAATCAACGAAAATTAGAGTCAAACGAAAAAAAATGAATTCACAGTATTTATATTTCATATTTGAAATACGTTTTTGCATTTTTTCCTGTCAAAGTATCAATGATTCAATTTCCTCCATGATTGTTAATAAACAGGTGTTTCTGTTTGGTATAATTTTCCGCGTATAGATTCTACAGGAAGTGCCTGCAACAAAGATTTTAAAAAATCGGATCAACCGTCCCGGTGGCTGTTTGGTTATAGTCCCAAAGCCTTCGACCAAAATCGTGAAAATGGAACAGTGACTGATATATTTTATTTCTTGACGTTTAGCACATAAAAGATAGTTCCAGTGACGGTTGATTCAATTTCAGATATGGTTAAATATCATTTATCCACGGAGAAATATCGCAGTGGGGCAGCAATATACCGGTCACACGATGAAACTGTTTTCAAAGGACAGGAATACTGGAACGAAGCAACCATGGCATTAGCCAATGAAATATATAAATCTAATCTCCAGATGAAAATTTTCGAAGAATTTAGATATACGGTTTTATTTCTGGAGACAGAAGGGTATTGTTGTTTGTATGATTGGTTTGGGTTCAATGTCAAGATTATAGTGTTTCAGTCATTATCGGATTTCTGTCTACATGCGGCAGATAGAGTAAGGCCTCATTGCGATGTCAGGCAGTACACGAGCGGTATAAGACATTATAAATATCTTGAAACTGAGCCACCCAATCTTTGAACTACAGTTAAACCTGTCTTTAGCGGTCAGTTAAGGGAAGAAGATAAATTGGCCGCTAAACAAAGGTGGTCGCTAAATGCAGTTTTAACATGAAACTAAACTATAGTTCGGTAATACGCAAACTGACTGCTAAATGCAGGTTAACCGCTTTATACAGGTGGTCGCGTATAACAGTCGTGTTAATAAATAATACATACAATCTTGAACTGTTATATAGTGGGAAGAACGAAAAGGTTATACCATTAAAATTAAATATAGACTAATTTAAATGATTAAACAATCGTGTTCTGAAGTTTAATACGCAAAACGATCTCACTAATCAAGTTCATTTACAATATGTTAAAAAAGCGGACAGAATGATAATACACTATTATGACTTTGGCCTGCATGTAAATATAGTTGTAAAGAACTTAGGTTGCATGGACATACAAAAGAAAATAAATAAAACTTGAAATTTCATTAAAACAAAGATAAATTATGTATGATTTGTCCTCTACAAAACTTGCGCAATAAATGAAACATAAACCGACTATATCAACAATAAAAAATTAAACAAATACTCCTTACTGGTTGAAAAATACATTCACTTGGTTAAAATATTTAATAAATACATGAATTGTCCATCAAAAAAGATTTAAGAAACCTCCCTCTACTGACGATTTAGATAAAAAAGATGTCGACTTACAAAATTGCCTAAATGAAGAAAGAATTTGGTTAGAAAATGAATAATAACTGCAAACAGTATGAAAAATCGTATACCTTTTCTCTTGTTAAGTTGACCAAAATATTTTCCATTAAAAAAAAAGCTTTGATTCACCCTCTCAATATTATTTGCCTTGGCCATGCACTCAATGCAAATTTATAATTGATTTAATGACATGGCTAATTTCTTAATACTCTATATAAAACAAACTTTCACTAAATTATATTTTATCTTTCTGATTTAACAATAAGAAAATAGTAATTCTAAAATATTGAGGTCCTAGGGGTTGCTAATTTATATAATCTTTAAAAAACACTTTATGTGATAACTTAAATACCATCCAATATGTTTTTCTACTGTAGATGAAAATACATGAAATATATAATAAAATAAAGCCGTAATAAAGTATTTGTGTTTTTATGTTATTCTCTTTATTGTATACCAAGCACGTAGTTAAATGTGAGTAACATTAAGTGTATCATGCCATACCGTTGTTAATGCGACTTAAACTGTACTTCTAAGTAGGGGAAACAACCGCACTACATCCAGGTTTATTGAAAGTTGGCTGCTTTTTTAAATTCTGACCTTTCCGAATACTCATATGAACCTGGAACCAATGACAGACTAGTAAGTTATCCTCAAACAATGGTTCATTTTATCTGTTCGGTTTTTTTTTTTTTTTTTTTTTGTCCGGACCATATCGCAAAAAGTATAAAAGATATCAAGATGAAACGTCATTGGTGGATGACCTCATTGAGAGGAGTGCAGTGACAAAAATACATAGCTCTCTGTTGCGTATTAATTTTTTGAAATTTTTGGATGTTTAGTTGTCTCCTTTTAATTTGAAGTTTGAGTTATGTCCAACTACATATTTTGTCCGGACCATAACTCAAAAAGTATAAAAGATGTCAAGATGAAATGTCATATGTGGATGATCTCATTGAGCGGGAGTGCAGTGACCAAGAACCATAACTGTCTGTTGGTTAATTTTTTAGCTATTGTCCGTTGTAAATTTTCATACTTAATTTTTGCCCGGGCCAAGAACTGTACCCCTTATTATCTTCATTTTAAAACCCCTGTGACAAAGCGGCATGCGGGGCTTTTTTTGCCATGACAATGGCAGTTCTAGTTATATTATCATTTAGATGTATTTTGATCGACAAATGCATTAGAGGGACATGGCGCGTGGGCGTGTAAGTTACTGATATACCCGCCAACAGTAGCTGCACACCGAAAAGAACGATAATGTTGACGACTTTCCTTCGTACATTTGACCTCTTAATGATAATGATCGTGTATAATTGATCATTTAGTGTACCGTAAAATGCGCAAGTATTCTCCAATGTTATGTAAAGTTCTGATTTTTATGTTTATAATTTGTGCTTAATGACAGCCAGTAACACATTAGTGAAACCATCAATTTTACCTGTTTTTTTAGTTTGTTATAGGCAATTTTATTTGTTAAAGGCAATTTTGTTTGTTATAGGCAATCAGGCGTCTGTCTGAAAACATGAGTAAACAGTCGTCTCGAAAAAAACTGACGTGGTAAAACTGGGATTTTTGACAAGGGTCTATCTGATCATGATCATTGTAAGCTTTATTTTGATGTAGCAGATGCACAACATTGACTAGTCGAGTTGTTTGTGTGTGTTATTTTGTTAAATTAAAAATCATAAATTGCATATATGCGTCTTGTTTCAAGATTGATAAATTTCAATGCCGATTTCAAACATAAAACATCATTCAAGGTTTGAGAAAAAAATGTCTGCATGAATTCCTGCAGCAAGTAGCTCCAAATAAGAAAACCAAATAGGGAATGCACGTAAAATAAACAGTACTTATATACGATGTTATTGAAACAACCAAATAGGGTAAATAAAGGTAACGTAATTTTAAATCAGTACTCGTAAAACTTGTATGCATAAAGATATTTCCATAAACTTAATTGATAAAAAAACTAAAACTGATATTCAGATACACATTTATAACTAAAAGCGAATATTGGTTTACTAATTTTTGCATGATATATGTACAAAATATGAACCGTCTTTGCCAAGCATAATTTGTAGAATCTAAGCTACATTAATGCACGTGCAAACAGAGAAGACCCTTCAATGGACTCTCTTATCTACATTTGTTCTGTTTGCAAAGGGTTTTGCAGCATATTTTTGGAATATATCATAATGTTAATTGGTATTAATCTAGTTTATCAATTGTATATTAACGACGTCATCGCTTTTAACAACACATCTTCATATGGTGACATTTTTATAGCATGATATATAGTTTCAATTGTTCGTAAATGTAACGTCCATTGTTGAAATAGTGTTTTACTTCCATTTTGCTATGGGCATTAGTGTCATAACAAGAAAAGGCTTGATATAAAAACATATAGTTATTGTACAATTAAACGGCAATATTCAACATGATCATTGCTTCATGATTAATTAGAAAATGCATTTAATGTTGCATATCCATTAACTCATATAAGAATATAATTCTCTACGTGTAGTCAAAGAATTATTTATAAGCGATCCACCTGAGAGCTCGCCTTTATATGCAATGCTCAGGTTATTTTCTACTATGGGTGCAGCCATGACGGGGGTTAATTTTGCGGACAGCGGATCAAATTTAATTTAGCGAATTAGGTCTTACTCAAGTTTTATATCAAATAATGTTCATCTAGCAATCATGTGTAGAACTTTATGTAATAATGCTTATGTTAGCGTGTCGCCCTGGTGTGTCCTGTTACATTATGTCATATCCTCCCATGTCATTTTCAGATGTATAAACATCTACGAAAATAATAAAAGACGGATATACACACAACACATTCTTTACTATCAACAATAAATCAAACTCAGAGGTTGGCATATCGAGAAACGGTGTTTACTGAATCTGAACAAAGCAGCACTTTTTACACACACACAACAACACACATCCGACCACAACAACAACAACACACACACAAAACAAAAAAAAAAAAATGCTCCTTTACAAATCATGATGACAAAATTACATACGTATGAGTATTTTAATCCCGTTGCGTGTGGGCAAGATTTCACTGGATTTAATCACATTCTGTGAAAGTGATTAATTTCAATCCAGATTGAATTAATCCTTAATTTACATGTGATTGATTAGGGCTTTCTCATAATCATCATATTGACCTTGCATGATGTATTCATCTATTCCTCACTACAAGCACACTTCATTGGGAATATCTCGTTTGATGGAAAAGGTGATTGAATTCTCAGTTGCATTCATTAATCAGCGGATATTATAAAGGTAACGAATCGAACAGAAAGCAAGCAGTTGTAATTAATCTCACATTGCTAAATCAGTATTACATGAATGATAGTTCATTACCGAATTACTGAGTGTTTTTTATTTTCATAGCTTGAATGTAGCAATACTATCTATCGTTTGTTATTTGGGATATAGAGTTTCGTTTTGAGTGATTTATCGCATGATAACGCACGGTGTTAAGTTCAGATGCGCGGTAATCTAATCACGGAGTCCCTAGATACAAAGCATGGCGTGTATTATTATGCGATGTATCACGCAAAATGAAATTATATTTCCATTCTAACAGCGAAGTTTTAAAGGAATACAAATATGTAGGTTTATTTTTTTAGTTTCGTTAACATGAATGAAGCTGGACGTTACAAAATAATTTATTTACATGTTGTATTATTTATTGAACTGATTACTTCAATTGGTCTATCAACCACTTTGAAGCGGATGCATTATTGCAATTACCTCGAGCATCCTTGACAATCCCATGCTTGTAATTATTTTGACAATATTATTTCTGTTATTTTTGCTGATATTGGCTAGATATAACATATTTGTCAGCCCTCGGGGAATATTTTCTAGTAATTGAAATTACGAATGCAGTTTCCCAGACTGAAACAAGTTATTGCCGGAGCCTAATGGCTCCAATGAAACGACCACATACCCTAATGTGAATATTATCAATATCTAAAAACTTGTCCTCCCTCAAAAGGATTTTCCCACAGCATTATCAGCGTTGCTAATGTATGAAAAATATATCTATGTAATCATGTCTCCATTATCAAATGTAAATATTAGCAAAAATAACGCGTGTGAAACATATCTTAGTTACTGAAAGATTAATATATTTACAGTTAGGCCTACAAGTAAACTATCGCTTGTATCGTAATTATTTCATTTGCAAATCGACCTGTTCAATTCAAAGGCATACCATAGCGATAACATGCTTTCAATATCACCAGCTGCAATAATTGCAATAGCTCTGATCTTTTGATCATCGGCTACACGGATCTTTTTTTTTTTTCAAACATTTATTATCCCCGTCATAGGTGACAGCAGGTCGGGGAACCATCCTGTAGTTCACCTTACAATATTATCACATAGATACACGTACGTTGTAGATATATATGCACATAATATAAAGCATTAATAAGACATATGATGTAAGGTGATGTAAGCTTTTTCTGATTTAATAAAAGTTGTTTTTTTATATAGAACATGTTACATTATAAGCATAGTATATTATACTGTTAGTCTTTATAACAAAGGCTATCAGCCTTTATAACATCTTACACACAAAAATATATTCAGGTACATATAAACATAAGAATAATTGTACAATCGACCTGTTTTTGGATACTGTAATATTGGGTATTATTTCATTAGAAATGTTGTATAAATACTTTAGAAATGATTTCAATCCTGTAATTGATGGTTTTATGTTATTTCTCTTACATAGATGAATATATCTTTTATATTCTAAAAACAATATATCATATTCATTTGTTCTTCCTTCTGAGCCTAAAATAATCAACTTACTATCAATGTCCTCAAAACTATTAACTTTCAAAATATTTTTTTTTTTAAATTTCTAACAAAGGTTTTATAAAACGGCATTCCCAAAATATGTGTAGAAGTGTTTCTTCTTTGTCATACAAAAGGAACATAAATTACTGGTTACAACTTTCATTTTACATAGGAGTGTATTTGTTGCCAATATCCTGTGAATTATTCTTGTTTGAAACCAATGTAAATACAGTATGTATCACTTGTACAATCAAATACATAACTATGAATTATTTTCCAATTTATATTAACATCAGAAAAAAGAAAAATCAATATTAAGTTAGAACTAGGTACAGCATCATTATTCTTTAAAATGTTGTATACTAATTTATCATATTGATCTTTGGTAATGGAAAAATCAAAGGTGATTAGTAATTACCCACGGCCGATCGCTAGATCATCTATGATGTTATGTAGTGAAACGGAATAAGTCAGCCAGGGGTATTCGACGATGGTAATGATATTGGTACAGCAGTTTATAAGAACTATATTGGTATATACTTGATATATAAATTCTAAGAATACGATATGTATTGTGTTTTATATATTTCTACGTCTCAAGACAACTCGCCTGTCGAAGCATTTGATTAAACTAACAAACCCCAAAAAATTTTTTTTAATAAAAATATTAATAATTTTTGAAATAATTTTTTTAACTTACAATTGTGTAAGATAAAGTTGAGGCATATACAATAACATATAGTAAATGCAGTTATACTTGACCAGAAAATTAAAATAAAAGGTGCATTTCTTTTTAACTGTAACTTAAAGTGTAGGCTTACACATGTGTTTAGTATAAAACAAACTTTAATTAAGGTTTTGTACTTTTACTTGTTTGTTTGTTTGTTTGTTTGTTTGTTGGGTTTTACGTCCCACCAACAGTATTTCAGTCATTTGGTGACGATGGCTACTTGAGACAGACATAGTGTTGCCTCATTGCAGTATCACGCCGTAGACATGTGGCATGATACCACACCCAGTCACATTATCCTGACACCGGACCAACCAGTCCTGCAACTTCCCTTATATGCTAAGTGCCAAGCAAGAGAGGTATGACAGTATCATTTTTTTACGACTTTGGTATGATTTGTACTTTTATGTTTTGTTGGGATGACAATAAAGATGTAAGGATTTCTTGACATTTTACATTGCGTGAGTAAACCGGCCGACCCTATCAATCACATCATATTGTTCCAGAAATGTCCAGCCGGCTGGATGTCTCATATAATGCAATATATTCAGAATGCAAAATGGATCGAATCGGAGAAAGACAGTAAATGCATTCTTGATTTGACTTGTTTTGCGCAAGGCCATGAATTCTGTAGCGAAACCGACACTTGTTGACTTGAAAGGACGCAATTATCGGAACGCAAACAAATTATATGGCATCCTCGTTAGAATCTTGGTTCATTAAGAAAAATACACAAGTTGCCCTACGGTACGTTTCTTTTCAAGATGACAGAAGTTATTATCTGAAAACTCGACTGTAATGTTGCAAAATATAGTCAGACTTGTATTAAGCCGCCAGTCAAGAGAACAAGAGAAAGTGACCGCTTAACAGAGATGACCGCTAGATGAAGCTAAAACATATGAAAATGTTAATATAATAAATTTATAATAAAGTAATATAATAAAACTGACTGCTGAATACAGATTGACCGCTTAATACAGGTGGCCGCTAATACGGGTTCAACTATATATTCTTTTGATCATGCAAGAAACGTAATGATAGAATTTCTAGATCTAATTCTATTAAATTTGTCTTTGCTTAATTTCTGAAATTAGCACTATGCTCGTTATAAACATGCATATTTTACTCAGAAAAAAAAGCAATTCCATTGTATCGGAGAACGCAACCCAAAGATGTCCGGTTCATGTCTTTCGTAAGTTAGGTTTCGAATTAAACTGAACATCAATTTAGCGTCTAAATTTCATGATCTAATATGAAAAATATGCTCTACGCGATAGCTTAAAATGACGTCATATACCACGTGGTTTGGCCACACTGATATGGAATCATTATAATAACATGATTTGATCTTGCAATTGCGTTTGCCAGGCAAAGTCTAATATTTGATGATGTTAGATAACACATCCCAAATGCTTCGCAAGAATTAATCAGGAAACCGTGCCGCTCTCCAATAGAGCTGAATCCAGAACCGAAATACAATTATCGTATCGGATAAGATGAAAATGAGGGGGTTCGGTGTTTATTTGTTTCAGTAAATTGATTCGTTAATTTTTGTTTCCGTGGGAAACGTTAAGTGTTCAGTACGATAACGAAAAAAGAGTAGTAAGAAATTAATCTGAAATAGAACTATTTTGACAGTTCCGATCTTTCCAAGCATCAAATAATTGAAACAAATGAAAATTTAATATAGGATACGTGACCTGTACTATTTTGCTTTTGCTTTAAAAACATTAATTTGATTTGGCCTTTCATTATATGGAATGTCCTTGAAGTTGACTTTATTAAATGAAAAAAAAAATTAATAAACGTTTTATGAAAAAGAAGAAAGAAAAAGAACTACATCCTCTTGAGTGTTTGCGATTCAAAAAAAGTATTTTGGAATGGATATATCAACCTTCTGCAATTGCCCGTCTGAAACCTGTGTCTAAATACATTGTACACATATTTGGTGTTTGTATTTGTGATCAGTTCTGACTTCGATTAAAAAGTACCATACATAAATAAATAATTGACCGAATGAAATTGGTACAGTACGTTAGTTTTACCGTGGCACAATGCAGTTTTTAATTATCAAGTTATTGTTTTAAGCTGTTTTAAGATGAATAACATTATTGTGCTATATAGATATGTGTTTGGAATGATAGTTATTATATGTATTGACATATATATTCTTGTGCGTTTGTTTTTTAATTGTATCCTTTGAATGTTAATGCGTATACTTAAAACCCGCGTCGGTGAATTTATGGAACGTCGGTTTTTTCCATAAACTTTAAGCGACGCTAATGCCTATACACTATTAAACCATATATATTCTGAAAGAACATAGTTTCCAGTTTCCAAAAATAGTATCTTTAAGAAAATCCATCCATAAATAAAAAAGATACAGCGATTTAAAAATCAACATCTCCGATCAGAATTCGCTCCGACAACGAAAAGATCGATCGGTACCTGTCCGTTGTCGGAAATTTTCGATCGAATTTCAACAGTCCGACCGGAGAAAAACGATCGTTTTTGCTCGATGCCTTCTTTATTTTTCAGAAACATTGGGTTGTTGTTTATTGTTATCACCTGAACTTAGAATGCAAAATAATTATTGATTTTGATGACGATGATGACGTTATTTGCGTGAATTTAACCTATAGCTCTGCAACGCTTTTCAATGTAACTGACTGTTTGAATATTTCCCAATAACCGAAAAATATACCATGGGCGGAGCTACTGAGCTATGGTATAATTTTCATGGTGGATATCTCTAAAAATAGAAACTGCACTAGGTTCACGATGTCTGATCTATAAATAGAATGATATGTTTACACGTGATCAATAATAGAAGCTGCAATGTGGTGACGTCACTAGCCTGCTGGAATAAATCAACTCAAAAACTGCTGATGAAAGGCCCTCATTTATTTGTGCAACATTATAAAAATATGTCAATGCAACTGATAAAAAATAAAAATGAAATATTTGATTGCAAACAGTAAACATGAGAAACATAAAATTAAGAGCTTGAACAATGTTATTTATAATGTAATGAACTATTTTTATACCAAATATAAGTCGGTAGTTCATTTTTCACAATAAAGTTTTTTTTTCTTCTGACTTAGCGATTTCCAATATCAAAAACACAATTATAGCATACTGCGCTAGTATCATTGTGACCAGGGATGACGGCCAAATTAGGATTTGGTGATTTTTCACATGGTTTAGCCTTTATTTTGATTTCTTCAAACACATTATTTAATCCAGAGACCAAATGAGTGTTGGCATCAAATGGTGCAACATTAGTGTTTTCATCAAACAAATCCATATATTGTGATAACAAAATGTCATCTCCACCAAAACCAGAAAAATTATTTAAAATATCTATTTCCGCCAAATCAACAGCTTGTGAAAGAAGCAAATTGTTACCATCATCGAAATACATGCTTGACTGCCAGAGTGATTGTTCTAGACTGAATTTGGCGCCGACACCTTTCCAACACAGGAACCGTGCCGCTTCCAATCAGATCAATCTACTCAAAACAACAAGATGACATCAGCAAGATCAAATTAACATAAGACTAAAGCTCTGCGCGTGCGATGGTTGGGAGAGTTTTAAATTGTGTTTGTTTTTAATCGACTTTTTGGCCATAACAATATTATCCAACTATATTAAAATTATTATTAACAAATATGCTGCAATTTAAGCTATAGGTTAAAACAGATATACCATGGATGTTTTTGCTGTTTTGTGCCGGTATCGTAAATTATACCATAGTCAGGTGACCTTTCGATTTGTGACCTCACGAGACGAAGTCTCTGATCACATGCATCCCAGTGATGTTGGGCTTCATATGTCACAAGTTATGAAAAATGTGCAGTCTGACCAAGACATGAACCTAGGACCTTTGGATATCAGGAATGCTTTACCAAAAGAGCTACCCAGCCACTTATGCATAGTTTTCTCCTATTATGAGTTATTTATACCATGAGAAAGGGTTACTTATATGAGTAGGCTATAGTTTCTCCCTGAATTCACAGGACAATGCGGACATAAATAATATCTAATTCGACATGATTGCATGGAAAAAAGAATGCTGGTTTTCCACATGCGCAGATCTAGAGGGCAGAGGGGGGGACTGGGGGTCCAGATAGACCCCTCCTGAGAATTAGCTATTATGCATAAAAGAATAAGAGACATGACCCCATTGGACATGGTAATTATTGCTGTTATAACCCATCCCCACAATGAGACAAATTGCTGAATCCGTGCATGTTCCAGGTAACACCTCAGTGGACATTACCAATCTCAGATCGACAGTATGTGCTATCACTCTCGTGGGATATGATATTTATATAGTGTACCAGAGCAGGATTTGAACCCAAGATCCCTGGCTTATAAGGGGTTAAGCTCACAGACTGTTCGCACAAATCTCTTCCTAATAATGGTTACCAGTACTTAAATATTTAGGCCTTTATATATGCCTTTGCATATTTTGATTTTCCTCAGGCCAGAACTCTTAGAACAGCACAAATTACTATGTTTTTGACAAACCCAAGGGTGATATATTTGAGAGAAATACTCTAACCACTTGGCCACTGCAGCCGGTTTCTCTTCTTTATTGCTCTGTATATATAAGACAGTTCACCAATATCATGCCACTTATCTAATGGCATGACATCACAGACATGTTTGTATCATGTGATGTTGACAATATGAATTTCAGGCATGATAAAATTTCCCTTATTGAGATTACTTTAATGACATATTAACTTTTGACTTCACATACACTTTTTTTGATAAAAAGAACTTTTATAGACTGATTGATGGATTTGTGAATTCAGAGAGTATTGTGCATGTGCTCCCCAAGCACTCTTAGGGGAAATCTAAATGTTTCGTGCCCATAACGACCTTGTGCACTAGAAAAAGTTCCAACAGACAGCAGATCTTTGAAAAAAAATGTTTAAAAAGTGCTTTTGCAAGTTATATAGAATGATATAAATTATTAATACTGTTAATTAATACCTGTCCAGACTGCTTGCAAATGTTAAATATTTTTAAGGTCTGTCTTAGTGCACCTATCAATATTTTGCCCCAGGAGGGGTAAAGGCTAACCTGACAGGGGAACTTGACTTTTTTTTCTTTCATCACCAAAGAGCGATAGAAATTTGTCAAATGGATATGCTTTGCAGTTTGCACAGGATTCCGGCCTGTTGGGAACATTCTTCTGTCAAAAGTCCCATGTATGCCCCCTCCCCACAAACCCTGGGGCAAAATATTGATAGGTGCATTGGAAACTCTAAATTCCAAGAGTTACATAATTACTTTAAAGCACAGGCCTATGCCATAGTCCAATAGCAATATGTTTGATGCTAAATGTTTTTGGGGAAAAAATGTTCAGCAGCCATGGGAGTTCAACACAAGACCCCTGGTATACTCTAGGAATGTGCAGTGAATTGTACTGTGACACTACTGTGACACTATATTCATATTATAAATCCTCCTTGAGCAACAGATTCAAAGAGATTGCATGAATTCTTTCACTTGTTTTTCTGGTGTAAGTTGATAGTTTATATATGGCAAAGTAATGGAATGAATGATGAATTTGCTGAAAATTTTATTGTTCTTTTTTTGTAACCTGACTGAAAAGTGAATCTTTTATAATTGTGCATACTTATATACTGTAGTTTATAGTTTTATGCAACTTGGTTCTCATTTTTGTCAGGCACTTCTGTAGAATATTCATTGAGTTTGTGCTATGGCTATTCCATTTAGAAATGTTTTGGTTCCTGCAGTTTCAGATGTATAGTGAAGAAAACTGTGCTGGACAAATTGGTGAATTTGTTTTGTTTTATGAAATGATTTCTTGTTGTATGTTGTGGTATGTATTCATGATCAAAGACTGGTTACTTTCAAGACATTGTTTACATACCATTTTTACTATTGTGATGCAACAGCTTTAATTTTTGCCACAGATGCAAAGGTAAACAGAGCAGGTATCTTCTGTTTGTTCATGTGCATACAACAATGTAAATCATATTCTAAAAATATGTTTTCATGGATCATTTTAAGTTGGATAAATGAATACTCATAAGTAAAAAAAATGTAAATGAATATCTATGAGGTACATACAGCTTTAATGGAGAAGTTCCTATGACACATTTGTTACATGTACTTATAAACATATTTTTGATGATCTATCTCCCTCTCTATCAGGCACGCAACAAAACATACGTGCAAGTTTTACTTACTCAGTTTATTGACAACTTTTCATTTTAATGACATAACAAAATTGAAATTATAATTTTATGACAGCTTTTGTATTATATAGGTTTCTCTCTGACTTTGAACCTTAGCAAGGTTCCTATAACAGATATAAATTCCTTTTTTCCTCACCATGGATATCATTTGAAAGGGAAAAACTTTATGTTCATGTAATGTGCAGCTCCTAAAGTTGTTACATTGAAGTGTACCATTATGATTTTTGTAATGCATCAAAAGAGGATCAGTGATAGACTTTTACCTTGTAGGACAGCCCTCTTTATGGGGAATGAGATTCATTTTAAAATAGTTACTTGAAGAGCCAGCAACATAAAATTTAAATTTTAACAATAAGCAAAGCCCTCCCCCCCCCCCCCCCCCCCCCCCCCCCTTGAGAAAAAAAAGTTGAAGTCATCAATCTGATTTCGGTGTCATTGGCGTTGTCGTCAGAAAAAACTTTAACCTTGGCCATAACTTCTAAACTATTAAAGCTGCTGTCATCAAACTTCACATATACTTGTTCACTATAACAAAGGGTATATTTCCGTATAGGGTCATAACTCTTAAGTCCATATTGACCAATTTATCTCCCCCCTTTTTTTTAAATGTATACAGTGAAAAACTTTAACCCTGACCATAACTTCTAAACAAATAAACCATCTTCTCACATAATTTTTGTCGAGCCCGCTTGGGGAGCTTGACATAGTATCACAATGTCAGGTGAGATTAGGCCTTTCATTGGGGTTTCCAATACTTGGCAGTAATATGTATCTCAATGAGCTGAAGTGTCATGCGCAAGAATTAGGTTCCAAGCTCAGATGTCAAGGTCAAAGGTCACAGAGCTGAATTTGATTGTTCAGACATGGATCACTGGATGTTCAAATAACTTGACAGTTATGTTAACATCAATGAGGTGGAGTGCTGCATGCAAGAGTTAGGTCAGCAGCTCTTAGGTCAAGGTCACACTTTGAGGTCAAAGGTCATTTGCTTGTTCGGACAAAATGCAGATAAATGTTTCGAACCAAGGTGTTTTGAATCTTACAGGATCATGGAACTTGACCACAAATACACACTGACTTTTATTTTATACATTATGATGGTTGTTGTAATGTTTGTCGTAATTTAATTGACAGCATGACATTAACTAAATTTTAGGCTAAATGAGACGGTTTTAAGCTCTACAGGCCTTACTTTTTTTTTTTTGGACAGTTTTGCATAAAATTTACACTAAAGGCGCAGAATAGGTCCATCTGTACAATTGGCCATTTTGGAGGACTGTCACTTCTGTTTCCGGAAAATCATAAATGTCATGGCCTTAAAGGCATACCTGCACAAAGCAGTGATTCATGCAAAGTTTTAGAAAATTCTCATGGATAGTCTTAATTTTCCTTCTTTGTCTATATAGAAAATAACTGCATTGTTCACGTTTGCCTTTAAATATCTAAAAAAACAATGAATTTTCTATCAAAGTACTATGGGTGTAATTTGTAGTCCTTTAAAGGATCTTTCAAATGACATTAAAGTTTTGAAGATAAGGGTTAAATCAGTTGAGTTATGGCAGAAAAAAAGGAAAATTATGTTACCCCAAGTAAATCTAGCTGCTTTAATCTCAAAATTGATTTTTGTAGATAAGAGTATGAACATAATTAGAAGAATTAACTATTCCTTGTTTATTTTATTTGTATTTATGTTTTAGCAAGATGCATTGCTTTTATAATGTTTTGTATGTTTAAATGATCAGGTTATTATTTCAAAGCTGTTGGTGGAGGAAAAGTATTTGACATAGGCATGTTTTTGCCGTTTTGTTTGGGTTTGACCATTCATATTTCAAAATCCGTAAATAACTCTTAGAATTATAGAAGAGACTTGACTATTTGAGTTTACCGTCGCTTCGACAGTATTTCAGTCATATAGCGACGTCAAGCTAATAACAGATGGAGGAAGACCCCGAATGCACGGAGACATCCGAGTAGAACCACCGACCTACTGCAAGCCAGCTGAAGGCTTCCTCACATGAAAATCCGAATGACCCTGTCGGGATTCGAATCCACGCGGTTAGGGGCTGAGTGAGTGTTAAGGTCAGCGACTTTACTCTCTCGGCCTTGGAGGCCCCTATAAAAGAGAGAAGGTGCGGGAAATATGCTTATTGCAAGCCGTCCATTAAAATATTTTCATCTAATTAAACCGCTTTTACGCATATAAAAACTACTTTATAACATTGGGTTTATTGTCATCTTATGAATATTTGATCCTCATTTATCAAATTGGATATATATCTGCGACATATTAACATTAAAAATTTTGTTTTCTCAGCGCTTTGATTTTTCATGACGCCAGTACATCACGGCTGTGGACTGTTAATGGTAGTATTTACTTCATTCTGTCAAACTTCTGTTCAGTAACATGTTTCCCTGTAACCATGGTTATATAAGGCACCGCATGGCGACATGCTTGTCATACAAATTTATTGCTGAAATCAAGTCAGTCATTCTTATGTCACGTCTGTTTACATTGTATGATTTATGTAAATTATACGGCTGTTCAAGTCTGGGTTATTTTACTATCCCATGAATTGCCATATTGACTACTAAGTGTTTTGTATCCACTTGCAATCAAGTCAAGAGACACAGCAAACAGGAGTCTAAGATGCCATTTTTATTGCATTTGTGATTTCATTCTGCAATGCAAACAAAATATTAGTGTTTTATGACCGATTCTATTAATGACTTCTCATGAGCTCATAAACGAAACGAACCTTTTGCTGTTTTTACATTGACATTTTCAAAGGCAACAGTGTTCTTCAAAGAACCAATTAAACCTGCTATTTGAAATTACAACAACCTTTAGATCAAGCCGAACTTATCGATTCATTCATAACGTTACTAAATAGTCATACAATTTATACCGAGACCAATTGGTACACAAATATGATCATAAAAATGCAAAATTGGCCAACCATTTTTTGGAATACTGTACCTTTGTCCATACTGTTTCTGTTTGTCGATGCTGATATTCTTTTCAAACTGTCGTGTCATTATTTTACAAAATACTATGTTTCGCTTTTTAAGCAAGATTTTCCGTTTAGGGCGTGTAAAATTTCGGGAAAGCGCACCATACTTTGGGATAAGAAATGGATTGAAGTTGGAAATGTGATTTTAATGCATTTAAATAAATACACACTGAATAAAAAAAAAACACTGGAATACAATGATTACACCACTGAAATTCCACCCATTTCATTTACAACAGTTTTTAATTATTTGTAAATGATATTAATGTAATAAATCCTGAAATTTTAATTAAAAAATCAGAAAATATTTCACAAATATGATGAAAAAGTGATTAAAATCTCATTTATATTCATTAAAAGCAGACATTTTCAGGTTTCCGCACCAGACGCACAACCAGTGATAATTCATTTCAATTCTTCTAATCAGTTTAACATCAATCATAGTTTGTAATGGATGTAATAATTAAAATTGCATAGAATTGCTTTAATAAAGATATATTAGCATGTTATTTGACTAGCAGTTACACGGTCATAATTCGAAATTTGAGGTGAAAAATTTATGAATAATTATGTTATTTATCAATTCATATAAAACAAAATGTGGAATACAGGCCTCATCAGGCCGTTTCTTTTTTTTCTGCATGACTTTACACCTGCCCATGCCCAGACCTATTAAAAAGAGATATGAAACTGCCTGAAATAACGTTTTATCTCGTGACGAAAACAAAACAGATTAACGGGATTTGAGCAAGAAATACTGAAACGCATAAAATCTTTCAGGCACTAAACAAACAGAGACTTTACAATAAAATGAAGAGAAAACTCAGTATATTTTGCACGTATCACGTCATCTCGCGTACATGCGCGAAACATAACGAGAGCTTCTCTTGACTTGCTCTTTACCTATATCAGAGTTGCGGATCTCTGGCAGGTTATTAGTTTTTTCCGGTACTTCGCAAGTTGTAGTATCTGCTTACCTGAGTGTTGCTTTGATATCATGCATCATCCCCCGTATTCCACTAATTTGGCAACCTATGTTTTTTTTGTCTTTTACCAAAAGTAGAATCAGAATTTCAACAGTAATGATGACGTCACTGGAGCTGTTGACGTTTTCTTCGACGCGTTACACAAAAGCCACATGATTCCCTGCTGTGAAGATGAACAGTTCTTCTGGAAGTGTACAATAAAATAAGGGCATCGTTGAATTGCGATTTCGTTGAAAAATGGCCATTTAAATTTCACATCCGCGTACGTTTGCAATGGTAGGCCAGAAGCTTTTTTATTCCTTCTCGTACAGCCCTTATAAACTTTAAGAAGATAAAATGTCCTGATAAATGTTCTTACTTGAAATCAAAGTCATATAAGTCCCCCTTGCATAGCACTATGTATATAACGGTAGTCCCAAAACAGGACCGGTGTCAGGATAATGTGACCGGGTGTGGTATCATGCCACATGTCTACGGTTTTAAAAAATCAGAGTGGCAGCTCTATATCAAGTAGACATAGTCTCTAAATGACTGAAACACTGTCGGTGGGACGTTAAACCCAACAAAAAGAAATATGCAGATTAAAATAATACTGTCAGTGTGAAATAAAAAAAAATGTTTATAATAATGTCACTTAACTTAAACAGTGAATAACATCGTAACCGAGGAGTGCTTATCTAATCATTATGAATACTTTGCGGTAGAATTCTAGTTCACACGGGCGTGTGTACAGGAAAATACGCTCGATGTCCGAAATTTGAGTATTTCACTTTCCTACATTATTTCTCGAATTATTACTTTGTACAAAACGATAGTCATTTTTCTTTCCTTTTACAGTATAATCTTCCCTTTCGACGACCTTAATTAAGATACCACCTGCTGCCAACGACCACTTTTGGGTCCTCTCGAGCGATTTCACTATGTATTTTAATTTTAACTCTCTTAAGCGTCCACCTGCCTTACGCGACCAGCGACCACATAAAATGCCCCACTTGAAGCTTGGAAAATCTCTCTGAGCGACCAGCTTTATACGGATCTGTTTGTTTTGATGTCTGCAAGAGGCACAATACATGTTTTAAGAATTTTACTTTTATAATGGTTTGGTAATATAAAATGTCATAACATTCCAACAAATTGATAAATAAAGAATATTGTTACATACATAAAATGCATTGATTATTTTCCGAAATAAAACAACACAATGTTGACCCATAGTGAACAGACCACCTGTCTTAAGAGACCATAGATTCAAAGAGGCCACTTTCATCTTCTCCCCTGAGTAGTCTTTTGAAACAGAATACATTGTTTTTATACATCTGACCGTACAGATTTCCGTTTTTTGTTTTTGTTTTTGCACTAAACGCATTTTAATATTTAGCAAACTTATCAGTTTTTTTATTTTCGCACACTATATCTCGTGTGTATTTGTCATCGATCTAGCCCAAAACATACCATGTGACATGGTGATATGTTCCCTTTTTTTTGGTCAACTTTGTTACTAAATAAATAAGTCAATGAAGAATCACAGAAAACAAAGTGCATTTTATAACACTGTTGCAAATAATTCAAATCCAGCAGATATACAGTCAACCCTGTCATTAGCGGTCAATCAAGGGAACAATAGAAAGTGACCGCTTAACAGAGATGACTGCTAAATGAGGGTCATGCATATACCAGAATGCTAGTTTGGTAATTTTAAAACTGACCGCTAGATACAGATTGACTGCTTAATACAGGTGGCCACTAATACAGGTTCAGCTGTGTATTGTAATTACGAAAATTGGTCATGCCGATACAATATTATTTAATTTGGAATATAATAATAATAATAATAAATTATATTCACCGAAAACGATAGTATTTGTATATAATATTGGAGTACCACTGACACAATTTATCAAAGAGTAGGTATGACCGGCCCAAATTTATTAAAATTTAATTTATTTAATTAAAATAACTTATTTTTTTTTTTTTTTTAAAAATATAAATTTCTATTTTATATAAATGTTCTAAATTTAGGGGATGTTGTTATTTTTAGATAGAATATTAAATAACTAATGCTTTACTGGTAAATTAATTGCATTTATTAGTATAGTGGTAAAGAGATACATCATAACGTAATTGCCACCCCCCTCCTTCTTCCCCGTAGAAAAACAGACACACAAAACACAAACTTTGTACTTCATAAATATTGGAAGTATTTTTTTTTTAATCATTTGGAATATTTTTTCTCTCATCTCACTTTTCCTCTCATCTTCAAAAATTATTTTATGTCAAAATTTATCAACACAAGTGGAAGAAACACAGATTTACTGTCTACTTCTTAAACAATTTATCTCTAAACTTGATTGGCCTATTATCATACTTCTTCCTTTTGAAAATTGAAACAAGAAAATACATCCGAACTTTCACACAAACCGTTTTATAGGTTAAGTGTCGGCTCCATTTATCAGTTCGTTTGACAGTGAATTATATTGGTATAAAAGGGTCATGGTGATTTATCACGTGATGAAATTACAGAAACTATCATTGTAGTGATAGATAGTATAACTGTCCATAACACTGTGTTGTTCAACAATGTCAATTTATCCTGATATATACAAATGTACGGACGGTACCGGTGGCCGTGTGGTTCGAGCGTCCTGTCTTGAAATTAGGAGGTCGTTGGTTCGAATCCCCGCTGCAACCTACCAAAGTCTTAAAAAATGGTACTGGTTTAGCTCTCTTGTATGGCGCTCAACATGTTATGGTAAATCCAGGACTGGTTTGCCTGGTGTCAGGATAATGTGACCTGGACGTGATATCATGCCACATGTCTACGACGTGCTACCGCAGTGTGGCAGCACTATATGTGTCGTTTAAAATGGCTGAATTACTGTCGTTAAAACGTTCAACCAATTAAACAAATAAATGTAGATACAACTACCAAATTAATGATGGATTGTTTTTTGTTTTAGTTTACCGTCGCTTCGACAGTATTTCAGTCATATTATTCCTAAGCTATAGACCTTGTGATTTGAATATATTCAATGTCCCTCCTTATTGTAGTTGAAATGACAATTATTCATTTTAATGATTTTTATTTACAATGTATCTATTGTTACAGTTTATTTATTTATAGATCATGCATTTCCACTATGCTATGTTACCACCCCCCCCCCCCCCCCCCACGATGAATCCGGGCCTGTATATAAGGATTTTTTCTTTATTTTTAAGATTGGCTCCAATTTTATTTTAAGATTGGCTCAGATGTGTCAAATAAGTAATGCAATATGAATGTATATTTATTTTCAATGAAGATAAAAATAACATACATAGGAATAGTAAATAGGGTGTAAATTTTGCAAGTAGACGTTCACTGTTCACGTGTTCACTCACCTTGGGTCATCTCGTTTTTATGCGGGGATTTCGAATGTGTATTCGCCATGACTGGCATGTATTGATAAACGGGATATATTTCATATAAATTCAGGTAACTATACTTCTTTCATTTGTTTATATTTGTTTAATATTTATTTACACCATTGTTTGCTATCTATTTGAGTGTTCACTACTCTGACCACGTGCACTATTGTGTACAGTGTCCACACTTGCATTGTCGCTTACATTATACGCATGATGCCTATCTTCAATGAAACTTGCCATTATTTTTTATTCTTTCAGCTCATCATCATCTTTCACTTCTTCATCAGCTCATGAGTTAACCTTTAACCCTACTGAGAGTAATCGTCATCTTTACCTTTGACCCATGAATATATACACATGCACTCCAAGCCGAGCTGTTCGACGACAATTGCGCCCAACGTGTTTTTTTGTAACCAGAGGAGAAACGGGTGTACGTGCGCAAAAATACAAATATATACAATACAAATAGACTTTGCATTTCCATTGGATTCTGATACTTCATGACGAACGTGATCCCAGTACCCCTGTGGTATATCTACCAGTCTTTGATTTTGATCCTTTCTACCCATTTTCGATCATATCGCCGAATATCAGCGCTACAGAGAGTTATTTATTTCGCATTTGAACTTTGTTACATTATATAATTGTGGTATAGTGCCTAAAGTTTGTTTCCGCATATATAGCAAGTTTTAAACATCTCTACTGGTGAAAGTGTGGTGAGTTTATTTTTTTCTTTTCTTTTTTAGCTCGTCTGTTTTTCAAAGAAAAATATCGAGGTATTCTCATCACTCTGGCATCACTGATCCCCCCCCTTAAAAAAATGCGTAGATCTAAGAGTTTTCTCCTCATAGAAGCAATTTTCTATTTTTTTCTCTCTATTTCTAAGGAGGGAAATAAGGTATCACTAATACAACTTAATATGATATGATGTATGTGCATGCTATTTATTTTATTTGATAATACCTGGCTCGAATTCCACCAACAATATTTAGCGCTAAGTTTTACTTAAATTCTTAAACATGGTAGATACACATTCCTTCATTGCTGTTTTATGAAACATTCAAGTACACGACTAAGTCGAAATGAATTATCACCTTAATAACTAACAAAAACTGTTAAGAAAAGAAATATTTGGGTATTTGTATTAAAGTATTTAAGTTTTACTTAGCACTTAGAATTATTGGTGAAATTCGACCCAGATCAACTTTACTCTCACTAGTATATTTTTAAGAAGATCTAAGTGTATTTCAATTAGTGTAGACAAACGGTAGTCAGAAGAGTTTATTGTGTCCACGAGTTTATGTTTATAAAAAAAACTTTGCACGAGAATTGTGTGCTGTCCACATAGACACATACCTGCAATTTCCTATATTGCGCACCTCTCCCGTTTACAACGGGGAGAGCGTGGCACTCCATAATGTATACACTGAATACACATTGTATACATTAAGTTGTAAATATCAAGCGTGTATTGTTATATTTATAAAATAAAAGATGTATTTTATGAATTTAAGGAAAATGGCTTTTTAACCACACTTATTGGGTCGATCATTTACTTTCGCGTACCTGTATTGAAAATTAACATGTAGTGTATATATATCAAAATAATGATGTTATAAAACTCAGTTTCGTGCACCTTTTTCAGTTTTCCCGTATAACGTATACTTGTGAACATGGAGTTAGTTTTTTTATTTTTGAAATTCTACAAAAACACATCCTCGCCATTGGTAATTCATGTATAAGATAACTATTGAGTACGAGGTCTTTCTGCATTGAAAAGACCTGGGCACGAGCTTCGTGGCACCGAGGGCGCTCGAGATGTTTCATGAAGCTCGTGCCCAGGTTTTTCCTACACAGAAAGGCCGATGTACGAGGTCGATATCAGAACCTCAGCAAAAGACAACATGAATGACTATGTTTTTAATGAAAACCTATATTTATTTCTGCTTTGTTAGTTTGCAGTAGTGCATTATTTGTAAATGAGCATAACGTTAGCAAAGACTAGATATACTCGTATATGTAGTTTTTTTTACTTGTAACTGATAACCAAATTTTACAAAAATTGAGTTTCTATGTATGTACAATCAAGGCATTCATGCAATGCTGCTTATAAGCGAGTGAGTCAATTCTCACTACCTAACTTGAACAATTGATGGGGTTTTTTTCTTACTCGAATCGATCGCAAGCCAGACGTTCTCGCAAAATCCTCGCTTTAACCATCGCTTAAGTGGACAAAACGACCATCCACTGAGAGACATTCAATATGAAAGGTAGGTATAGATTATAATGTAATTGATTCTGACCTTTCTTGATTCAAATTATGTCAATATACTGTTTAAAGGTTTAAAAACACAGCGACGTTTATGAATTCATTCATTACTGCTTGAATGTACTCCTTACAATGAACGTTTTCATTGGCTAATTTTTCGAGTAGGAAAAAGGCATGAATTCTCCAAGTTTGAAACTTTGTCAAAAATTATCGAAAAGGTGTCGTATAATAGTTAGTATACCCAAATGTACGTAATTTATCGACCTTTCGATAGACATAGGTCTTATAGATATACGTTGAAGTGTAATGAAAATGTCGGCGACGGAACGAAGCCGGTGTATTTTCCCGATTGAGTGAGTTGTTTACCTTTTCTCTATAGTACATGTATATAGATCAAATTGGATTTCGAGCCGGATACCTGTGGATACACACGGCATCATTACTATTTTATGAAATATTCAAGTACATGACTTAGCTGAAATAAATTATTACCTAAATAACTAACAACAATTGTTGAGAAATGAAATATCTGGGTATCTTTATTAGAGAAACAAGACAAATGAAATTCTCCGTTAAGTATTCAAGTTTTACTTAGCGTTAAGAATTGTTGGTAAAATTCAACCCTGCTCACGTGCGTAGATAGACCTGTGAACGGGATTTCTTTTGTTACACTACAGGTCGCTCTGAATTATATAGACTCCACTCAAACAAAAGAAGTTTGGAAGGAGTAAACGGTGACTGTGCTCATTTCAAGGTCGCCCCACGGTGTTGGTTTCGCCGCTTTCGGGATGCATTGTCGGATTCATAAAATATAAGATACATTTTATGAATATAAGGAGAAATGCTTTTAAACCACACTTATTGGGTCAAATGTTTTCTTTTGCGTTCGCGTGTACTGTTTTCTTCTTTTTTCGTATTCCATAAACACGTGATTTTGAATTTATGGACATTTACTTGCCCTTCGTTACCCTGTACATGGATGTATTTAATAACAAAATTGTGCCCCTATTTAATACTGCAATAAAGGATCAAATCCTATAGAAGGCAGAATAAATAATCATTAAATGCCCATTGCGTTACAACCTTAAAAGATGGGCAATATTTGAGAAAATTGGTGTGAAATAGCTGACCTTTGCACTAAATTCATACGTATGTTATTTGGCCTAGCTCAAAATGTTCAAATTCCATGTTTTTGAATCTACAGAATTATTTCCCTTGAACAGATCTTTTTAATGAGGGTAAGTTTTGATGTCATATTTAGCTCGACTATTCGAAGAATATGAGAGCTATTGTAGTCGCCCTGGCGTCGGCGTTGCAGCTTTTGGTTAAAGTTTTGCGTGCAAGTTACTATCAACCTTATATCTCAATAACCATTTATGGTATTGACTTGAAAGTTTATAAATATGTTCAGGGGCATCAGACAACCAAGGTAGATAACTCTTGACTGAATTTAGTATGAATTATGGCCCCTTTTTAACTTAGAAATTTTGGTCAGAGTTTTACATGCAATAGAAAATTTGGTTAAAGTTTTGCGTGCAAGCTACTATCTAGTGTATATCTCCATAAGCATTCATGGTATTGACTTGAAAGTTTATGAATATGTTTAGGGGCATCAGACAACCAAGGTAGATAACTCTTGATGGAATATATTGCAAATTATGGCCCCTTTTTAACTTAGAAATTTTGGTTAAAATTTTGCATGCAAGATACTCTTATGCTTATATCTCAGTATCCAGGCATGCGATTGATTTGAAACATCTTTAATATGTTTAGGGGTATCATACTTTCATGGTAGATAAATCTTGATAGAATATGTTACAAATTATGGCCCCTTTTTTACTTAGAAATTTTGGTTAAAGTTTTGCATGCAATGTACTTTCATGCTTATATCTCAGAGTCCAGGCATGGGATTGATTAAAACATCTTTAATGTGTTTAGGGGTATCATACTTTAAAAGAAGATAACACTTGATGGAATATATTAAAAATTTTGGCCCCCTTTTAATTTCGGTTAATTTTTTGCATTCAAGCTACTATCCAGCTTATATCTCAGAAATTGCTTGTGGAATTGACTAGAAAATTAAGGAGTGTCTCCAGGGGCATCAGAAAACTAAGGAGGATAACTTTTGGACTGAGTTTTATACAAATTATGGCCCTTTTCTAACTTGGATTTTTGGTAAAAGTTTTGCATGCACAGTGTTATTGTGCTTATGTCTCAGTAACTAGGCATGGGATTGATTTTAGACATCATAAGAATATTAAGGGGGATCAGTCTATCAAGGTATATCATTTTTGACTATTATTATGTACAGTGTATGTGAAAGGGCAAGAATTGAAATAGATTTCATTTGATCTACCAACAAGCATTTTGAATAGTCGAGCGTGCTGTCCTCTGACAGCTCTTGTTTAAAAGTACATGTCATTTGTGTATATGCTTCTATAGAACATACAGTCAACATAACTGTGGTTTAGTCCTTTTCCGGTGCTTATCAAAACACGGTTCCGACTTATACATCTTGTTTAACCACGTGATATAGTTTTTGTCACATCGGGGAGCGGCGTTTTATATTAATCACTACACTTAGTGCGGTGATGCTTTGAAATTGCTGTAGACTTTGTAATAAATAAATTTAAAAAAATGATTTTTTTAATGTGGCTTGATTTATTTGGAAATTAATTCGCATTAATTTTGTTTTTGTCATTTTATGATTTTCTTTATAAAAAAAGACCATATATATTTGGAAAGTTATGTGATTTTATATACTGTTTGAATTTGAAAAAGAAAAAAAAACTACTTTGCTCATTTGTTTCTGTTGTTGAAAGTTTACAGTTAATGAGTTGCATCATTCTAATTTAAGCTTATTTATTTAACTTCGATTGTTAACGAGATTTTACAACTTATACAAATCCCTCTCGATGGTTCCTGGGTTGGATCAGTACTTTGCACCTGGTATGTTATCATTGGACCCAGGCGCCTGCATCATTTTGGTACATATTTTATGCATATTTGTACCTTTTATACATTGAAATGAGAGTTTGTCTACTCTCTAATTGCTCTAATGCTCTAATTGAAAATAGATTTAATATAGTATTTGACTGACAGTTTTCTCAATTGATACTTTGACGAATAGTTCAGTTTTGAAATCTGCGCGCGCATACACCAACACATTATAGAGGATGTCTTTGTTTTGAGTGGATATGGGTTAAATCTCATCGAGTAGTGATACAATTTCATATTTTCACGAGCGCGTAGCCGACGGGTGAATATGTAAAACTTGTACCCTTCGAGATGAGATATAACCCATATCCACTCAAAAGAAAAAAGTTTTCTTTTAATTTTATGCTACCTTCTGCTACATTTCCTTTTTAAGTAAAAAAAAGTAGTCCCGGCGGATCAATATCATCACACTGTGGGATATGGATTTTATCTCACTGATAGAAAAGTATTTCATCAGTAAGCATAAAAAAAAAGAAAAAGAAATACCGGAATAGTTTTTCACAGTAAGCGCATATACGACGACCTTACGGATGGAAATAATATTAGAAGCTCGGTTAACATCAAAACTTTTGCAAATATCAAACTATATATTTTCTCGAAGGACAGTGTCTAGACTTGTAATAAATAATCATTCTCTTTTTACAGGGTAATAAAACCTGATATGATGTCATTAACGTAGTTAGCTTGAGATCAATATAAGAATTGTATGCACTTGTCCGTATCTTTATCTAGCATCTGCGTAATGTAATATGGTATAGTTTCAACAATCTCGCACGTGCGCGAACGTCAGTCGAGCTACCTAAAAATGTTTTATACATATACTCAGCCAAAAAAGAAAGTACCCAGTTATCAATGTTTGATATCTCTTTTAATATCATGTTTAACAGGGCCCCCCGTGGTCGAGCTGGACGTCGCTATATGACTGAAATAATGTCGAAGCGACAAAAAAACTCAAATAGTCAAGTCAAATTATAATGTTTAACGCAGATAAAACTAATACATAATGTACATGTACTCGTTGGAGAAGCTCTTGACCTAAGTTTAATCAATAGTAAGCTTTGCCCTTCTAAGACTAAATTAAGTGTTTTGCACGTGCGCCTTGTGCAGCACATGTCGACATCCGGTGGTAGTATCTGACTACATCGATTGACCGGAAATAAATTACAATTGAATAAAATCATGCAAAATCAAACAAAATGCCTAGTTCAACGAAACCAAATTATCGGGATGCTAAATGCAGATACCTTAGTAAATCTTAATATATAACTGAGTCTAGTCGAAGTAAGTGTCATTTTCGAAATCGCCCTCTTATATCGTTCATATTTTTTCAATGAAAGAAATATCTCAGTGACTTCAAAATTCACGTTATGTCAGAAAGAACATATCGTCAGAATATATGCTCATTCTTATAATATATTATATTGGTACAAAATTAATGTATGAGTGCTTTCCTTTCTGGCTGAGTGTATGTATATACAGTCGACGTTCGTTATCTGATTTTATAGATGTACATTTGTACACTATGTTTCTGTGATTGGAAGAACCGCTTCTGCACCGTATCGGTGAGTACCTTTGTCAAAAGTTTAAAGCGGCTTGTTCACAGATGACCACTTGAAATGCATGAACAAGTTAAAAAAAAAGAGTTAATAGAAGTTGTTTTTTGGCGTAAGCTGTATAAAATGGATTTTGACCTACATCTTGAACCAATCAAATCTTGGGTAACAACAGAAGAGCACGCGTTTCATTAGTTTGCATAAAATTAATTATTTTAGAATATTCCATCATAAAATAGGAGTTTCAGGGTGAATATCTTCCTGCATGAATGACAAGTTAATATACCTATTTAAACATAAAAATCATGCAATTGAAAAATTCAAACATAAAAACCAGTAAACAGTTGTGAGTCTTTAGAAAACGTAGTTAACCTTGGTAGTGGACTCGTCCCTAAAGTCGTAAAACTCGCAGCTAACATAAACTATTTATAGTAAGAGCATCCGTGGGGGTGCCCGTCTGGTAAACAAAGGGCCCCGAGATTGAATTCCACTGATGGAACGTTTTTCCTTTTTAATGTTTCGCTATTATATCATTTTTTCCCTT
>CM037777.1:26271074-26321074 GCA_021229015.1 Solen grandis
TGAATAAATGTTAAGGATAGACACCATTAAAACAAGTAAGAAATATGTTATGAGATATAATTTGACGTTCAATCATTTTGATATATATTTCAAACAAAAATCAAATCTACTTACCATTGACTTTTAACATTTATTCCAATCTTCGAAGTATTGGTTAAATTTTAAAGTTTCACCTTTATTTTGTGTTTCTTTACTTCACAACAAAACACGCGTTATGTTCATGTCACACAAAGACACGCAATGCGTATACTGCTCTGCGTTCAATCTTTATTTTGCTTTAATCGGAACCTTGGAAAAGACCGTTAATAAATGTTCCACAGAAGAAATCTCAACGAATTGTCAAAATCGTGGACCATGCTGAAATCTAGGTATTAGCTAAAACTTTTACCAGGCTAGCAAAACAAATTTCTCGTGATAAAGAAAACAAATAGCTAGCCTTTCTTCTCCGAGTACCAACTCTCGACTGTTTTCCATCGATTAGCGAGGCTGTTCGTCAGTGGATGGTGTGCTCTATTGCGCTGAAATGAAATTATCGTATTGTGTCGCTTGATAAAAAAGGACAAAAATGCTTGCTCAATTAGGAAACTTTACCAAAGTTTAACAAAGTGTGGCAAGGTTACATTCGTCAGTTGCAAGTAATTCAAAGTAAAATAAAAGAAATTAAAGGGAACTGTGGAATGGCTGTCTTTGGCATGGGATGGGGGCTAAGCAAAGTTTGATTACTCTTAGAGAGGGAATCATTAACTTTTCAATATCTGAAAGCACGGAAGTATCTTAACGTAAAGTCCCTGTAATGGTTATCTCCGTAAAAGTCCATGAGGCCCTAAATGTACTTTAAAGTGGCTACATACTTACGAAGATTGAAATTCATTTTTGAGCTCGAAACGTGTAACATTAGCTTTTTCAATTTAAACCTGACTTGACTTGATTTGACTTGATTTGACTTTATTTTGCTGAAGAGACAGCGCCTGAAGAGACAGTAGTTGGATACAAGGGAGTCCGCGTGCGATACCTTAGCTCGTTTTGCAAATAGACCCCTTGTTTTTTTACATGCCCGGTATATAGCACCGATACACGAGAGACAAGTTCCTGGGTAGAACAAGTACTGAGTACTCCGAGTTCCCATAGCAACCCTATTTTTGCCGAGTGCCAGGCAAGGGTGCATCTGGTACCAATTTTATACGCCTTCGGGTTGACGCGGTCACCGGAGGAAGTGCCCCGCCTGGGATTCGAACCCCAGACCTCCCAAACGCAAAGCGGACACTCTATCACTGAGATATTGTGCCGTCTTTCCCTCACATATTTGGTTTCAGCTGCATATCGCTTTAGTCTGCCCCAGTACTCTAAAACGAGGCAGGCCAGCTGTCCTTTGAGGAATATTATAAACTCTTTAAAACGTGATACATTTCATAGGAATGACACTTTTGTTTCCGTTTTTTTATATAATTAGCCCTGTAGGAGCCCATTATTCACTACTCCAACCTCTGACATACCTGTATATGATTGTCAGAAATGGGGCGTAGCAAGCAAATCATTTTTTTTTCCGGTGTAGCTGTATGATATTGATTTTGACCTACTTCTTAAACCAATCAATTGTTGGTATGCAAATGAAGCAAGAGTAAATGTAATATTATCATTGGCTTGTATAACTTATTTTAAGGATATTTCAATTGAAAATGATACTTTCTGGCTGAATATATCTTTCTACTTTATAAAAAATGTTTCTTTTCAGTTTAAACATGAAAGGTAACACTTTAATGAAAATTTAACACTTCAATATCGATTTCGGAAAACTGTTTTGGCAATATGATTTCAAACAACTAAATAAGAAGCATGCGTATGTCTTTTTCTAGACCACAAATTCCCCTAATTTGTAAAAGTGGACTCGGCCTTCAGGGGAGGCAACTACTGTACAGTTTATTGTGCGGATCTGGAAACAATAATCGGACACACGCGATTTATGATCTTTCGGTTTCTCTTGGTTTCGCATGAATTTTCTTGACTTAAATAAATCCATTTTGTTATACAGTCTTCATAATACCTCTCATAATCTTGGTATTTATAAACAATTTGATAACGCTTCTTGCTTTATAAAAGTTTTAATCTGTTTTACATGCTAGAATTGACAATTATTTATATTCGCCGAATATCTTTTTTAAAGATATTTCTTGTTTCATGTGTAGCAAGACAATTACATTCGACATAGATGGTGTCTGTACCTTTTAATTATGCAAGATCCACGAATTCGTTCCTGTTTAAACCGTATGAAAAGCGGTTGTGAAAAAAAAATGTTTGCTCTTTGGCTTGCCACATATTTTCATCAATCGAATATGATGTGTGCGAGCCGTTCTGGCGACGCTAACAACCTGACATAATTGATGAAGTCACGTTACGTTGAATGGGAATCAATTACACTCCCAGAATATATTATTAGATAAACTACCAGCATATGTATGACTTAAACGTGGTTATTGTATTCTCGCTCTATCTCTCTTTCTCTTTTTCTCTACTGTCTGACTGGTACATGTAGATATGTTACTTCCTTTGTTAATTTCCTTTATTTTTAAATTGACTTTTTGTCTTTTTCTAAAGAGTAATTCTGATAAAGTTCGTATGAACGTTTTTGTGTCACCTTCTGGCACTTTTCTGTCGTCTGTCCGTCATGTTTCAGCATGTGACACGTGTTCCAGAGAACACTCTTGTTAATCAAAATACTTTACTAATTTCTATAATATGATGAAAATTGAACTTGTAATAGATGCATTAATCAGATAATTGAAGAAATATTTGACATTGATTTCAAGTAAACGAATATCGCTAATTCACTTGCGTTCACGTTTTCTGTAAATTGAACATATGTAGCATCATCTCAACCATCGAGATTGCCTCTTATACAGAATCAGCCAGATTTCATGTAATCAAAAGAAATGAATTGTCAGTATTGACTCTAGATAGACTTGCGTACCCTTCTCTTTGATAGATATGAGATACTATTTTCTAGATAACCATGTTAGAAAAGAAACGTGCTGTGAACAATGAACTCAAATTCAGGATCCCTCGATTGATAATAATTTGAAATAAGCTGAGCGTAGATATAGGACCGAACTGCCGTTAAAGCTTACTAAATTTCAAGAATACTTAAAAAGGGGTTTAGGAGTGCTCACTACATATTCGCTTAACTCTCAGCAATTGTATTTAATCATCCAATCATGAGCCAACCGACCTTAATGTGCACTTGTTTATAACAGGTTACATTTATTGAGAATAACATAATTCTGTAACACGAATTTGCTGTGATCTTTCTAACACAAGTCATCTTGAATACAGGGTGAGGCCCGCATATACATTGGTTACCTATCGATTTTGGCCACTATATCAGGAAATTCGGCCTTTTTTGTAGTGATGAATGTATGCTTTGTACGTACATTTTTCATGGGTTCATAGCAATGCTTAAACCGCTTTCCACTCGGATACGGCGCGGTTCCATTCATGATTTCAGGAAATGGGAGACGTATCTCGAAATATAACCATTAAATGATATCTTTACATTGATCTTATACGGTCAATATAAATCGATCAAAACATCGCCTTTAAATGTAAATTCACATGTCAATTAATAATTAAGATCTACATGTATTTTATATCAGACTTTAGCCTTATTGAGATAACATGTAATCGTACAAATATATAACACATATATATGAATCACGGTGGCTAATTCCTAGTAGAATGAGCCTGGATCGAACCCACACAGCTACGGCTTGATTTGATTTAAAGCAACGTCAGTAACAACAAAAACAACACAACTGCATTGCCATTGATTGCATATAGCAATAACATACTACCTCTTCCACCATGCAAAAGACCATGGCAATACCCATTGTATTTTGCCCATATAAATTGACCAATCAATAACTGGTATTTCGTAAGATCGGCAATACTCGGTATATCTAGTTGATTTAAATTGACCAATCAGTGACTAGAGAAAAATCCCACATGTATATTTATTTCCTATTGAACAAAATGTGGAATTATACACCAGCATGTGGATTAGGCATTCGGGAGGTCGGGAAGTGCTCGTTGATTTACGTAGGTTTACGTCTCATTTCGGTCTCATTTGGAGTGAAATAGTCTATACTGCTGCTACACTTATATAAATTGAAAATTTGCTGAAAATAAATGGCAACCAGTACATTAGTCACATTAAAAACAAAATAACTTCAGATAATTGGTGTATATTCATGACTTTGCATCACCATCATCTTGCTCTGAAACTGCTGTATTGAATTTAGCTGCCATTCGCAGGATTAATTGAATCCTTATATTTATATATCCATTCGTAGCAGCCTCAAACTCATTACATACTGCAATCACTGGTAACTACCACGACAGAAGCATCATTTTGTTGACAATGTGGCTGCCACTGATCATTTAGACTCGATAATTAAGATGGCATAAAGTGCGAAGACCCTAAAACATATTCAGGTATTGGAGATTCAAGACAATGGAGAGATCGATCATCCTAGCATTTGATGCGCAATTAGGCATGAATCTCCGTGTTCGCTTATTTTAAAGGGACCACTAATTACCTCGCATATTATTTTTAACGGACATAAGACAAGCTATAGGTCCTATTTAATATCCCAATTATTGTCGACATCTAACGATTTTACTAATTGTGCACACTTGTATAACTGCAAAATTTATAAACACTGTAGTCGTGTTAACATGACACCAGGTGAATGGCATGTAAAAGCTTTAATCGCAACTGAATTATATAAGCAGTCAATTTGAAACTCTTTTCACCGTGCCAATGTTTC
Source organism: Solen grandis (assembly GCA_021229015.1). NCBI lineage: Eukaryota > Metazoa > Mollusca > Bivalvia > Adapedonta > Solenidae > Solen > Solen grandis. The sequence goes on from CM037777.1 coordinate 26,275,895, forward strand.
GAATGTACTTACTAATAATGGATTACATCAATCCACTTCTGGTAAGTGTAGTATATTGCTAAATTACGGAAACGTTAAAGGGCCTTCAATTAATGACATGTTTTGTGTTAAGTAAAAAACTTTCTATTCGCCTTGATCAGATACTTTAACACTTGTCAATTTATATAGCTCGCAAACACTAAGTCTATATAGATAATGCGTCTATACTTTTCTCGATATGATTGATGTTTTTGTCAAAGCGAATAGACTGAAATTTTTATAAATCGAAAAGGGGCTAATTCGCATTGACAAAAACATTCAAACATGTCGTGAAAATTAAAGTTGCAATATCTATAAAATTCTCATTATGCGAGCTAAATAAATTGACAAGTGTTAAAATATCTGATCAATGCGAATAAAAAAATGTCGACTTAGCACAAAACATGTCATTGAATGAAGGCCCTTTAACGTTTCCTTACTAAATGACCCAAAAGGGCACACACTATGCGTGTTTTCCCAAATGTATCTGTTTTTATCATATATTTAGTGGAATACATTGTGAAATGTTATACATTTCATATATGAAGTTTTATTTATTCGCAATACATTCCAATGCATTTACTTGTTTGGTAAATAAAATATAAAATATAAATATGAAATATGTAGCGTTTATACGACAATGTGTTGCTGAAGTTCGTGCTGAAACACACGTTTTTTCACACTACATTTAACACTTTATGTGTTTCACTTGTTTCAGTGACAAATAAAAAATAAATAAACTAATGCATCTCTGGTGATAATGCGCTTAACTTCCGACTTCCGATATTACTTTATAATTGAACAGAAAAAAAAAATGTTTTTTTTTTGTTTTTTTTTGCTAAACAATTTTCATTTATAATTTTTAAGTCTATTTTATTGTATACGTTTTAGAGCTCCTTAATTTCATGAAAGAGTGCATATGTCATTTAATGTAAGATACAACTAAAACGTTATCAGAAGCCAGATCTTCTCGTCAACGTAATTAGATGTGCGATTTAATATCTTGGTTGAAGAATAGGCCCAGAAATGCCACCTATTTGTAGCTTTAAATCCATTTTAACTTTTATGTAGTAACTGAAAGACAGATTCTCTCAACATATATGCACAATGTGCGATTTAATTTTCGATTAGTTATTTCGGATTTTCATTTCGAAATAACATTTTGGATTTGAAAACGATATCTTTCGGTGATTTGTCAATTTGCCTTGAATAGTTTGTTTCACATTTATATTGTTAATGCTCCCTTCTGGAAACTAGAAATACGTTCAAATAATTCCTTGGAAGAAAGATGTCTATCTTGAGAATTAATAAATGATCTTAATTATATATGGTGTTTTAAAAAGATGTGATATAAGATTCAATGTAAATAAATGTATTTTAGCTTAAGGATAGGGTGAATACGACGGTATTCGTGTAGAAATGTGAAAAAATATTATGTACACCATTGCTGAATTAAATAACGTGGACAGTTTTGATAAATTGTCTACAAAGGCCAACTATAGTTCTCTCACTTTTATCTTGTCATACAAACGTACTAAGACAGCATTTTGTTATGTAGAACCAAACTTCCTGCAGCAGTAACTTCCCTTGATAAGTACAATAACCTCTGTCACGATGTGTAAATTCGGCTCATCTAGGACAGATTTTTTTCACATTTGACTTAAAATGCACATCAAACAAAAATCAGTACAATATTCTTGCAAACATTAATTTTCTTTAAATAAATTTCATATTTCTTCAGTGCAGATACAAGTAGCCATTGACTTGGAATTATATGAGCTCTTTTGCTCAATTTATGAAGGATTGCATTTATTATTAAATATCCATGATAGGTCATATGATAAAGAAAATTTGACATGAATTATCACTTCATTTCAAATTTTACTAAACGAGTTTCTGAAATGTTATTAAACGAGCCTCTGACAAGCTTAATAACACTTTCATGAACAAGTTTAGTAAAATTTGAGATGAAATAACAATTCATGTCAGATTCTTTTTATCATATGACCTATACTGACAGTAAATCGCGATTAAAAAAAAGAAAACAAGAAACAAACATAAACATAAAAGAACGGACTGTGAACGAATTATTGTTTCTAACCTAACACTAAGAAAATATTTTCAAATTATAACTGATTTCTCATACATTTTCAGCATCATATGAATAATGCATCTTTAGGATAAATGTTAGTTGCATGAAACACATTAATTCAGAATACACGCGCGTGACGTGGAGTGATGTCTTATATGAAACGTGTTAAATTTAAGAAAATACGTGATGGTTATACGAAACCCGAAACAGCTGTCTTATACTAAATGATATGAAAAAGAATGTTGGCTAATAAATTGAAATGTATTACCAAATCGATCATTTGTTTTCTGAAACCAGAAAAACAATTTTCAGCACGTATGATAAAAGCGAACACAAAATATCACAACGACATGGTCAACATGTTATTTTGAAATTTCCTTAAAAATACAATAAAATTATATTCAAATTTCCAGCTTTAATTTAACGCTTAAAAAAGATAATAAATTATAATTCCACATGAAACTATACCATCAAAACCGTTAATTGTTGATCGAATTCCACACTTTGCCATTCTGAATAGTCCATTGACATTTGGGTAAATAAATACAAAATCAATACGCTGTTTAACGTAAATTAAAAGTCCTATATGATGCCTGATTTGTCCCTTATCTTACTTGAAGGCGTATAAAACCTATTAATCGTCTTAAACTCGGTCGGTTAGTTCTGTGGATCTTTTTTTTCTCTCTTTTTATATATAAATGCATTCTTTGAATAGTACTCAAGGACTTCTGTTTCCTGTTCTCCGGTCCGAGAGGGCAATCGTCGTCTTTCTTGGAAAGACAGATACGATAAAATGGTAATGTTTTGAAGTTAATGCCATTATAAAGGGAAGATTATGCCATAACTGTCTTTTCATCCGCATCTCATAACAATTTCATGTCTTGAAGACATTTTATTCAGTGTATAACGCTTTTGAAACGCTAACATGTTTTACGCATTCCGTAGAGGATGGTAGCTGAATCTTCTATGAAATGATTATTGTGAACGCAAGAGACATTTATCACAAATATATTTCTATGCGTGTTCGCTGGCAGAATTGCGATCCATATTAAACTGATTTTTAAGCTTTAAGGTGAAGACTTAATCTTAAAAATAATACTAAGTTTTTAAGAAAGACTTTATAACAGGAAACACGTATATCCAGTTAAGTAGCTGCAGTCATAATATAGAAAACTTACCTATTTGATGTAATGCAATACAAATGAATATTGATTGTTGTATCTAAACTCTATTTGCATGCTTGTTTATTGGGTTAAACGTCCCACCGACAGTAATTCAGTCATTTGGAGACGATGTCTACTTGAGGCAGATATAGTGCTGCCACAATGCAGTATCAAGCCATAGATGTGGCATGATACCACACCCAATCACATTATCCTTACACCTGGTCAACCTGTCCTAGAAATACCTTTATATGCATTTAAATTTTATGAAAAGCCAATATATATATATATTATATATATCCTAACATCGTGGACATATATTAGTCATATTTAACTAACACAATTGTAGCATTACAGATTGTCTCAACATACTTAAGATATCAAAGAAAGTGATATCAAATATCATAATTACTAACCATCAACATTTTGTTAATGATTGATGAATGGAATTCATGCCTTTGAAATATATAAAACTACATTTTAATATCTTTTTATTAAATATAGTCAAAATTTATTCACATGACGCATATAAATATGCGACAATACAGCAGATGTTTAATTTTTATGAACTTTATATAAACATACATATAAATTCTTTCTTTGCACAACCTCGCATAGAATGCACACATAAATCCATGCACTGAATGGATGATTACTGAAATATACATTTCATTCTATTCTTTATTTCTCATGTCAATAAAACATACTTTTATAATCCACATTTACCATTCAATAACTTTATATTCTCATCTGATTCAGAAACTATTATATGATAATAAAAGTAAATAAACAGACAATTGATTTAATCTTCCAAGTCGAAATATTTTACCAATATATGAAATATAATACTCTAGGTTCGCTAAGCACCATATATCTAGTAGCAATGTGAAATTGATTTCGCCGTAGAAATGGCCATAACTCCGGTTATACTTTTCTAAACGGGTTGGAATTTCACAACGATCCTTTAATTATTTTTATCAATTGATAAAATTTAAACATCCTCAATTTTGAGATTGAACAAAGAAGACAACATTTAAAAATTAATTAGCATGAATTATATAATTTTCAAAACAATTACAATATTTGATTGAAAGTTCAATAACATCTTGCAAAACATTAAGTAGCGTTTCCATATAAAGACGTTATTTCGAAATTGTGACTTGTCATTTGTGTATTATGATTTTGAGATGGTGTCCGTCTTGGTCTGATCAAGTAAATGACACAATTATCAGAAAATTGAGATAAATGATTTAAATTCGTTATGATAATGCAATTGATCATATTAGCACTAAAACGATACTTTTAAAGGAATGAAAAGTTCCCCTTTTTGTTGAATGTGTTAATGATGCTTAGAAAAACATTGAGTACCGCATTACCCATTAACGCGAGTCTATGTCTAGATATAATATAGTTCTTTTTGAAATGAAATTCATTTGACTGAATTTCTTTAGCTCACAATTTACTAAATTTACCCTTTCTCTCCTTTTATGCATTTGCCTTGAACATGTCTAATTTGTCCAAGTTCTCCCAAATGAATCTGTCTGTAACCTTGCTTTATAAAATAAACATTTTCCATGAAAATTAACATTTTTTTATTGATTTAATACCATTGTCATTAAACGATGTTGCAAAACTGATACTGATTAAAAATTATTCTTGAGAAATAGTAATTCAAAGGCTCTTGCGAAATTGCAGTACTAAAAATTAATGCCGTTAAAGTTAGGACCTGATTTTCAAGAAATCCTGATTTATCAGCACATTTTAACAAAGGTGTGCGTATCTTTACCGTTCCTTGATCTGATTTGGTTTATTAGTGTCTTGGGAAATAAACATGAAGTTCTCTGAACGTTCTTGAATAGGAGAGAACATAAAAATTGATCAGGAAAAAGAAGATGCACGATCTTTTGAGGTTTATGTTTTCTTTCAATGAATCTGTTAGTAGATGCATGATATATAAGTGTACTTTTATAATGTGAATGGGTCACAGACAAGCCTAACAGAGGATCTTTAGACGGGCTATTTACTAGTTTTATAACAAGAAAGTAATAAGATATTCGAGTCGTTTCAAATACGATATTTTGTTTTAAAATTTATTTTGCAAATAAAAATGTAAAGTTGTAATAGGATTAAAATATTATCAGTCATATAAAAACACCCCGCGGATGAATTCGATATTATTACTAAAAGATATTTTGTAGTCTACTATTATGTAGAAGCTATAGGTAATTTCATCCATTTCTCATTCCACATTCATGGTACATTTTTGATGCGCTTTATTTCAGGATTTTTTTAGTTTTAATATAAGGGTTTCGTTGCAATCTTTCCTAGTTATTGCGCATAGAAAGAGAAAACCTTAGGGACTATATCGCTGAAAATCTTTCGAGTACTGCTTTTGGAAATGACATATCATGACAATAAATCAAATAGAGGAGTTTGGGTTGTGATATCAATACAATTTGCCTTTTGTATTATACTTTGAGTGTTTGTTTGTAGATATAAAAACAGACTAAATACATACTACCGATGCATCTCTAAATGCATGGGTAGGCAATCCATACTCGTGTTTAAGGTGACCCTACATTAAGAGATTCTGAGCAAAAAAAGTAATATTAAGATACACATGAAAAATGAGCCAGTTTGACATTAATTATGAATCAAATATACAGCATTTACTCTTAAATGATTGTGCATTTCCAAAATATGATTGACTTTAAATTGATTGCTGCTATATCTAGAACGTCTCTCAATATATTTTCAGCATAGACTATATACATTAATACTATTAGTTGCACATATATCAATCATAAAGTAACTTTTTAATATGCAAGCTTTTTTAACTGAGCATATTTTAAAAATAGATTACTAAAATGTATTTACCCCCTTAACATACATTACTATGCCAATAAAACGTGTGTTGTGATACATGAAGATGTAACTGTTACAGTAATCAACATAAAGTCACCCTCTATAGGCCATTTCAACCCAAAGTGAGACGTTGAGCTGGAAATAAGCATACTCTTGAAATTTTCCCCAGACAGTGATTGGTCAATTCAGTTCAGCGAATTATACCGGGGGCGTTGTCGATCTTCAGGTGAAATGACCTATGGACATTTTGTTTTGAAAATCACAATCCAGACAATGTAGCATTTAACAGAATACATGAATCAAAATATTTCATGTCTAGCGCAAATATTACTTACAGATATCGTCTCTTTTAAGTTTGACATAAATTCACGAGCATTTCTTCCAGTCTATAGTTATAAATGGTGTGGTAGGTATTATCTTTGGCCAATCTACAACGGCACCATTGTACAAACACTATAACACCAGGCCTCGCAATTTAAATAATAACTCTTCAATTACGAAGAGAACATTGGAATGAAAAGGCAAATGCAATAACAAATCAGTTTTGTAGGGTAATATACTGTCCCTTGTTTTACTCCCCTTTTTCGTTTCATTGTCAAGAACAATCAACACTTCTAGCTGACGTTTTGATTACGGTGGTAAATAAATCTTTGTGTCATTTTGCATATTAACATAATAGTTCACTCCGTAGACATGTGGCATGATACCACACCAAGTCACATTATATTATAAATCCTGACACCGGGCCAGCCAGTCCTGGAAATAACCTCATATGCCAAGCGCCAAGCAAGGGAGCTGCTATACCAGTACATTTTCACGACTTTGGTATGTCGCGGACGAGGATCAAACCTCTGACCTTCCGTTTCCGAGGTGGACATACTCATCTTTGTGCAAATATTGCATACTATAGAGTGTTTTCAACAAAACGCTTGATTGGGGTTTAATCAGAATAATAACTTTTGTAGAGAAAACAACCGATGGGGTTGTTTTCAAAAAATGGAAGGAAAAGCATAAGTAACCAATTCGATATGCCGATGCATGGCATTTAGCGCGTTTATACCACGATGGTTGTTTTTCGTAGTGGTAGAAAATACGCAAGAACTGTAGGTGTCGGTGATCGTAAACTTCACAGATGACGCCTCAAACAATCAAGACTAGAAAGGCAAGTCACTTAGCTAGAAGCTGTTATAAGATGTTGAGTTTGTGCGAGGTTTGAGAAAGGTGGGTGCCAAAGTAGTTGCCAGTAGACAGAAAATTAAACTGTAGCACCTTCCTATCTTAAAAGAGAAATATTTCAAGGGTTGAAACATGGATTTATCACTCTAAACCTAAGTCGAAATACAGTTCAATCAACTTTCGAACCTATCATCTGACTGGTAGTTTCAGAGGAAAGAAATATTCTGCACAGTTTATATTAGGAACCTTTTGGAGCAGCAGCAAGTAAAATAAGTGCGGATACAACTTTTTTTTATCCCATCTAGTATTGTATGTTTACTGAAGTTCATAGTTACTAATATTCTTTCTTAATAACATACAAGCATACTTGAAGACATAAAGAAAACAAGAAGTTTACAAATTTATTTTAATATTATATATTAGTTTTCTGACCGTCCCCGGTGGCCAAGTGGTTAGAGCATCTACCTCGGGAGCGGGGGATCGTGGTTCAATACCCGGCCGCAACATTCCAAAGTCGTAAAATGGTACTAGTATAGCTCCCTTGCTTGGCGCTAAGCATATAAGGGAAGTTCCAGAACTGGTTTGCACAGTGTCAGGATAATGCGACTTATTGTGGTAATATACAACGTGTCTATGGCGTGATACTCCATTGAGTAAGTAACAAACTAGGTTTCTGAAATAAAAAAAGAAAATTAATATATTTATCAAAATGTTCAACAAAAATGGTGACTCTTCAAAATAAAAACAGTATTGTGAATGAAATCCCAGATGAGAAAGTCGAAATCCTCTTACAAATGAATTATCCTCTTCCAATAGTTAAAGAAATTCATATTGGTTTTAATAAAATGATATAACTTGTATACACTTAAACATGTAATTTATAAAAATTTCTAATATTTTTAAACTAAAAATCTGATTTCATTATAAGGTTTTTTTTTTTAATATTACATGTCATAAATGTCTTATGTTCTTGTCTGAGGGCAATGATATGACTGTAAATATAATGTATCGTTGTGACGACTTTGAGGCACTATCTTTCATAACGTATATGGTTGGTCAACTGGCTGTCGTGAACTGAGAATTTCTATCAACTATATCATATTCCAAGATTCCGTTTCCTCATTTTCAGAGAGACAGGTTCAGAAATGACTTTTTTGTCACTTGCTGTAAGCAAAGATTACACACAGGGATCACTTTTCCGTCTTCTGTCCGTCCGTCCGTCTGTTTGTCCGTCTTACTTTTTCCGTCACGCTTCAGCAGATGACACACGCGTTCCAAAGAACAATCCTGTTATGACATTCATCTGATTAATTTGAATCTCGACGTTTGTTCTCTGGCTATGTAAATCTGTTTTAGAATTTCATTAAGCTTATTCGGAAAATATTGTTTTTGTTTATATCTAAATTACCCTGTATAATTTTGGAAATATACATGATTATATGTTATTGCCTGCCTACTATATATTTTAATGTAGAGATACTTGACAAAAATGACGTGCGATGTTTTCCAGGACCACTATTCTTTATATAAATTAATTGAACAGTTCTTTGTGTGGACTTCAAAGGTTGATAATTCATATTTTAGAGCTTTGATCTAATAAAACATGCGTAAACACAATTGCTATGACATACCTGGACAACTTTACGAGGGTTGTCCCAGAAGTATGTAGACTTTCCCTATAACATGGCTATTTGTCAATATTTCAGTACCAAAGTTTCGTGGCATATTATTTCATTTATATGACCCATACATGGTGAAATTTCATTAAGATACATAGAACGAATAAAAAGTTTCAAATGATTAATAATCACCACTATATGCCACCCGGCGCACAAATAAACGTCACGTAATGTCACAATGACCGTCGCATTTAAAACGCACCTTACACATTTTCTATGTAGTCACCGCCACAGGAAACACATTTCTTGTGACGCATAATCCATTTGTTATAAGTGTCTACATAGAATTGCTTATCAAAAGAAGACACAGTCTTCAGCGTGTCCGCCATTACATCTTGCGGACTGTCATATCTTCGGCCCCTGAGATACGACTTAATCTCCGGAAACACACGAAAATCCATAGGAGCCAGGTCTGGACTATATGGCGGGTGTATTAAGCGTTTAAACCCCAACACGTCGATTTCTAACTGTGATGATGCAGCCGTATGTGGTGGAGCATTATCCTGGTGAAGAATAAAGTCACTTAAATCGACACCCGGACGTTTCTTTTGTAAGGCGTGTACGAGATCTCTGCGCAAAAGCTGAAAAAAATAATCAAGCTCTGTGCAAATGAAACGGTCGCTAAGTTGGAATAATTTGCAATGTTTTTATTTTATTGTATAAACGTGTTAGATATGTATAGAATATAAATATTTTATAAACATACAGAATCTAATTTAATCATTTATTTAGTCGTGTATAATAAAAACCTTGCCGTAGTATGAGGCATTGACTGCCCGTCCGTCTGGTACTCTGTGCACTAACAACATGCCTCGGCGATCCATAAAAAACACAGACATGTGTTTTCCGCCAGACTTGGACACTTTCGCCTTCTTCGGAGGTGGGGATTTCGGTGTTTTCCATACCGAGGATTCAGCCTTTGTTTCAGGATCATATTCCCATATCCAAGTCTCGTCCATCGTGATAACATTGTCCAAAAACATCATCTTTCTTTTTATGCAGACTCAGAAACTCCTGAGAACACTCAACTCGTGTAGCCTTTTGTTCATCAGTCAAGAGTCGAGGTACCCATCGCGTACTTACTTTACTCATATGAAGGTCCTCTTTCAGTATCCGGTGTACAGACGTTTTCGATATTCCTAATTCTGCTGAAATAGTGCGAACAGTGAAACGCCGGTCCTTTACTAACGTGTCCTTATCATTTTTCACGAGTGTCATTTTCTGATTCGCAGGTCGACTGCACCGTTTCTCGTCTTCGATGGATTTGCGCCCATCTTTAAACTGCTTATGCCACTGAAAAACTAGCGACCTGCAACACTTTTCTGCAGTTCCGGCATCCTGAATTAGTTTGTAAGTCTGTGATGGGTTTTTTCCCAGTGCTTCACAAAATTGGATTGTAGAGCGCAATTTGATGTCTCTGATCGACGCCATTTTTCCGCAACGGCTCTTTAGTGATACGAGCGCAAAACTTGATGTATCTTAAGTATTCAAAACGTTATTCCGTTGTTGTTTATAGAAAATGACGTCATGACGTTGGAATGTAAGCAGACACAATATGCCGTGTTAATCATTACCTTAAAGTTTTAAATTAAGCATTTTATATTAGCAAATATTAGCTTTACGTCTCTTGCGCCGCATGGCGCTACTGGTTGTCATGGAAACATTGATACGCATACTGCTTATAGACATATTGTCTCATATTGCTATTCAATTAAAATAATATGAATAGTAGTTTATCCGTGAACAATATTACTTGGTTATGATAAAAGACTCTGTCGTCGTATAGAAAGTCTACATACTTCTGGGACAACCCATGTACATGCTTTAATTCTAAATAGTTATAACCAATCATCTTGTCGGTTCCTGGTATTGTTTATTTCTTGACAAGATTAAATCATTAATAGCTTACATATCTAATAAGCAAATAAGATGTATATAAAAAGCAAATATATCACTAAAAACATGACATACGCGATAGAATATAACCACAGAGCATGGCCAAGGCAGTTTTATTCTTATAATGGGAGCTACAACGTTTCATTACATCTCAAATTTAGTTACGATTTTGGAAGTACTATTTCAGACACATGAGTTAAAATTCCTTTTTAACGGATTGTTTCACGATCCTATTCAGAATTCATTTAAAAAAAAAGAATGCCATATATTAATTTTCTTTCTCTAAAATTGCAAATTGGACAATCTGATTTAATATGAAAGTTATGCAAGTAATGATAAGAAGTTTTGCTTTTTCTATTGAAATGGAAATGAACACAACTATCCAAAATAACAAATAGTTATCAGATTATACACCCGGCCCCTCACAAATAAAGAAGAAATACTTTATAGTGTTTTGGATTATTTTTAAGTTAAATGCAATATAATGTGCTTTTAAATTATAGACTAGAAACACTTCTGTTAATAGTATACATTAAAAAGTAACTTAATGATTAAGAACAATATAAAAATTAAAAATAATAATTCAAAACGTTCCTTACATGATACTTGTGATTTGAATCCCTATTGTATATGCAAGGAATTCACAAATTTATTTTCTAATTTTCTTAAAGATCGCTCAATATTAAAGAAAAAATGTATATTAACATTTCTAATTCCTCATCAATGAGTCGGCCCCACAACTGATTAGAATTTTCATTTCCATGAACCGCTGGACACTAATATGTATTTCTACTTGCATGTTTTTAATCGTAAATACAAAAATCGACTACGCTTACATAAGGCACATATCATAATATTTACACAGAAGCAATGTGACCAATTTATTATCCCGTAATGTTTACCTATGACTTGTCCTGATGTAATTAGCAAAATAAATGTTGAAACTGTATATGTGTTTTCAAAAAATACCTCTACAGACTCACAATAACACATAGCGTAGCAAGAACAAACGCAGACGACTGACGTAAGTTTAGTTTACTAGTTCTCTCCAGTTCTCTCTTCTTGTTTATTCACCTTCCAGAAAAAAAGGTGTGACGTCACATGTGGCATTGCAATGCCATCTGCATTGCGTAGGAGTTTGATTATATTGTAACAATAGCGATGTGCCTTGGATATCATTCCGTAAAATGTACGGATTGAATGCGATTTTCTAAACTGTGATATTTTTTAATTTGTTACGCTTCCACGATATTTAATCAAACTAATTTAAATGAAAAAAAGCTCTTATAACAATGTTTTAAATGAAGGTAGCTATTCCGTTATATTAAGAATTATTACTTGTATATGAATCATGATTCAAGTGCTAATTACTGTGTCAAGATGTTTTCTCTAAACATTAACGCCCATTACTGTATGAAAGAGGAATGCGGGGTACTAATCACCTTCAGTGATAGTTTTATTAAATGAATGAATTTTGTATGTTCCACGCGGTGAGGTTTATTTTGCACATTAATCCTTAAGCACGTAACACATTGTCCAATTCTCGCATTGTCGTACAAATCGGCGTTCAAATAGATAAAACAGAATTCATAATGGATATTCGAGCAGTACGCATAGCTGACATTTACGAAAGTCGATAAGAAAACGCGATCCAAACTTTGGATGACATCTAAAATATTTGTTAAAATATCAGTTATTTAATAGATATGAACACACTATCTGAGCTAAGGTGTCCCTGTATTGTTATCAATGTATGCCAGTTGCAGCAATACTCGCAGTATAAATTTATATCGTTATGTCATTGATGATTGATTTTAGTTAAGATTTCCAAGAAACCACGCCTTATTAAATACATGTATTGACATTGATATTTAATACGTAGTTTGAGTTTGACAAAAAGGAAAAGTGGCTTTAAATCCAACCATTTCGGTTAAACTTTTGGATTAAGACAATACTTTATGATTTTTATTAAATGCACCCAAGAGACAAAAGCAAGAAAAGAAGAAAACAATCAAAAAAATACATACGCACACGTTGGCCTTTCACAATAGATAAATTTATTTTCATCAAATGATTAACTCTTGAGACTTTAGCCATGTCCAACGCCAGTGTACAACCCTGCTGTTTAAATGCTGCAACAGCAGTTCTTGCGATTTAGACAAATATTGGGAAATGGAGATATTCGTGCAATATCAAGCAAAGCTCACTCTAAGCACTAATTCAAAACAATTCAGAGGTGAGGTTTTCAACAACCATCCTTTGTATCAATTTAAAATTTAAATGTTTAATGTTTCCTGAAATCAAATGACAACGGACGCCATTGTCATTGTAACTTTGCAGAGGAATTATACTTTAATTGGCATAATTACTCAATTACAAATGGACATATATTCAGTTATTTTCAAATTGATGGGTATCTAAACCCATTTAAAGTCGGGGAAAATCAATTGATTATGTAAACATCGTCCATCATTACTTCATTTTAACAGAAAAAAAGCAGTAGCAACTCATAACAAAATAATTTCTTCCCTTAAATTACTCTCTGATTAATGAAAATTAGTACATCGATTCACTGTTTCATAATCATTGGTTTTGAAAATAAAAGGTAATACTCATTTGACCTTTAAAGCTTATCTGTTGCTCCGTTCAAATGATTTCAGTATATATAACCACAAAAAAAAGGCTTCTGCATATCAATTTTAGCAAGAATTTAATAAAAACGTGATCTATGCTCCATGGTTTCGGACTAAAATAGCAATCAACAACGGTAAAATTTTGAAGCTTTTTGTATTTTTGTGTCGACCGCAAGATATATTAAACAGAGATATGAAACTCTTGAAAAAGCCAAAAGAATATATTGTTTAGGCACACAGTAGACAAATGAATATTGCAAACTTTCAACAAATATAGAAAAGTATAGAAAATTCACAGAGGAAAATGTTATCATACTATTGATAATAATTTCTCTACTACAAGGAATCAGTTTTATTATTTGAAAATTCTTTAAAATAATTATTTGAATTCAACCAGTACATCAGCATAACTCAGAAAGTATCAAAGCTATTAACTTGAAACTTCACAGGTAGATAGAGCTCGTTGAGGAGAGGTGTCAAGCACCTTAACTCTGAGCATCATACTTTTGGAGTAATTGCCCTTTGTTAAATTTTATACTTAATTCTTGTCTGGAGCATAACTCAAAAATATCTAAGCTATTAACTTGAACCTTAAAAGTGGATAGATCTTATTGAAGAAAATATGTATTCATATTCATTACTTCACAGGTGGATAGACCTCGTGACGGAAGAGTATCATGCACAAGAACTGTAATTCTATAATTATATTTTTGGAGTATTGCCCTTTGTTAAATTTCATGCTTATTTTTTGTCAAAGCATTTCTCACGCACTATAAAATATATAATCTTGAAATTTCATAGATGGAGAGATCACATGGAGGAAAGGTGCAGTGTAGAAGAACTGTAACTCTGCACATAATATTTTTGAAGTTACTGCCCTTTGTTCAATTTCATACTTTAATTTCATATCCAATTTAGTTTTGTCCGGAGTATCTCATTCACCATGAGACATAAAACCTTGAAGCTTCATAGGTGTGTAGACGGTATGGACAAGAATTGCAATACACTAGAGCATAATCCATTTCAAAGGTTTCTTGGTGGAATGTTTCCCCATCTATCCAATTTATTGTCCTTAAGATAACACTCAATCTGTGTGACTCATGCTATTAAATTAAATTTCATTTATGGAAAGAAATTAATGAGAGAAAGTGTCATGCACAAGGTTCATAACTCTGGTCTCAGTTTGTTTGTTAGGTTTAACGTCCCACCGGCAGTATTTCAGTTACTTGGAGACGATGTCTACTTGAGACAGATATAGTGCTGCCACACTGAAGTATCTGGCCTCAGTACCTTTGGAGTTATTCCCTCTTTCACAATTTCTTGACCACAAGATAACTCTTGTTCTAATTATGCTATTGAAGCAAAATTTCAGTTATGGAAAGAAATTAATGAGAGGATGTCCTACACACAAGGTTCATAACTCGGAGCTTTATCGATATAGTCAGCCCTTTAACTTTAACTATTTGCATATGTCACTGTGTGCCTTAATGTGTGTGTGTGTGTATGTGTGTGTGTGTGTGTGAGGGGAAAATGGTGAGGGGAGAAATAATTTTCTACGAAAACAAATCTCAAGTTCGACTTTGTATTTAACATTTTATTAAAGGGTATTCATCTACTGATATGCATGTATTCTTTGCTGATGACTTATGCTACAATTTGTTTTCCTCCAATGTAAGTTTCTGATTTCAACATGTTATTTGTGTGCTGAATACGAAAATGGGAAAATGATAGGTTAGCGTTCTCGTTTTATGCTAATTTTGTATATCCATGGTAACCTTTGATAAACAGTAAACTGTTGCATACATCCTTAAACTTAAAACTCTACTGGTCAGATCATACAATGAGTGGGGAATATTAAATTATATGTTTACTAGTGAAAGTCTATTACAGTGCGGCTCGCGTTCAAGTTGGCACACGGAATGCACGTTACACGCACGTTACACGGACACGGAACGCACATTACACGCACGTTACACGGTGCACGTACGTTACACGTTTGGTTCATATACACGATACACGGTCCACACGATACGAACGATGCACGATGCAAACGCTGCCGGCTTATTCGGTCAACTCGGTTGTTTTCATCCATAGACTACTTCTCTATGCGTCATTAATTAATAAGAGAACTAAAGAAGGAATCAAGAGACAAGCGATCGTATTAAATTCTCGTTTTAGATTTATAATAACTACATGTAATTGCTAGTAAACTTTATATTTCATGTTTGTTCTTTTAGATACGTCGAAGATCTGAAAGAAATGATTACTTTTTTATACTTATATGATCACGTTCATGTACAATGTATGAATGCAATGTATCCATTCAATGCGTATGATCTATTTTTCACACTATCATTAAAGTTTGGGAACAAAATTCCATATATAATCAATAAATGAAACATCAAAGGAGTTACCTTTTAATTTAATTAATTACCGATCTGGCCATTTACCGAAACAAATCTGAACACAGAATTAAAAAAAATCGTATCGTTTTGTTGGTAATCTATAATTTTAGCCACATATACTAGCTGTAGTTGTTTTCGTCCATAGACACTTATCAATCTTTTTTTCTAATTCTTTTAATAAGAAAACGAATAGAATTGACGATTACGAATCTGTGTATACAATGTATGATTACTCATTATTGGAAGACAGACAAAACAACCAACCCCAAATGATTTTCAAAAGACGGATAAAAACATTCAATAGTTTTAGGAGTGGAGCCCATTTTATCTTTATAATTACCTGTACCATCACCAGGACATGTATGGAAAAGCGAGTATTTAAAGTTATGCTTTCGGCAATTAATTCCTAATTTCCTATCAGTTTATCGAATAAATTCAAAAAACGCAATCGATCAATAAGTTCATCTTATTGAGTTTTTTCTTAGATAGATGAAAGCGAGTAGTTATAATTATGCTTTCGGCAATTAATTCCTAATCATTTATCAGTTTATCGAATCAATTTAAAAACGCAATTCATTTAAATAAGTTTATCCTATCGAGTGCTTCCTTAGGTAGATGAAAGGTTTAAGTCTTGGATGTATTTGTTGCGGTTATAACGTGAAAATTAAATCTAATTAGTTAATAATGAGCATGATAGTTGAAGTTTTAAATTCATTGTATATATATCACATCTAGGCTAATGAGAGAGAGAGAGAGAGATGGCGGAGAGAGAGAATTACACATAAGTCGTCCAACGTTAAGTTACATGTACCAGGCCAAGGTGACGATTTACGTATAACCCGAGTCCAGCTACCCAGTCTGACACCTAACTTCCTCAAATGTACTCTTGGTCTTGGGTGTCAAAATTAAATATTTCCTGTGCATAGGTTGTGTATCGTGTCAAACTGGAATACACAGGAAGTCCCTGCTAAACGACACAATGTGCCACCAGCACGATAGAGTATAAATTCCGAGCCAGCAAATTTTGAGTTACATTTTACCTGTAAACGGAATAAATAGTGGTTATAATATTCGTGAGGACTGAGGAGACCTAGGAAATCGATAAGTCGTATTTTATTATTAATTTATATAAAGTTGAAGCAATGTGCATTATGAAATATGGTATATCCAACAGCATAAGTTGTATCATTTCACACCAGATGCACATGTAAGCAGTTGTTTTTTTTCATGCATAAAGCAGGACGCAAACACACATGATAATATGTGTTTTTTACCTCGATCAAGACTCATTTCCATCAGGGTTCTAGTACAATAAGCCGAATGATTTTACACCGTGACATGTTACAGTTTAACACGTTACACACGATATAAACGATGCTACACGGACCACACGTTGAGAATGTTACACGGTTACACGGTACACGCACGCACGTTACACGCACATTACACGGACACGGAACGCACGTTACACGCTAAAAATGCCAACTTGAACGCGAGCCGCACTGTATAATATGAGAAAATGATATAAAATTCTGCCGGATGTTTTTGCAATCTTTATTTTACCGTTTTATTTAGAAACGTACTCAATGAGAAACAATAATAGGTGAAAAATAGATGCCTTTAAATGCTAATGGAGTTTTACATATCATTCATCCAAAAACGATGTTTCGTTTTGTGTATACCTTATCACTCTATTTCGTATTCATAATTAGTTAACTGAATGAATATATAAACAGTAACATTTAATTCAGTTTTATCTTCTTTATCTCCAACCATGAGCAGAGGCTAGTCACGTTCCATGCTAATGTTTATTTTGTCAAGCTTCAAAGACAAACATTTCAAAGCATTGAATAAGCATGCAGGTTTCAAGTGCATTGCAGTCTGTATACATACATGAAATACATACGTCATTTAGACGTAAGAATACATCGACCATAAAACAAACAGTTGGTATATACACATGTTAGACACAGCCACACGATATTGGGTAAGGCAGGTTACGTTTTACATGAATTTTGTTTCATCATCATGATGCTCCAAAACCGCTTTACTGGATTTAGATGTCATTTCACGGGAGTAATTGCATCTTGTTTTTAACCCATTCGTAGGTACTCATCAGCAGCCTCAAACTCATTACATACTGCAATCAAGGTAACTACCATGAGAGATGCATAATTTTGTTGACAATGTAGCTGCCACTGATTATTTAGATTCGAAAATTAAGATGACACAAAGTGCGAAGTCCCTAAAACAAATTTAGTTGTTGGAGATTCAAGGCAATGAAGAGATCATCCTAGCATTTGATGCGCAATTAGGCATGGACTCGCTTACTGTAAAGGGAACACGAATTACCTCGCATATTCTTTTTAACGGACATATGACACTCTATGGGTCCAATTTAATGTTCAATTATTGTCTACATCGAACAATTTTACTAATTGTGTAAACTTGCATAACTCCAAATTTGATAAACACAAAAGTCGTGTCAGCATGACACCAAGTCAATAGCCTGTGAAAATTTAATCGTAATTGAATTATTTAAGTTGTTTATTTGAAACTTCTTTTCACGGTGACAATGTTAAGAATGAATGTGCAAATTATGGATCGCGCCAATCCATTCCTCTAATGGCAAACACTTTGCGTTTTTATCCCTTAAATGTATTTTATGGAATTCATTGTGAAATGATAAATATATCATATAGTTATATATATTCAGTACATGTCGTTTTTATTTATTCGCAATACAGTCTACTATCGTTACTCGTTTGGTAAAAATATATGAAATTATTAACAGAATTTGAAGCGCTTACGGGACAGTGAAACTTTTGCTGAAGCAAACATTTTTTTTTCACAATACATTTAGTATTTTATGTATGTGTTATACTACAGATATTTTATTGTTTACGTTTTGGAACTCCTTCGTTTCACGACAGAGTCCATCTGTCATTTAAAGTAAGATATTAATTAACCGTTATCAGCTGCTAGATCTTCTCGTCAAAGTAATTGGATGTGCAATTTAATATACTGGTTGCAGAATAATCCCAGAAATGCCGCCTATTTGTGGCTTTAAATCTAGTTTATCTTGAATGTAGTAATTGAAAGACAGATTCTCTCAACATATATGCACTTTGTGCGATTTGATTTCGATTAGATATTTGCGCATTTTAAATAGGAAAAACATGTTGGATTTGAAACCGATATCTTTCGGTGATTTGTAAACTTGCTTTGAATAGTTTCACATTTATGTCGTTAAATGCTCCCTCCTTGAAACTAGAAATTTGTTTAGTTAATGCCTTGGAAGAAAGATATTTATCTTAATAATTGCTCTTAATTATAGATGGTGTTTTAAATTAATGTTTATTTTAGCTTAGGGATTTGGTACTAACTACAGTATCCCTGTTATTTTCTACAAAAACAACTTAGTTCTGTCTTTTTAATCCTGCAAAAGTAGCATTTAATTATGAGAAACCAAACTTCCTGCAGCAGTTATTTCCGTTGATAAGTACAATAACCTTGTCACGATTCGGGTGAGACGGATCTATTGTTTGGATTTGATTTTAAAATATAGGAAAATGCACGTCAAACAAAAATCAGTTTACACTAGCTAATATGATTTGGGATATTAATTTAATTCATCCCTCGTTTAATTATAATCATAGTCTGATAAATGTTAAGTAAAATATAACTGCAGATGCAAGTAGCCATTGACTTGGACTAATATGGTCTCTTTTGCTTAATGTCTATAAAGGTTTGCATTTACTATCAAATATCCACGATCACTCGATTGATCATGATCACTATTTAATGATTGCTGTTTTACCTTATTTAAACATGTAACACGGGTTGAAAATTATGCCCTCAAATGATTGTTGTATCTATATTCATTTTGCATGTTAGTTTGTTCAATTTAACGACAGTGTTCAGAATATGTCTCCATAAGACAGATATAGTGCTGCCACACTGTAGTATCACGCCATAGACATGTGTCATGATACAACACCTAATCGCATTATGCTGACACCGGGGCATCAAGTCCTGGAAAAAACTTTATATGCATATAAATTTTATGAAATTCCAATAACCTCGTTATACTTAAATATTTTGCTTTGCTGTTATAATACAAATTGTATGCGTTGAACGAATCTGTGTATGTGTATTTTCAATTTTGTGTCACATGAACAGTATTTCGATCATTGAGAGATTATGTCTACATAGTGCATATTTTGTGCCGGAACCATTCAATTTCTTTTGTCGTGGGCATATAGTAGTAATCCAAGTCATATTTAATAAACACAATTGTAGCATTAGAGATTTCTCAACATACTAAAGGACAATGAATGTCATAGAAAGTGGTGTCAAAGATCATAATTACTAACCAGCCAACACCTTTTTTAACGATTCATACATGGAGTTCATGCCTTTGAAATATATAAAAGTACTTATTAATATGAAATTATATATTAAGTTTAGTAATAATTTATTAACATGTGGTATATAAAGAATATGCGACAATACAACAGATGTTTAATTTTTATGAACTTTATATAAACATACATATAAATTCCTTTCTATGCACAACCTCGCATAGAATGCACACATAAATCCATGCACTGAATGAATGATTACTGAAATATACTATTCCCTCTATTCTTTATTTCTCATGTCAATAAAACATACTTTTATAATCCATTTTTAACATTTAATAACTTTATATTCTCATCTGATTCAGAAACTTTTATAATGATAGTTATAAAAGTAAATAAAGACAATTGATTTAATTTTCTAAGTCGAAATATGTTTTACTCTAGGTTCGCTAA
Organism: Solen grandis; assembly: GCA_021229015.1. Classification (NCBI taxonomy): domain Eukaryota; kingdom Metazoa; phylum Mollusca; class Bivalvia; order Adapedonta; family Solenidae; genus Solen; species Solen grandis. The sequence goes on from CM037777.1 coordinate 26,296,639, forward strand.
GCACCATACATATATCTAGTAGGAATGTGAAATTGATTTCGCCATACAAATGGCCATAACTCTGGTTATACTTTTCTAAACGGATTGGAATTTCACAACCACCCTTTAACTATTTTTACCATTGATGTTATGTAAACGTCCTCAATTTCGAAATTAAACAAAGAAAGCAACAAAGCAAAATAACATTATTCATAGAATTTTCAAACATTTACATTATCTGGTTGAAAGATCAACATTATGCAAAACATCAAGTCAACGATGATACAATTGACCATTTTAGAACAAAAATAATACATTTTAAGGAATAGAAAGTTTTTGTTGAGTGTGTTAATTGTGCTTAGCAAAACACCGAGTTGCTTATTTCCCATTAATTCGAGTCTATGTCTAGATATAATATAGTTTTTTGTAAAAAGAAATTCATTTGATTAAATTTCTTTAGCTCACATTTCACTAGTTTTACACATTCCCTTCTGATATATATTTGCCTTGAATAAGTCTAATCTGTCCAAGTTCTCCCAAATGAATTTGTCCGGAAGCTTGCTTTCATCAAATTAACATTTTCCATGTAAGATTTTACTGATTAACAATGATTCTTAATAAAAAGTAAACAATCTCTGAGCAAAGCGCCGCTTAAATCTAAACACTCTTGCGAAATAGCAGTAATAAAAAGTAATGCCACAAAAGTTATGAGGTCTGGTTTAGGACCTGATTTTCAAGAAATCCTGCCTGATCAGCACATTTAAACAAAGTATGTGTATCTTTACCGTTCCTTGATCGGATTTCTTTTATATGTTTCTTGGAAAATAAACATATAAAGTTCTGTGAACGTTCTTGAATAAGAGAGAACATGAAATATTTATAAAAGAGGCAAGATCTTTTGAGGTTTGTGTTTTTTTTCAATGATTCTGTTAGCAGATGCATGATAAATTAGTGTTCTACGTACATTGATAAAGTAGTTAAGCAACGAGCACTCCCCGAACACCTAATCTACCTCCCAGTGAATAATTCCATACAATGTTTAATAGGAAACAAGCATACACTTGAACTCTTTCCCAGTCAGTGATTAGTCAATTTAATGTGCAAATTACACCGGGGGTATTGCCGATCTTCTGGTGAAATGGCCCATAGGCTTTTTTTCTCAAAATGCGTGAGTGGTGTTGTAGACATTATTTTTGGACAACATACGAAAGTACTGTTGTGCAAACACTATTACACCAGGCCTCGCAATTTAAACAATAACTCTTCAAACACGAAGATACGATTGGAAATGCATAAGTAATATCAAATCAGTTTGGTAAGGTAATATACTGTCATTTTTTTACTCCCCCATTTCGTTTCATTGTCACGAACATTAATTATGGCGGTGATTTACCATTGGAAAATAAAGCGTTGTTTCATTTTGCACATAAATATAATAGTTCACTCTGTAAATGAAAACTAAATATATGACATGATTTTCTCATAAATACCTACGATGTTCACTTATTTAAATGGATCTTTGCGCAAACCTTGCATAATAGAGTTCATAATAAAATTCTTGGATTACAAGGATACATGGATACCTTTCGTAGACAAAAAAACAACGTGATAAGATTATTTTCAAGATGTGGAAGGGAAAGCATCAGTAATCGATTTGCTTGGACTTAAAATAATATGTTTATATGCCAATGCATGACACGTAGCACGAATATAACTCTGTAGTGTTTTACGTAGTTGTAGAAAATACGCAAGGACTCTGGTGTCTGTGGACGTAAACTGTTATAAGATGTTGCGTCTGTCCGAGGTTAGAAATTGGCGGGTGCCAAAGTAATTGCCAGTAAACAGAAATTAAATTGCAACACCTTCCTGTCTTAAAAGAGAAGTATTTTAAGGGTTGCAACATGGATTGATTTATCATTGTAAATCTTAGTTGAAAATACAATTCAGCCTTTTGATTAACTCTCAATTCTAGCCTCTGACTGTTGGTTTCAAAGAAAAGAAAAATTCTTTTCAGTTTATATCATAAGTTCCTAAGTCTTATGAAGGCACATTTTTCAAGGGTTTGACTTTATCTTCGCAATCAAGGTTGAAATTCACGAGGTGAACATCTCTGTGAAAAATAAATTTGACTTTTTAGCAGAAGCAATGAGGACAATGAAATTAGTGCAGTCATCATTTTTTTTATCCCATCACCATTTTACGTTGACAAAAGTTCATACAAATTGATTTTTTCTTACTTCCATACTGGCACAATTGATGAAACAAATATAACATGAAGTCAACAATCTAATTAAATATTTTCTAGTTTTCTGGCCGTCCCCGGTAGTCGAGTGGTAAGAGCGTCAACTTCGAGAGTGGAGGCCGCAACTTACCAAGGTCGTAAAAGATTTTACTGGTATAGCTCCCTTATTTAGCGCTCAGCATATTAGAGTAGTTACAGGACTGATTTTCCCGTAGTCAGGATTATGTAACTTGGTGTGGTATCATGCCACATGTATACGGCGTGATGTTACAGTGAAGTAGCACTGTAAATGTCTCATATAGACAAAGTCTCCATAGGAATGAAATTCTGAAACTCAACAAAGAAACAAAACTGTTTTTCTGAAATATAAAACAAAGAAAACCAATATAACAATTATCAATTTTAACAAAAATGATGACACTTAAAATTAATGGATTTTTTTATGATATCCCAGTTGTAAAAGTCGAATGCTTTCTTACAAAATAATTATTATCTTCCAATTGTTAAAGTAATTAATATTCGTTTTAATATTAAAACTTAAACATATATTTAATAGAAATCTCTATTTTCTTATCATGTTCTAATAGGCATTTTTTTTTTATTTTGAGAGACAATTTGTAAATTGAATGTTACATCCCATAAATGTTTGTTGTTCTTGTCTCAAGGCAATAATTTGTCTGTATATTTAATTCAGCATTGGGACGCCTTTGATGCACTATCTTTTATCACGCATATGTTCTTAGATACATTTAGTTTGTTAAATAGCTGTCGTGAAATTAGAATTTCTTCTTTTAATATTCCACCCATGTTTTGGTTTTCTTATTTTCAGACCTATTTTTATGACAAACATCTGCTTAATAAACTTGAATCTTGAAGTTGTGTTTTTCTTTTTTTTATCTTCATGTAATTCTGTTTCAGAATGACATTAGCCTAATTTAAAAGTATTATTACAATTTATATATTTTTCTCTGTAGTATTTTTGAAATATACATAAGTATGAAATCATTTATTTTAATGTAGGGACATTCAACCGAAAATGGCATACTCATATGGCATTTTCCTCTGACACTAAAGATGCGTAAATTGTTAAGATTTACCTCATCTTACAGATATGCATGCTGTTTATTTCTTTATAGGATTAAAAAATAGCTTAAACATCGACTAAGCAAATAAGATATCCGAAACGTAAGGCCTATACACACAAATACATGCAATATATGTTAGGATAAAAACTCGGAGTATGGCTAAAGCAGTTTTAATTATTATAATCGGGGTTAAAATGTTTCATTTCCGATATTCTATTTTAGACACATGAAATCCACAATCATTATGGCTCCTAATTTTCTAATAGACCGTTAAATTTGCAAGAAAACTTAGAAAAGAAAATTAATTACCAATAAGTCGCCCCCACAACTGATTAGATTCTTCATTTCCATGAATCACTGGACATCGATTATCATTTCTACGTCACAGATTTGAAAGCCTGTTTTGAACCGTAAATACTCAAATCAACTAAGCATACATAATGCGCATGTCACAATATTTACCCAGAAGCAATGTGACCAACCCTTATTCTGTTATCTCGTGATGTTTATCTATGACTTGTTCTGGTGTAATTAGCAAACTGTATTGGTGTTTTTCATAAAATGCCTCTACTGACTCACAATAAGACACAGAGTAGCAAGAACAAACACAGACGACTGACGTAAGTTTAGTTTACCAGTTCTCGCCAGTTCTCTCTTTTTGTTTAGAAAAATGAGAGTGATGTCATATGCGGCATTTGAAATGCCGTCTGTGTTGCGGTAAGGGTTTGATTTTATTGCAAAAATAGCGATGTGCCCTAGATATCACCCGGTAAAATGCACGGACAAATTGCAGCTTTCTGTACTGTGATAGTTTGTGAAATGTTGCGCTTCCATGAAATTAAATCAAACTAAATTATATGAATAAAGTATGTTAATAAATTTTTATATGAAGTTAGGTTACTTACGCTCATAATTCCGACATACTTGGAATTATTACTTACATATATGAATATATGAATCACGGACCAGACAAGTGCAAATTACTGTGTCAAAATTTTTGGCTCCAAGCAATAAAGCCCCTTTCTGTGTCAAAGAGGTTTGCGGAGTAATAAACAACTTCAGTGATAGTTCTATCAAATCATTTTGTATATTTTTCTTTTCCTTATTTTCTGTGCTTTTCCATGCGTTTTCATTTTTGTTTTATTTTCTTTTTTAACCTTGTTTATTCTATCTAAAAATACATCATCAATTGTTCTTCTAATATGTCATAGTACTAGACCAAAACAGATGAAACTAGATTAAAAAAACAACACTCAGTACACATAGGCGTAGCCAGACTAAAATATTTATACGCACACGGGGAGAGTGTGGGGAGGGGTATCCCCTCCCACAGATGGGGGTTCGTGGGGACTCCGAAATTTGAGAATTCTTGAGAATTTAGAAATGAAATGGTGGCTTCTGGTGTGTCCTGGGCAATATTTTCGATATATTTGTATGTAATTTATATTCCTTCCATCAACAGCAAAAAAAAAAAAAAAAAAAAGGTCTTAACCTCAAGTTGCTACAATCAAGAGATAAAACGTTAGGACATTTATTTTTGTCCCTCACAAAAAGAAACTTATTATTACAAAACATATGCTCGGCGTTATTTTCATGATTTATCTTAAGGTGTCAAACAAGCAGGTTTTAATTAAAATAAATAAATAAATAGAATGAAATAATATAAAAATAAAATGCGAAAGACCTTCGATAGAAGCATTTTTAATTTACGGTTTTAATAGCATTAATTCCTATAACATGTCTTTTTAACAAATCCACACTGTGAACTTTCCTTCGCACATTAAACTTTAAGCACATAACAATTTGTCAAATTCTCGCATTGTCGTTCAAATTGGTGTTCAAATAGATAAAACGGAATCCATATTGAGGTATTCGAAACAGCTAGGATGGCTAACGATTACAATTAAAAAAGTCGATAAGAAAAACGCGATCCAAACTTTGGATGACATCTAAGATACTAGTAATGTAACAGATATGGACACTATCTAAGTTAAGGTGTCCCTGTAATGTAATCAATGTATGACAGTTACAGCGAAATTCACATTAAATATAAATGTCGATTATGTTATCGCTGACTGATTTCGATTTCTAAGCCTTATTAAATGCATGCTTTGACGTTGATATTTAAGATGTAGTTTGGGTTTGACCTAAACAAAAGGTGGCTTCAAATCCTACTATTACAATGAAAACTTTGGACTTTATTTGTATGCAATCACGAAACAACCCCCAAAAAAAAAAAAGAAAAAAGAAAAAGAAAAGAAAACATACACACACACGATGGTCTTTCACAATCAATATATTAATTTACATCAAAACTTGACTATTGAGACGAATTCAGCGTACAACGCTACTGTTTAAATGCTGCAACAGTAGTTCTTGCGATTTAGACAAATATTGGAAAATGGAGATATTCGTGCAATATCAAACAATGTCTCCCACTAAGCCCTTTTGAAATTTAAATGTTTGATGTTTCCTAAAATAATATGATAACATTGTCATCGTAATTCGTCAGAAGAATTATACTTGTGCTGGCGTAATTACTAAATTACAAATGAACAAATAATTATTTTCAAATTGATTGGAAACTAAACTTAATTAAAATGAGGGAGAATCAATTAAGTATGTAAACATTGCCTTACATTACTTCCATTTTGACAGAAACAAAGCACACGCCACACATAAAAAATCCTCTTTTAAATGACTTTCTGATTAATGAAGGTACAGCAACTCATAGTTCATTATCAAAAGGCTCTGAAAATATAATGTAATACTTGACTTTGACCATTATAGCTTATCTTTCCTCCGTTCAATTAAATTCAGTATATATACCCAAAAAGAAATTACACCAATAGTCTTGACGTTTTATCCAAAAAAAAAATACTCCTACATATCAATTGTAGCAAGAATTTGTACAAATAATGACGTTTACTTTATCAATTTCCGACCGAAAGAGCAAGAAACAATGGTGGAATTGTGAGGTCAATGAGCTAATGAATGTGTAGCGACTGAACGACACGTTATCCAACACAAAACGCCAATGAGAATTAATGTCTTAACACACAAATGTCCGCAGGCTTTAATATAAATAACAAACACATTTTTTTTAATTTTACAGAGAGCTGTCTTCCTTCGTCGGTCACAGAGTGAAGATAAAGTTTGAAAATATAGCCTAAGGGTATTTACTCGTAAATTAATGCAAAACTGTTGTAATTATTACACATGCTCTAATGAAATAGATGCAGACGACTTTGATATACATGTATAAGACGATGACGATAAATATGTATTATTTAAATATTCTTGTTAAACATTAAAAATCTACAAAATGAAATGGAGAAATAGAAAAAGACATTTTTTCAAGAGATAATAAATAGCTCCATTTTCAAACATCTTTCAATTTGAACAGAAAATTCTTCTAAAGATTCGTTTTAGTTTTCTTGTTAATATTTTTTAATAGCTGTTTAAAAAAGCATTGAAAAAAAAAACATGTATGTCATTTAAAAGCTAATGAGCTGTCCACTTTGTAAATGGGGGCCGCCGTGGCCGAGCGGTTACAGTCGTGGACTACAAATCTCTCAGCCCCTCACCGCTGTGAGTTCGAATCCCGGTAGGGACTTCGGATTTTTCATGTGAGGAAGTCTTCCAGCTGGCTTGCGGTAGGTCGGTGGTTATACCCGGGTACCTCTGTGTACTCGGGGTCTTCTTCCACCTGTAATTAGCTGGACGTCGCTATATGATTGAAATACTATCGCAGCGACGGTAAACCCCAATACAACAACAACAACTTTGTAAATGTCTAATCCTAAACAAGAAAAGAGCACCGCTTGCGGTGCCAACGCTCGTCTGATTTTGCCAACGTTATATATTTTGTAAACATTTAAAAACGTTGACTCTGAAAATCACAGCTAAAAGTGCCATTTACAATTGACCTTTGACCTTGAAGGATGACCTTAACTTATGCATGGAATAGAATGTATACAACACAATGATGTAAAATTTGAAGACAAAAAAAATTCAATGGCTAATCCATTGAGTTTTGATTATCAATATAAAGGCGGTTTATTTTGTCGAGTTTTAAAATAAACATTTCAAATCACTGAGTAAGCATACAGGCCTCTAGCGCATTTCAGTCTGCATACATACATACATACAAACATCCTTTAGACGAAAGAATACATCGACCGTAAAACAAACAATTGGTATATACATGTGTTAGACATAGCCTCGGGATATTGTGTAAGGCAGGCTACGTCATACATGACTTTTGTATCATCATCATGATGCTCGAAACCGCTATGCTGGATTTAGATGTCATTTCATAGGATTAATTGAATTCGTTTATTTAAATATCCATTCGTAGGTACTTATCAGTAGCCTCAAACTCATTACATACTGCAATCAAGGTAACTACCACGACAGAAGCATCATTTTGTTGACAATGTGGCTGCCACTGATCATTTAGACTCGATAATTAAGATGACATAAAGTGCGAAGACCCTGAAACATATTCAGCTATTGGAAATTCAAGACAATGAAGAGATCATCCTAGCATTTGATGCGCAATTAAGCATGAATCTCCGTGTTCGCTTATTGTTAAGGGAACACTAATTACCTAGCATTTTCTTTTTAACGGACATAACACAGGCTATAGGTTCTATTTAATGTCCAACTATCGTCGACATCGAACGATTTTACCGATTGTGTACACTTGTATAACTGCAAAATTTATAAACGCGAAAGTCGTGTCAACATGACACCAGGTCAGTGGTAAAAGCCTTAATCGCAACAGAATTATATAAGCAGTTAATTTGGAACTTTTTCATCTTGCCTATGTTTCAAATGTACGTGCAATTTTTGGTTTGCATCAATCCACTTCTGACAAGTATAGTATATTGCTAAATGACCTCAAAGAGCACACAATTTACTTGATATTTCCCAAATGCTTTGGTTTTTATCACATATTTAGTTGAATGCATTGTGAAATGTTATACATTTCATATAGGAAGTTTTATTAATTCGCATAACATTCCACTGTAATTACTCGTTTGGTAAATAAAGTATGAAAATATATAATATAAAATATGTAGCGTTTATACGAAAATGTGTTGCTAAAGTTCGTGCTGAAACACACATTCTTTCACATTACATTTAACACTTTATGTGTGACAAATAAATAAATAAATAAAAAAAAAAACTAATGCATCTCTGGTGATAATGCGCTAAACTTCCGATGTTATTTTAAAATTGAACAGAACAAAATAGAAATTTCGTTTTCTGCTTAATAAATGTACATGTATAAATTTACAAAGTCAATTATTGTAAACATTTTGGAGCTCATTCGTTTCACGAAATAGTGCATATGTCATTTAATGTAAGATATTACTTAAACGTTATCAGCTTCTAGATCTTCTCGTCAAAGTAATTGGATGTGCGATTTAATAACTTGGTTGAAGAATAAGCCCAGAAATGCCGCCTATTTATGACTTTAAATCCAGTTTAACTTGTATGTAGTAAATTAAAGACAGATTCTCTCAACATATATGCACATTTTGCGACTTAATTTTCCATTACTTGTTTGCGCATTTTAGATAGGAAAACATTTTGGATTTGAAACTGAAACCAATATCTTTAAGTAATTCGACAAAATGCCCTGAATAGCTCCCTCCTTGAAACAAGAAATGTGTTACTTTACTGCCGGGGAAGAAAGATATATATCTTTAGAATCAATAAATCTTCTTAATTATAAATGGTGTTTTAAAAATATATTGTATAGTATAATGTAAATAAATGTTTACTTTAGCTTAGGGATATATTGCTAACGGCAGTATTCGTGATTTGTGAAAAAGCAATAAAAGAATGTACATCATTGCTGAAATACATAACGTTTTGAGTTTCAATTTATTTTTTAGAGGTGCCTCCATGAAACTAGAAATATTTGTTTAGTCAATGCCTTGGAAGAGAGATAATTATCTGGAAAATTAACAAATGTTCTTAATAATACAATGTATATAGTGTTTTAAATATATATTACATAATATTCCTTGTAAATATATGTTTATTTTAGCTTAGGGATATGGTGCTAACGACAGTATTCGTGTAGATTTGACAAAAAAGCCATAAACAATGTACATCATTTCTGAAATATATAACGTTTTGATAAATTTTCTACAAAAAACAACTATGGCTCTGTTTATTTAATCTTGTAAAAAAAGCATTTCATTATGCGGAACCAAACTCTCTGCAGCAGTTATTTCTCTTGGTAAGTACAATTACCTCTGTCACGATGAGTAAATTCGGCTGAAGACGGATTTATTGTTTTCGCATCTGATTTTAAAATATCTGAAAATGCACGTCAAACAAAAATTAGTATAAAGAAAAACATGTTTACACTGGCTAATATGGTTTGGAATATTAATTTAATCCATCAATCGTTTAATTATATTAATGTATCATGGTCCTTTAAATGCTAAGAAAAACTTCAGTGCAGATTCAAGTAGCCATTGGCTTGGAGTTATAGTGTCTTTTTTACTCAATGTCTATAAAGGCTTGCATTTACTATCAAATATCCACGATCACGTGATGGACCATGATCATTTTTTAAAATGATGTTTTACATTAAACACGGGTTGAGAATCATGTCCTCAGTTGACGCGAATGCAAAATAATATATATTATATTCTTTAATGATATGAAACAGAATGTTTGCTGATGAATTGTAAGTCGTTGACTTAATTTCTGACTTTCAGCACGAGCAGTTTTTACTAAATGTCATTAATACATGGTCAAAATATATTATTTTGTAGCTATGAACAACTATGTTTTCCCTTAAAATACAATAAAATGATATTCACATTTCGAGCTGTAATTAATCGTTTATAATAAATAAAATGTATAATTCCATATAAAACATGTTCACCAAAACCGTTATATGTTGATCAAATTCCACATTGTTTCCATTCTTAATAGTCCATTTACATTTGGGTAAATAAATACAAAATCAATACACTGTTTAACGTAAATTATATGTCCTATATGAAGCTTGATTTGTCCCTTATCTTAATTGAAGGCGTATAAAATCTGTTTATAGTCTTAAACTCGGTCAGGGAGTTCTGGTGATCTGTTTTGTCTGGTGATCTGTTTTTTATATCAATGTATGCTTTGAATAGTAATCAAGGACCTCTGTTTCCTGTTCTCCGGTCCGAAAGAGCAATCGTCGTCTTTCATGGAAAGACAAGTACGATAAAATGGTAATGCTTCGCGGTTAATGCTATCATTAAATGAGGATTATGCCATAACTGTCTTTTCATTCACATATAATAGCAATTGCTTGTCTGAGAGACATTTTATTCAGTGTATAATGCTTTTGAAATGCCACATTTTTAACAATTTTACGGAATCCGAAGAAAATGGTTACTGTATTTCCTATGAAACGATACTTGTAAACGCAAGAGACATTTAACACGAACATATTTCTTTATGTGATCTCTGGCAGAATGGTGTTCCCTGTTAAACTGATTTTTAAACCTAAAAATGAAGATTTGAACTTAAAATGAAGATCAAGGTTCTATTAAAGAATTTATTAAAGGGAAACATGTTTATTAAATTATAATAATACAGTCATAATATAGAAAACTTACACAATTGATGTTATGCAATACAAACGAATAGTGAATGTTGTATCTAAATTCTGTTTGCTACTGTGTTTGCTTTTTTGGTTTAACGTCCCACCGACAGTAATTTGGAGACTATGTCTACTTGAGACAGATATGGTGGTGTCAAACTGCAGTATCACGTCTTAGATAATGTGGTACGATACACCCAATCACATTATCCGGACACCGGGCCCACCAGTCCTAGAAATACCTTCATGTATGCGTTGAACGAATCTGTGTATGTGTATTTTCAATTTTGTGTCACATGAACAGTATTTCGATCATATGGAATTATGTCTACATAGTACATATTTTGTGCCGGAACCATTCAATTTCTTTTGTCGTGGGCATATAGTTGTAAACCTAGTCACATTTCCTTAACACAATTGTTGCATTAGAGGTGGTCTCAACATACTAAAGGACAATGGATATCAAAGAAAGTGGTATAAAATATCATAATTACTAACCATCAACACTTTTTGAATGATTCATAAATGGAATTCATGCCTTTGAAATATATATAAAACTACTTTTTAATATCATTTTTTTTTATTAAATGTAGTCAGTTGTTTATATGAACATACATATAAATTCCTTTTATGCACAACCTCCCAGAGATTGCACACAGAAATCCATGCACTGAATGAATGATTACTGAAAATGTACAATTCACTTCTATTCTTTATTTCTCATGTCAATAAATCATACTTTTATAATCCACATTTACTATTCAATAACTTAATTAAAAAATAAATAAACAGACAATTGATTTTATCTTCCTAGTCGAAATAATTTACGAATATATGAAATATAATACTCTGGGTTCGCTAAGCACCATATATCTAGTAGCAATATGAAATTGCCTGCATCATAGAAATGTCCATAACTTCGGTTATACCTGTTTAAACGGGTTGGACTTTCACAACCATTCTTTAACTATTTTGACCATTGATGTAATGTAAACATCCTCAAATTTAAGATTAAACAAAGAAAACAACATTTAAAAATTAAAAAGCATAATTCATATAATCTTCAAAACAATTACAATGTCTGATTAAACCGTTAAATGTTGACCGAATTCCATAAACAGTATTTCGATCACTATGCTGGAATAATTCAATTTCATTTATATTTTGTCGTGGACATATACTAATAAACCAAGTCTCATTTAACTAATACAATTTAAGCATTAGAGGTTTTCTAAACATACTTAATGACAATGAATATCAAAGAGAGTTGTATCAAATATCATAATTACTAACCATCATTTTTAAATAAAACTTATGATTCATAATGCCTTTGAAATATATAAAACACCTTTTTAATATCAAATTTTATTTTAAGTTTAGCCATAATCTATTCACATGACGCATATAAAGAATATGCAACAACACAGAAGAAGTTTAATTTCAATCAACCTTATATAAACATACATATAAATACCTTTCTATGCACAACCTCGCATAGAATCTCACAGAAATCCATTCATGAATGAATGATTTACTGAAATGTACTATTCACTTCTATTCTCATTTCAGTAAGACTTTCTTTTAAAATCCACATTTAACATTAAAGTTGATATTCTCATCTGATACAAAAATTATTTCATAATAAGAAAAGTAAATAAACAAACAATTGATTTAATTGCTGTCTTTCAATCTTTCAAGTCGAAATATTTTACCTATATATGATATATAATATTCAAGTTTCGCTAAGCACCAAACATCTAGTTGCAATGTGAAATTGCTTGCATCATAGAAATGGCCATAACACCGGTTATACTTGTCTAAATGGCTTGAAATTTCACAAACAGCATTTTACTACTTTAATCATGAAAGATGATTGATTTAATATAAGCATTCTCAATTTTGAGATTAGATCAAGAGAACAACATTTGAAAATAAAAATAGCATTATTCCTATTATTTTAGAAGCAGTTACATTACCTAATTGAAAGTTAAGTACTCTTTCGCAAAACTCATTAAATTTTTTTTATTTAAGATGTCAGAGTGAAACTGTGACTTGTCATTTGTGTATTTTTTTTTATTTTGGCCCTCTTGGTCTGATTAAATGCCACAGTTATCAGATACCTGTTATAAATATTTTATAGATCCATTGCCTCAGGATAATACAAATGACTATTTTAGTATAAAATGATAATTTTAAATGAATGCAAAGTTCCCTTTTTTCAATGTCTATCATTATCACAGTTTGACAAGTGTTCCCAAACACATTGCTTCTTATTGCTTAAATGACTTTCACCTGGTGCAGTAAAAACAACACACAACTATTTGTATATTCTTACATAAATATGCTATTGTTATCAATTTAAGCTAGCAGAAAGGCAGTTTTGTGTAAATGATAAAGGCATGTCACTCACATACATGGATTATATTTTAATTACCCTAATCTACATTAAAATTGTGTTGAATATTTTTAAGGCATTTACAACAATCATGCCCTTGGTATTGCTCAGGCCATATCAAAATGGATAGTCTTTCAATAAAGGTAGAGAGAAAGGCCATATCATTTGAAAAAAAAAAATAGAATAAAAAAAAGGAATAAAATTTGAAATCGCAAGTAGTTACAGTATTTCACAGAGAAATCTTTGTAAGGATTTTACAGAAAGAGAGTGAAATACGCCACTTCTACCAGTGCTTTTCTATCTCACCAAACCGTAAGTGCCGTCATTCGGATTTTCATGTGAGGAAGCCTTCCAGATTGCTTGCGGTAGGTCGGTGGTTCTACCCGGATGCCTCCGTGCATTCGGGGTCTTCCTCCGCCTGTACATTTGTAATTAGCTGGACGTCGCAATATGACTGAAATACTGTCGAAGCGACGGTAAACTCAAGTAGTCAAGTTAAACCGTAAGTGCCACCGTTCTTCAAATTATGAAATCGTTGAGAAGACTTTGTATGAATGGTGATTTAAAGCAGTTTGATTTAAAAACTTCTCTGTAAACGGACATATACTGCTGACTCGTTTACACATGCTGAATACTGACATCGTTTTTCCCTTAATATCAAACAAGAAAATACACTTTTTGTAAAACAATGCAATTGTTGTTTTTATTTCACACTTTAACCTATTTTATCGCCATTTCTTTATACTTGGCGTAATGTTAAAAAAATACCCGTGTCTTCTTACATGACTTGCTAATCATCTTTTAGCATGAATTGTGAGTATAATGAAATTTCACTATATGCAAACATTTATAAAGAAACTTTTGAATATTCTATGAATAAGACGAAATTTGGATTAGACGAAATAATTTGCAAGATCCCAATGATTTCGTTATAAGTGAGTTTTACTGTAATACGAGTCAATATCTAGATATAATATAGTTCTTTGTGAAAAATAATCCATTTGACTGACTTTCTTTAGCTTACATTTCACTAGTTTTACTCTTTCTCTCCTTATATACATTTGCTTTGAACACGTCCACGTCCAAATCCCTCCAAATGAATCTGTCTGTAACCTTGCTTTATCAAATAACGATTTTTTCATGAAAATTAACATTTTTATTGATTTTATACCAATTTAATTAAACGATGGTGCAAAAAGGAATCTGAATAAAAATGAGTTTTGAGAAATAGTAAACAATCTCTGGGCAAAGCGCCACTGAAATTCAACCACTCTAATAAATATTAATGCCGCTAAAGTTATGAGGTCTGGTTTAGGTCCTGATTTTCAAGAAATCTTACTTAATCAGCACAATCTAACAAAATTTGTGTATCTTTACCGTTCCCTGATATGATTTCTTTTATTTGTTTCTTGGAAAATAAACATATGAGAGTTCCGTGAACGTTCTTGAATAGGAGAGAATATGACATGATTAAAAAAAAGAGGCACGAATTTTTGAGGTTTGTGTTTTCTTTCAATGAATCTGTTAGCAGATGAATGATATATAAGAGTACTTTTACAAGGTGAATAGGCTAGTAGTCTAGCGCACCTGTTACAGACATGTCTTACAGAGGGTTTTAGACGGGCGACTTACTAGTATTATTACAACAAGGAAGTTATGAAATAGTCCAGTCGTTTCAATAATGTTTTAGATCTAAAATTTATTTTTCAAAAAGAAATGTAGTATATCAATAAAATAATAATCAGTCGTATAAAAACAACCCGCGGTTTAAATTTTTGTTATTAATAAAGATATTTTGCTGTCTATTATCATGTATAAATTAGGTAATTTCATCCTTCCTTCATTTCACATTTATGGTACATTTTTTTAATATAAGGTGGTTTTTTTTGCAATCTTTTCCAGTTATTGCTTTCAGAGAAAGAAATCTCAAGGAATATTAAGCTGAATGTCTTCCAAATACTGATTCTGAAATGACGATAAATCAAACAGACGAGTTTGGGTTATGATATCAATACACTGTACCTGTTGTATTAATGCTTGAGGTTTATTTTGTTTGTAGATATACAAGACTCGCTAAAATCACACTACCGATGCATTTCTAAATGCACGGTTAGGCAAACCATACTCGTGTTTAAGGTGACCCTACCTTAAAATTGACTGCGGATATTTTTCAAAGGTTTTGATTAAAAAAAACATATAGCGTAAATTTTGAACAAATACACATGGAAATGGAGATAGTTTTACATGATATACAGCAGCTACTGTTTGAACACGATGCCTGTTCAAAATATGGATAACTTTAAATTGCTTGCTGCGACATCTAGAATGTTTCTATATAATTTAAGCATAGACTATGGAACATTAATACCAAGAAGTATCTTTTGATATGTATTTGTATAGAATTTCGTACACTTTTTTGACCGAGCATATTATCTAATAATAAATGAATAAATGTTTTTACCCCCTTAAACACTACTATGTCATTAAAACATATGTGTTGTGATAGGTGTATATCTAACAGTCATCAACATAAGGTCATCCCCTATAGACTATTTCACTCCGAAATGAGACCTAAACCTATAAAAACCAGCGATCACTCCTCTAACACCTAATCTACCTGCTGGTATATAATTCCATACATTGTTTAATGGAAAATAAATCAGCGAAGTACACCAGGTATTGCCGCGCTTCTGGTGAAATGACCTATGTACATTTTTTTAAAAAAAGCACAATCCTGTCGATGTAGGTATTTACAGAACACATCAATCAAAATATTTCATAAATACCGCAAATATTACTTGAACAGATAACGCGTTAAGTTTATTTTTTTTTAAAGTTAAATTCACGAGCATTTCATCCAGTCGATAGTTATATATACATGTGAGTAGTTTGGTAGAGATTATTTTTGACCAGCATACGATTACCGTTGTGCAAACACTATAGCCCCAGGTCATGCAATTTAAACAAATTCTCTACAAACACAAAGAGAACATGAGACATTGAAATGCATGTGCAATATTAAAACGGGATTACATATTGTCCCTTTTTTATTCATTGTCACGAACGATCAAAATTTCATTATGGCAGTGTTTATCCATGGGAAAATAAATCTTTATGTCATTTTGCATAACATGATAGTTTACTCTGTAAATGAAAACTTAATATATGTCAAATAAATGGATTAGGATGATATTTACAAGGACAAATAAAATTTGTCTTATGACATGACTTTCTCATGACTACCGAATATTCGATGATCATTTGTATGTGTGTTTGTTGGGTTTAACGTCCCACCGACAGTTTTTCAGTTATTTAATTGAGACATATATGGTGCTGCTACACTGTGGTAACACGCCGTAGACATGTGGCATGATACTACGCTGGGTCACATTATCCTAACACCGGGCCAACCAGTCCTGGAACTACCCCTTTAGGCTGAGCGCCAAGCAAGGGAGCTATATCAGTTACAATTTTTTACGACTTTGGTATGTCGCGGCTGGGGATCGAACCCACGACAATCCCGCTCCTGAGGTGGACTTGATATTTTATGTATGTGAATCTTTGTGCGAAAATTGCATAATTAAGAGTTTTCAGTAAAACGCTTGATTAAATAGGACATTTAGACGGGCGATTTTTCAAAATAATAAAGTGTCTAGAGAGAAAAACGTGATTAAGTTAGTGGAACGGAAAGCATCAGTAACCAATTTGATTGGACTTCATATTAGTTTGTTTATAGGCCGATGAATGGCACGTTGAGCGTTTATATCACGGTAGCTCTTATTTTTGTCGGAGTAGAAAATACGCAATAACTGTAGGTGTCGATGGTCGTAAACTTCACAGATTGCACCAAAAGCAGTCAAGACTAGAAAGGCAAGTCACTTAGCTAGAAGCTGTTATGAGATGTTGAGTCTGCGCGAGGTTGGAACAAGGTGGGTGCTAAAGTAGATGCCAGTAGACAGAAAATTAAATTGTAACACCTTCCTATCTTAAAAGAGAAATATTTTAGGGGTTGAAACATGGATTTATCACCCTGAGCCTTAGTCGAAATGCAGTTCAATCCACTTTCGATCCAATCATGTGACTGTTGGTTTCAGAAAAAAATAACAGCAACAGTTTTTCAGTATATATCAGGAATATTGCGGATCCTATTTTGGCACACTTTTCAAGGGTTTGGTTTGACTTTATTGTAAATAGCAAGATAGAGAACCACGAGATGACAATTTGCGAAAAACGACTTTTTGAAGTGGAAGCAAGGAGGACAATAAAATAAGTGCGGTCACCCCACTTTTTTTTATCCCATTTCGTAATTTACGTTGACAAAAGTTCCTTACTACCATACTAGCATGTTTGATGACATAAATGTAACAAACAGTTAACAATCCAATTAAATATTTAGTAGTTTACTAACCGTCCCCAGTGGTTAGAGTGGTTTGAGCGTCCGTCCCGGGAGCGGGAGGTCATGGATTCGATACCCGGCCGTGACAAACCAAAATTGTAAAATTGGTACTAGTATAGTTCCCTTGCTTGGCGATCAACATGTAAGGGAAATTTCAAGACTGTCTCAAGTAGACATCGTCTCCAAGTAACTGAAATACTGTCGGTGGGACGTTTAACTAAACAAAAACTGATTTCCTGAAATATAAAAGAATGAAAATCAATATGATAAATAAAACTTAGTAAAGTTAGTATTGGTTTTCGTATTTGATATCCCAGATGTAAAAGTCGAATGACCTCTTACAAGGTAATTATCCTCTACCAATAGTGAAAGAAATGCATGTTTGTTTTAATATTATAGTATAACTTGTACACACTTAAAAAGGTTAAGATCATATGCTTTGATCTGATGAAACATGCGTAAATTGTTAAGATATACTTGAACTTATAGACTTACATGGTTATATTCGAAACATTCATAAGTGATCGTCTTGTTTGTTCCTTGTATTGTTTATTTCTTTACAGGATCAAAATATGAATAGATTACACATCTTGTAAGCAAGTAAGATATCCAAAACGTTAGGTCTGTAGACATACCACACAAATAGATGGCATATGTGATAGGATATAACCACAGTGTATGGCTAAAGCAGTTTCTTTTCTGTTTCATTACAACTCTCTTTGAGTTCCGAATTTTATTCAGACATATGAGTTAAATTTCGTTTTTACTGATTATTTCACTTTCTTGTTTAGATTTCTTTTACTAATAGAATTCCATATATTTATTTTCCTCCTATAAAAGTGCAAATTGTCTGCTTCAATATGAAAGTGTTAATTATGAGAACTTTTTTTTTTCATTGAAATAAACATAGAACAAAAAAACAATACTAAAATGCTATCAGAATATACACTCAGCCCCTCTCAAGAAAAGAAGAAATACTTAAAATGTTTTGAATTATTTGTGATGTTATATAATTTGCAGTTAATTATAGGCTAGAAATACTCCTGTTATTATTATACATTAAAGAGTAACTTTATGATTAAGAACAATATATTAAATAAGATTTATAATAAAATAAAACGTTCTTACAGTGTTATTGTGATTTGAGTCTCTATTTATACACAAATTTAATTTCTAATTTTGTTAAAAACCACTTAATATTGCGAGAAAAAACAATTATATTTACATATCTATTTTCTCATCATATTTCAAAGTATTTCAACCGTTAATACACAAATCGACTACGCATACATAATGCACATGTCATAATATTTACACAGAAGAAATGTGACCAACCCTAAAAGGGAAACATCTATTATCCTGTGATGTTTAACTATGATTGTGTCCTGGTGTAAACATCAAATACATAAAATGCCTCTACAGACTCACAAAAACACACGGCGTAGCAAAAACAACCGCAGACGACTGACGCAAGTTTAGTTTACTAGTTCTCGCCAGTTCTCACTCATGTTTATTTAGCTGCTGGTTAGAAGAAAAAGTGCGATGTCACATGCAGCATTTAAAAACGTACGGACAGAATGCGGTTTTAAAACATATGAATTATGATCAGACAAGTGCAAATTATTGTGGCAAGATTAATTTCTGTAAGCATTAAAACCCATTTCTGGTAATAACTTATGCGGGGTACTTGTCAGTTAAAGTTTTATCGATGCATTTTGTTAGGTTTTTCTTTTCCGTATTTTATGTGTCTTTTCACGCGTTTTCATTTATGTTTAGTTTGTTTTGTTTTTCCGTGAAAAGATTAAATCAGTTCCAGCAAAGCTACTGAAAAAGCATATAGCTTTTTTCTCTTTTCTTAACTTTTCCTTTATTTTTTAGAATACATTTTATCATTTGTTCTTCTTATAAGTCATAGTACTTGATCAAAACAGTTAAAGCTGAATTTAAAAAAAAACCACTAGGTACTTGTAAGAAATAAAACGTCAGGACATTTATTTTTTTTATTATAAAACTTTTGCATTCCGATATTGTTATTATTTCTATTAAGGTAGCAAACTAGCATTTTTTATTTAAATCAGAGTAATATAAAAACATGCACCACCTTCGATAGAAGCATTTTCTATTATCGCTATGAACAGATAGTTTACCTAAAGAAAGGAAATTAATCATTTACAAAGCTTAGAAGCGCAGTCTTGTACCTGTATTGAAGTTCCTTCGTCCTATGTCTTTTTTGTTAACAATTCCACGCTGTGAGGTTTCCTTTGCACATTAAACCTTTGTCATTTAAGTCTGTAATAAAATGAAACGGAATTCATATAGAGGTATTCGAAACATTACGGATAGCTTACGATTACAAAATTCGATACGAAAACGCGATCCAAACTTTGGATGACATCTAAAATATTTGTTCAAATATCAGTTAATGAACACACTATCTGAGTTAAGGTGTCCCTGTAATGTAATCGATGTATGACAGTTTCAACAATACTCGCAGTATACATTTGCTGATTGATTTTAGCTTATATTTCCAAGAAATCACGCCGTATTAAATACATGTATTGACGTTGATATTTAGACGCAGTTTGGGTTTGACCAAAAGGAAAAGTGGCTTCAAATCTACCACTACGGGCTAACCTTTGGACTAAGGTAATGCTAAGTGATGTTGTTCATATACAACCACGAACCGAAAATCAAGAAATGAAGAAAAAAGACGACAAAAAGTACATATACACATGTTGGTCTTTCACAATCAATATATTAATTTGCATCAAATAATTAACTCTTGAGACGTTAGCTTTGGCCAACGGCCAACGTACAACGCTGCTGTTTAAATGCTGCAACAGCAGTTCTTGCGATTTAGACAAATATTGGGAAATGGAAATGTTCGTGCAATATCAAATAATGTCTCGCTCTAAGCACTAATTCATAACAATCTAGAGGTAAGGTTTTCAACAAAACAACCTTCATTTTGAAATTCAAATGTTTGATTTTTCTTGAATCAGATGATAACAAACACCATTGTAAGTTTAACTCTTCAGAATAATTACCCAATTGTAAATGGACATATACTAAACAATTTTCAAATTGATGGGTAACTAAACTCAGTTAAAATCTGAAAGAATTAATTCGTAAAGATTGCCTAACATTACTTTCATCTTGACAGATACAAAGCAGTCGCAACTCATATTAAATTAATTACTTCCCTTAAATGAATCACGACTCTCTGATTAATGTAAATTAGTAGGTACAGCAATTCACCGATTCATATTCAGCTGAAAAAAAGGTAATACTCAATTGGCAAATAAAGATTTCTGACCTCAATTCAACTGATTTGATTGCAAAGACACTACACATATTGTCTTGAATTTTATAAAAAAAAAATGTTCCTACATATTAATTGTAGCAAGAATTTAGTAAAAATGACCTTTGCTTCATGGTTTTCCAATGAAAGAGCCATCTTTGAAACTAATAAATGTTTGTTTGCCAGCAACAGTATGACTGAACGACACGTTATCCAACACAAAACGCCGTTTAGATTCGATACCCATACACCCAAATGTCCTTAGATGATCTACTGATATGTCGTTTATAAACCTCTACCTGCAGACATTAATATAAATAACAAATACAAATCATATTTATTTTACAGAAAGCTGTCTTCTATCTTCGGTCACAGAGTGAAAGAAAGGATTGAAAATATATTCTAAGGGCATGTACTCGTAAATGAATGCAAAGCTGTATTTGCAATGTTTAAATCACTACATATGCTCTAAGGAAAAATCATCGTCGAATATCCCCGGATGAATTATTCCATTTCACTACATGACTGAAAAGCCTGGTATACTAGTCATTTGCCACCGATTGTTCTAATTGACAAGAGGACATCCCTAGCTAAAAGTATGTTCTCTATACTTTTTCTCTGAACGTCCTTAAATTGTTCGGTTTTAAATTTCTCACAGGCTGATTTGAATATTTCTTCATCGGACGACGCCATTTTTAATGCTATAAACAGCTAATATATAAAACGGCCTCTATGATTGATTTTAAAAACGTGATGCCACCAATGAAAATGCGAAAAACGACTGAATTCAGCCGTAATATCTCACGGCCTATAGATAATCTATCGACCGGCCGTGGGCATTCGACGATGATAAAATCGATGCAGGCGATTTTGTCATATAAGACGATGACGATAAATGTGTATATATTTTATAAGATTTTCACATATCCATATGAAAATATATGCGCTATTATGAAAATGAAAATAAATCCTAGGTTACCTTCATCTTTGAATATTTACAGAAAATTCTTCAATCGATTCTTTTCATGGTTCTTGTTAATATTCATTAATAGCTGTTTAACAAAACAATGAAAAATATATAGGTCACCGAGTTAATTTAGGAGCTAATGAGATGTTCCCATGGAAACTATCTAATGCTAACCAAGAAAACAAATTTAATCTGTTAAACATACATTCATAATTCAAAGGAAATGCAAAAAAAGTCATGTACTGGCGAATGAACCTTTTTAGTTTGTAATTATTTATTTTACGTCGATTGGAAAACAAGTTCTTAAAACTTATAGTAATCCCTCTCGAAGTTTCCTGGTCATGAATAATACTTGCCACCAACCAGATTCGAACCCACAACCTTCGGATCCGTAATCGGATACGTTACCACTGGAACACGGCGCCCTCAAACCCTTTCAGCATAGATGTGTTGATATTATATCAGATTCTATCCGAAAATTTGGAGTTCCCTACACTTCACATGTCCGAAACATTGCAATGGGGAACTATAGAAAGCACCCTAGTGAAAATAATCAAGTTAAACATGAGGAAATAATATTTAAATTTCCGGATCTTCTTGCACTCTTTTAATTTACTTTATTTTCTTTGCAAGTCTAGTATTGCAAAAACCTTGAGAAACAGTGTCGGATGTATTTCTTCCTTTTCCAAATTATTAGTGAGTTGATTGTTTTGATGAAGTGTACTAAATGAAAACTAATAAAAATGTTGATAATAATAATAGTAGTAGTAACATAAACAAGAGCCCGAGGGCTCTAATCCGCTCACCTGAGTAAAGATAAAATGTCCCACCATAAAGTTACAAAAGATAGGTTAAAGATCAAGGTAACAAGGTGTTTTTTTTAATGGTTGAAAAATTATCTAAATGTACAAAGCAATTCCTTTTTGTTGATATGTGATGTACATGTTAAGATGAGTAATTGTGCACAGTATCATTCAGATCTGATAAACAGTTGCTAATATTAGCCTATGTTGAAGAAAGTAACCCCCTGGGCGGGGCCAATTTTGACCCCAGGGCCATTATTTGAACAAACTTGGTAGAGATCATTAGACAATGCTACATGCCAAATATCAAAGCTCCCGGCCATAAGGTTCCAGAGAAGAAAATTTTTCTAGATATATTCCTATATTAGCCTATGTTAAAGAAAGTGACCCGCAGGACGGGGCCAATTTTGACCCCAGGGTCATAATTTGAACAAACTAGGTAGAGATCCACTAGACAATGCTATATGCCAAATATCTAGCTCTGGCCATAGGTTTCGGAGAAGATTTTTCTTATTTTTCCAATATTATCCTATGTTAAAGAAAGTGACCCCCAGGGCGGGGCCAATTTTGACCCCAGGGCCATGACTTGAACAATCTTGGTAGAGATCCACTAGACAATGCTTCATGCCAAATATCTTAGCTCTAGGCCATACGGTTTCGGAGAAGAAGATTTTTCTAAGTTTTCCCTATATAAGCCTGTGTAAATAAAGTGACCCCCGGGGCGGGGCCAATTTTGACCCCAGGGCCATGATTTGAACAATCTTGGTAGAGATCCATAGAAATGCTTCATCCAAATATCTTAGCTCTGCCATACGGTTTCGGAGAAGAAGATTTTTCTAAGTTTTCCCTATATAAGCCTATGTAAATAAAGTGACCCCCAGGGCGGGGCCAATTTTGACCCCAGGGCCATAACTTGAACAATCTTGGTAGAGAACCATAAGATGATGCTACATACCAAATATCAAAGCTCTGTGTCTTTTGGTTTCAGAGAAGAAGATTTTTAAAGATTGCATTTTGTTTGTCTATTTTAGCTCCTGTGACCTAGTTATTCAACAGACTGGATCCAAGGGTCATTTGTGTAAAGTTTTATTGAAATCTGCCCAGTAGTTTAGGAGGAGAAGTCGTTTGAATTAAAAGGTTGACGACGCACGACGGACGTCGGACGGCGGACCACCACAAAAGCTCACCATGAGCACGTTGTGCTCAGGTGAGCTAAAAAACAGATGCCTTTTAATTTTTAAGACGTTTTTTGTTTTCTTTTTTTGCAAATCCTGCATCTAAAAGCGATGTTTCGTTTTGTGTACACCTTATCTCTCTTTCATCGTATTCACAATTAGTTAACTGAATGAGTAAATAAACAGTAACATTTAATTTAGTATTATCTGCTTTATCTTCGAAACATGAGCAGACGCTAGGCACGCTCCATGCTATTGTTTATTTTGTCAAGCTTCAAAAATAAACATTTCATAGCACTGAGTAAGCAAACAGTTTTTGAGTGCATTTCATCTGTATACATACATACATAAATACATACATACATAAATACATAAATCATTTAGGCGAAAGAATATATCGACCGTAAAACAAACAAATTGTATATACACTTGTAAGACATAGCCACACAGGATATTGTGTAAGGCAGGATAC
>CM037777.1:26321174-26371174 GCA_021229015.1 Solen grandis
GTAATTTGATCAACATTTTCAATGTGTTTGAATGTTGTTTTACAGAAGATCATTTTATCATTTCCTTTTCATGAAAATTGTATCATTGTAAATCATAATGGACCTTTAAAGATTTTGTAACAACAAATTTTGCCAGCCATCTTAACAACTTTTTTTGATCAAAGTGGCTTGATCGTTTCGTTGTTTATCGTGTTATGGTATATTACCTGCGATTATCATATAACAGCTTAATTGAATAAACATTTTCTTGCACTGTTTCTTATTTACCATGTAACTGGCAAAACGTTGCACCATACTCTACTAAATATATTTATCTTCTCATGTTACTTAAACATGATCATCTGCAGGTGTCGTTGGAAAAAATAAATAACATCTGCACTAACATGACTGTTCAAAACTGTCGTTTTTATAAGCGTAAAATAGCCGTGTGTGCACACAAAGAAAACGTTGTAGTTGTTTTCTTTCTTTCTAGCTTATTACATTAAATTTGATATCAAGCTTCAACGATAAGCGATAATTTGATATTTAAGGCATGAAAGATCTGAAAAGTATAAAAGAATATGTTAGATGTTTTTCGTACCGGCAAGGTCATTCAAGACGCTTTCAAACTGCCTTGAAATTCTGTGACAAATTTGCATAAAATCAGGTGCACGCACATTATGAGAATGCTATTCCTAGGAATAAAAGATACTTGAAAATTACGAAACTGAATATATACCAAGGTTTATCGGTCTGTCTTATCATTATTGGCAGTCATGAAGCGATACGAGAATATTGTCACAAATTGTGACGATGGAGGAATAGAGGTTAATGAAAAGCATGTACCCCATGAGTTTCGGCGGGGGTGGTATATGGGTTCAATGTATTCTTAAGCAAAGGATCAAAAATGCAAACTCCGCCGCAGTAGTTGCCTCCCCTTACAGTTGTCGATAACCACTGCCACCAGAGGTAGATTTCGGCTGATATAGGCCGGATTTACTTTTATCATTATGACTAGTTTTGAATATATCATATCAGTTTCGTTTTATTTTACGAAACTAACATTCATTATTTCGAGAAAAGTAAAAAATCAAATCATATAACATTGATTTATAAAATTATAAATGTTGGTCACATGGTTTCAACTATAATCACGTGACTTGTGTGGTGGCAGTGGTTAAAGTGCTTAGCTTGACGTAACCGGTGTGCGGAGTTTGTCAAAAATGGTCTAAGACGGCATGATTTATTCATGAGCTCATGCGTCCTTTGTATAACCCACAGGGGTTCGACGTCGCTTGGGGCAAATGATTTCATATTTGGTGTACCGGGCGAAATGATTCGAGCCCATTTAGTATAACCGTAAGTTATATACATGTACTTTGCTGTGTCCCCTGTTGCTTAAAGCAATACGACATACCATGTTGTGACGGCACAGCGGTATTTTGCTGTGATTCTGGATGTTTTGGTAAACTTTAACTCTGTATCGAGAAAAAAAACAGACCATTTCATTCTAAAATAAGACGTAAACCTGACTATCTTATCTACATGCTGGCGTAAAATTCCACACTTTGTTCATTGGTTATAAACACACACATAGATTTGATTAGTCAATGTAACTCAGCGACAATTACCGAGTAAAATCGAAACAATGTTGAAATGGTCTTTTAAATTCATTATAAAAGACGATAGCGTCTGCTAGCATGTTCCCCGTGATGTTCTGGAGAACCTTCAGAGAAAGGGCCTCGGGCGTCTGGATAAGACAGCAAGATCCCCTGAGTTTCAATGTGTTTTGTAGTCTGGTTCCCGGTCTTCCTCAAGGTTACATATAACGTAACGTAAGGGGAAGGTACTCAAGCCAAGGACCAAACAATGAAACTTACTGGGACAGAGTGTGTGAGCAACTCGCCGCCTCGAATCCCATTACTATCGAATATGTTTTGGGTGAGTTGCAGCTTGCAATTACAGCTTGCCTAGTCTAGCCAAGAAGATATTCAGGAGTTTGGTGCAATGATAGCCTAATAATAGATCAACATCCCAAAAAAATTTCCAGGAACCTTGGAACTTAACAGGGCATAGTATGCTGTAATGCACAGCAATATGCCTCATACTCTGTATTGCCATAATAGTTTACACTGTCTACAATTTGATAAATTTGGAGAGTTTCACTTTTTATCAACATTATCCATTTTCAAGAGTCATTGTTCTCCTAAGAAAGCTATTTCTTCATAGTACCTTACAGCGTGGACAAAAAGTATGAAGGTCAGTATATGGGACACACGTTCCTTGCTTGAGGTCTTATACACTTAACGATTATCATCATTATGAATGGTCCGTCAGACGACTCTTATCAAAACGGCATAAACTGGTGTAATGGGGGTTGTTAAAGGTAGAAAGCATGACATTTGATACACATATAAACATATAACACGCGCCGGTCCCTACTGATTATTTTCGGATATTGACCAAAGTCAGCAGCGCCCACTGGTTACCGTTGCGGCCAATTTCATTTTTCTTTCAACAATTTTTGATTGATAGAGTATTTATTTAATAAATCTATTTTATCATATCTTATTATTTTGAATACACTCGGATGACTTCATTATAAAGCAGTTTTCTCAAATTTGTTGTCAATAATTGTTGCTTTAATCTCTCTGCAATTATGACATCTATCATTTTTTAGGAGTGAAATTGTACATTTAAGATGTTTTATACTAGTTATTTGTATATGTATACTGTAGGTACAATGATGAGATGTTAATAAAGATTACTACCTTTTTGGAAATTAGCGTAGCTGTTAAAGGAAACAAACAGTAAAACAAGAGCTGTCCGTAAGACAGCGCGTTCGACTATTCTAATGCTTGTACTTTGTCAATTTAGAAAAAAAAAATATTGCAGTAAAAAGCAAAATAAGAATCACTGTGTTATCAAAAAGTAATCAAGGGATATAACAGTGTATTCCAAGTTTTCAGACATTATCTCAAAGGAAAGGGTTCAGTGAAAATGTGATCAAGTATAAAAAAATTTGGAAGGAAGAGGTCATAAACAATCATTCAAAATGTCAAAGAAACACCTTCAAGAGTTAAGTGGAAAATCAGGTGATACGAAAACGTTGATCAAGATTTTAAGTTGAAAAGGGACATAAATTTGTGTAAGTTCATAACAATTTATCTCCCCTTGACCAAACGCAGAGGGAAAAAAAGAACGATAATTGGTATATGTCCTTGACCTTCGCAATTTTCCGGAAACGGATGTAACCATGCGAGATGAGACAATAGGTTGCTCAATCATTGAACGTTACATACTAATCGGTCAAAAAATAAAGCCTGCAGGGCCTAAAAACCGCTTATTTCGAATGCAGAAATGCTTATTACGGTATGACGTCGTAAGACGTCAGACGACATTAGCTGTCACAAAATACAAAGAAGAACTCAGGACACATATGCTGTCCAAGTATTATGCTCCTAACTCATCAGAATCTGGATTTTGACATAAAATTTCAAACGTTTGGAAATTTGAAAATTGAAGGCCAAGATGCACATCTTCATCCTAACTTACACCTTCTGGGAAATATTAAGTCAGTCGGGCCAGAACTGATGTCTGCAGAGCGCGAACCAAATTTGGTAGGTTATTTCAACTGTGACGTCATATGAAGATGAAAACTGTTGCCTTCAAAAGGGCCAAAGTAACTTTGCTTAATGTTAATATTTCTTGCGTCTGGCTCATTGGCAACCTGTTTTAATTTGAACCTCAAAAGAAGAAATAATAATAAGAAGAAAAAACACAACAAACCCTATAGGACTTTCTGCTTGAGGCAAAAAGCCCTGACAATAAACATAACAAACCATAAACGTTTTCCGCAAGTTTGCGGAAAGCTGTATTTAACGCAGAAACTGGACTGTACCTTGCAGTATAATAAATCCGTTACACAGTTTCCTGACAGGATACATGACTATTTATCCCCGACTAAGAAAAATCATGTCACCATCATCACCGACTTAGCTGAATAGTCATGTACACTGTTAAGAAACTGTATAACTAACAAGTATTAGCATTTCAAAACAAGAGATATCTTTGAAAAAGATACTCGGCCGTGGTAACCAGCTTGATGATTAGTGTCTGAATAGTTTAACATGTAATAGATTGTGTTGTTGGTTTAATAGTTGTGTAATTCCTGTGTCACTGCAGCTTTTTGAAATACCACGGATCCAAATAATCTGTACAGTCTTGATAGACATTTACAGCCTTAAAACATCTGCGCATTATCGCGGGCTACAAAACGAAACCGGATGTTACGTTTTTGTTGAACATAGGATATGTCAGGGTCGAACTATCAATTCCGAAATCTATGTGTTTCCTATTTGTTTAGCGTTCTACTCTTTCAGTTTACCTTAAAAAGGTGCAGTGTCTTACTATTCGGGGAAATCGTTCGCAGGGGAAGAACATTTCAACCTTTAAAACAAACAGAGATCTAAAGAACTCGTTTCCGCAACTCCTTTCTTTTCTTTTGACTAATTTTACAATGACCAATGAGAATTTAGCAAAGTACATAATGTGACGAAAATAATTTAGTTGAGCTTACCTTGTCTATAATTGGTAGAGTTAAGCCTAAGTGTTTCTACATCCGGTTTCCGTTTTGCCGATCATCGTAAATTTAAAGCAGGAAGAAACATTGTAAGTTAATTATTTTATATCCATTATTTTCCGTTATTTAAATAAATAATAAGATTTTGGAGATTTAAATACTGTTGAATCAAGTTTATTAGCTTTACAAGAAGCTTACGCCCCTTCGTTCTTCATATTTTCGGGGAATGGTTTTACCCGGAAGAGTTCAATCTTTAGGGGTCACGTGATTGGTCACGTGGTTGGTTTTTGGTATAAATACAGCGGTTTCGCTTAGTCTTGGCTTAAGGCTGTGAGTCTTTAAACACTTAAAAAAAAAAAAATAGTTTTAGGGAGTCTGCTGTTACGGCTGGTGGTGGTCACATCGTAGCTTAATAGTATTATACGTTAAACATATACATATTATAGTAACAACTTACCTTTAGGTGAGTAACCCGATAAGTTGCAGCTCTTTGCTCAGAGTTTCGGGTGAAGCCTTGGTAAAAAGTTGCTTTATATATATGTGTGTGTTGTGGGTTTACAGGGGTTTTACCAGACCGTGTTAAGCAAGGTTGTTTGAACCTTGGGCAAGGTCTCAAACAAGGTTTTTTTAATTCGGATATATATTGTCTGAGGCAAGGGTGCTTGAGATTGCTTCAGAACACTGTGTGTTCAAGCAAAGCTCTTGATAGGTGTTTTGCCTGGGGTTTAGCAGACTTTGATTTTTATTTCATATTGATGCTCAAGGTAGAGCTAGGTCTCAGAACCACCTGAATGACTTTATTTTAGTTCGAGAACAGTTAATGTATTGTTTCATAAAGTTACATATGTAAAATTATACTTAATTAGTCTGGTAATTGTTGTTCAAGCAAATCATTTTCGAGAATCCTTTTAATATCAAGGTTATCTGTACATATTCCCAAGTGTTTTATCAATCATAGGCTAGGAAAGCCCCGAGGAAAATTCAATTGTTAAATACATATCAGACCAATACAAGGTTACACGTTACAATAATAACCAATGAAAAGCCTAATTTTATTCCTCTTCATAACTGTGTGTTTCACAGGAAGTCAGGGTGAAAATAAACGGCCTAACGGTCGAAAAATGTTAAAATCGTCGTTTGCCAAGTGAACACCAAGTTCAGTGTTACGTAATGGGGAATTATATGTCGAAGTACTTACAGTTAAAGGAGAGATTCATAACTTGGAAATGTTATCATGTTTGGTTCAGCATTAATCAACGGGCGTACTCCAATCGAATCTGCCCAATTATGCGCCTACCAGTCTAGCTCCGTCTAGCAACATGTACTTCCGGTAGCTTATAACCAGTCCAGATTTCCAAGCATTCAAAACATTTTCTCAAAACTTGTTCCCGGTCATCTGATCTGTTTATCTTTCAGCGACCGACTGAGAAAGAACCTGTTTCAGTATTACGTCAGCGGTGCTGGAGTAAAAGGTTGCTTTCTTGCTTGATAGTATAATAAACCTGGGCCGGCGATAATAATATCAGGTCTGACTAAATCACAAGCGACTACATGTATCCAATATTAACGTCGTCTTGAAAGCAGCAATGGATATCTGATATTTATTTAACAAATATTAATCTTTTTCTGCATAAATGATACATAATCAATGCATACGTCAATACATACATTAATATTTATCAGGTCTAACTAAATCACAAAAAAAACTACATGTACATATATCAACACGATATCAACGATATGTTCATTTAAAAAACGATCAATCGTGTGTGCTTGTTACACTTGTTTAAATCTTCCTTTACCAGAATTCCTTTTATTATGAATACATATCACATACCCATAGAATCATTAATCGTAACTGAACAAAAACAACAAATGTAAATTAAAGTATTGAGCATTTGTCCATTTTTGATATTCATGTGCTAAACAGAATCTCACTTATTTGATAGCTGAAAGTGCAAAAACAGATAAGGTAATAGCTTTCTTTTTATATTGATATATACATGTATAAAGGTAAGAATGTTCTCTTTATATTAATGTATACACGTATAAAGGTACGAACGTTCTTTTTGTATTGATGTATACACGTATAATGGTAAGAACGTTCTCTTTGTATTGATGTATTCACGTATAATGGTAAGAACGTTCTTTTGTATTGATGTATACACGTATAAAGGTAAGAACGTTCTTTTTGTATTGATGTATACACGTATAAAGGTAAGAACGTTCTTTTTGTATTAATGTATACACGTATAATGGTAAGAACGTTCTTTTTGTATTGATGTATACACGTATAATGGTATACACGTATAATGGTAAGAACGTTCTCTTTGTATTGATGTATACACGTATAAAGGTAAGAACGTTCTCTTTGTATTGATGTATACACGTATAAAGGTAAGAACGTTCTCTTTGTATTGATGTATACACGTATAAAGGTAAGAACGTTCTTTTTGTATTGATGTATACACGTATAAAGGTAAGAACGTTCTTTTTGTATTGATGTATACACGTATAAAGGTAAGAACGTTCTCTTTGTATTGATGTATACACGTATAAAGGTAAGAACGTTCTCTTTGTATTGATGTATACACGTATAAAGGTAAGAACGTTCTTTTTGTATTGATGTATACACGTATAAAGGTAAGAACGTTCTTTTTGTATTAATGTATACACGTATAATGGTAAGAACGTTCTCTTTGTATTGATGTATACACGTATAAAGGTAAGAACGTTCTCTTTGTATTGATGTATACACGTATAAGGTAAGAACGTTCTTTTGTATTGATGTATACACGTATAAAGGTAAAACGTCTCTTTGTATTGATGTATACACGTATAATGGTAAGAACGTTCTCTTTGTATTGATGTATACAGTATAAGTAAGAACGTTCTCTTTGTATTGATGTATACACGTATAAAGGTAAACGTTCTCTTTGTATGATGTATACACGTTAAAGGTAAAACGTTCTCTTGTATTGATGTATACACGTTAAAGTAAGAACGTTCTCTTTGTATTGATGTATACACGTATAAAGGTAAGAACGTATAAAGGTAAGAACGTTCTCTTTGTATTGATGATACACGAAAAGGTAAGAACGTTCTCTTGTATTGAGTATACACGATAAGTAAGAACGTTCTCTTTATGATGTAACGTATAATGGTAAACGTTCCTTGTATTGATGTAACACGTATAAGGTAAGAACGTTCTCTTGTGAGATCACGTATAAGTAAGAACGTCTCTTTGTATGATGTATAACGATAAAGGAAGACGTTCTCTTGATTGATAACACGATAAAGGTAAGAACGTTCTCTTGTATTGATATACACGTATAAGGAAGAACTTCTCTTGTATTGATGTATACACTAAATGTAAGACGTTCTCTTTGTATTGATGAACACTATAATGGTAAAACGTTCTCTTTGTATTGAGAACAGATAAAGGTAAGAACGTCTCTTGTATTGATGTATACACGATAATGGAGAACGTTCTCTTTGTATTAGTAAACATAATGGTAAGAACGTTCCTTGTATGGATACACGTAAGGAGAAAGGTAAGAACGTTCTCTTGTATGATTATACACGTATAAGGTAAGAACGTTCTCTTTTATTGATGTATAACGTATAAAGGTAAGAACGTTCTCTTTGTATTGATGTATACACGTATAAGTAAGAACGTTCTCTTTGTATGATGTATACACGATAAGGTAAGAACGTTCTCTTTGTATTGATGTATACACGTAAAAGGTAAGAACGTTCTCTTTGTATTGATGTATAAACGTATAAAGGTAAGAACGTTCCTTTGTATTGATGTATACACGTAAAAGGTAAGAACGTTCTCTTTGTATTGATGTATACAGTATAAGGTAAGAACGTCTCTTTGTATTGATGTATACCGTATAAGGTAAGAACGTTCTCTTTGTATGATGTATACACGTATAAAGTAAGAAC
Source organism: Solen grandis (assembly GCA_021229015.1). Lineage (NCBI taxonomy): Eukaryota > Metazoa > Mollusca > Bivalvia > Adapedonta > Solenidae > Solen > Solen grandis. The sequence continues at coordinate 26,329,687 of CM037777.1, forward strand.
GTTCTCTTTGTATTGAGTATACACGTATAAGGTAAGAACGTTTTATTGGTATACACTAAAGGTAAACGTTTATGGTATACACGTATAATGGTAGAACTTCTCTTGTATGATTATACACATAAGGTAGAACGTTCTCTTTGTATTGATGTATACACGTATAAAGGTAAGAACGTTCTCTTTGTATTGATGTATACACGTATAATGGTAAGAACGTTCTCTTTGTATTGATGTATACACGTATAATGGTAAGAACGTTCTCTTTGTATTGATGTATACACGTATAAAGGTAAGAACGTATAAAGGTAAGAACGTTCTCTTTGTATTGATGTATACACGTATAAGTAAGAACGTTCTCTTTGTATGATGTATACACGTATATAAGGTAAAGACGTTCTCTTTGTATATGATGTATACACGTATAAGGTAAGAACGTTCTCTTTGTATTGATGTATACACGTATAAGGTAAGAACGTTCTCTTTGTATTGATGTATACACGTATAAAGGTAAGAACGTTCTCTTTGTATTGATGTATACACGTATAATGGTAAGAACGTTCTCTTTGTATTGATGTATACACGTATAATGGTAGAACGTTCTCTTTGTATTGATGTATACACGTATAATGGTAAGAACGTTCTCTTTGTATTTTGTATTACTTTGATGTATACGTATAGTAAACGTTCTCTTTGTATTGATGTATACACGTATAAGGTAAGAACGTTCTCTTTGTATTGATGTATCACGTATAATGGTAAGAACGTTCTTTGTATTGATGTATACACGTATAAGGTAAGAACGTTCTCTTTGTATGATGTATACACGTATAAGGTAAGAACTTCTCTTTTATATACATTATAATGAATTCCTTTGTATTAATGTATAAAGTATAAAGGTAAGAACGTTTTTTGTATTATGTATACAGATAATGGTAAACGTTCTTTGTATTGATGTATACACGTTAAGGTAATGGAAACGTACTCTTTGTATTATGTATACACGTATAATGTAAGAACGTTCTCTTTGTATTGATGTATACACGTATAAAGGTAAGAACGTTCTCTTTGTATTGATGTATACACGTATAAAGGTAAGAACGTTCTCTTTGTATTGATGTATACACGTATAATGGTAAGAACGTTCTCTTTGTATTGATGTATACACGTATAAAGGTAAGAACGTTCTCTTTGTATTGATGTATACACGTATAAAGGTAAGAACGTTCTCTTTGTATTGATGTATACACGTATAAAGGTAAGAACGTTCTCTTTGTATTGATGTATACACGTATAAAGGTAGGAACGTTCTTTTTGTATTGATGTATATACGTATAAAGGTAAGAACGTTCTCTTTGTATTAATGTATACACGTATAATGGTATGAACGTTCTCTTTGTATTGATGTATACACGTATAATGGTAAGAACGTTCTCTTTGTATTGATGTATACACGTACATGTATAAAGGTAAGAATGTTCTCTTTATATTGATATATACATGTATACTTAGAACCCTAATAACAATCAATTCCATCAAAGCCATGCATATAACTTCACAATATAAGCTTTTAAAATGTCAACTATGGATATCTTAGGAGCAAATTGATAATTTGCTGTTATCAGTTATTTCCCCTGAAAACAACAAACAAGTGACTTTCTCCATTTTTCTATGGTAAAGTTTAGGGTTTTTTTTTCATGAAATTTGAAACAGAATCATATAATGCATGTTTCTACCGTGAGTTTTTCTTATAAATCAAATACAGTTTTTCATGTTCACAGAAAATGTATATTTCCCATAGGCTTCAATGATAACTTAAATACAGATTATCTCCCCCAAATTAGATAACAGTTGACAAAAACCTCTTGGTGAAATATTTTCGTTTTGAACATTATCAAAATGTCAAAGTTTCACAGAAATATTACCATCCAGTGGAAAGATATGGAATATTGCTATTAGGGTGCTAATACCATTTTTTCAGCATAATCATTATGTTGATAAGGCCTGAAATTTTAAAATATCATACTTTAAGATGTAGTCCTGAGTAAAGTATTTGTTGTTTTGGTAACATGCCGCTTTAAACATCTTAACATTGTTTCTAAAAAGGAACTACATAATCTTTTATCACAAAAAGTATATGTTATGGGCCTAGTAGAGACCAGGGTCATGATCGTGTCATAGCTAGTGGTGATTTTGTCAAAAGAGTTTGAGTTCTGTAAGGCTTCCTTTGCCTGAAATATGTAAATTTAGAAAACAAAGACTATGCGTCATCTACATATGGTTACAGAGATAAAAGCTTTGAGGAAAGTGTCCGCCATTTAAAATATGGTCGCCATGGTGACCAGAGGGCGCTGCTGACTTGGGTCTATATCTAAATATAATCAGTAGGCGCTGTTTTATATATGTGTCAAGTTACATGCTTTAAACCCAAAGTGCACGATTTAGTATTTATCCGCCCTACTAGTAAAATCATTTTCTAGTTTCCATAACAGATTCCTATCATGTTAAAGTCATATTAGGACTGGGTATAATGTAACACACTGTTTGCACGGTACTAGACAAGCCTAATATGTATTAATATAAGAAAGTATTCACATCTTTGTATTGATGTTGTTCTATAGGTTTCAAATATCACTAGTGTTTTTAATATTCACTTTATATGGATTTATGCAATGTTAAACCAACGCCTGATGGACTTAAAATGGTATCTTGTGCCTTATCTATAATGACCAAAGTTGTTGAACGTTGCTATCATAAACGTCCGTGGCTGACCTGGTAAAGTCGTTGATCTATCATCACCCAGCATCTTACCAACGGATCCTGGTGTAACGTTTTCAAGATCCCCTCCCTTCAAACCATTTCAAGTTATCCTCCAGTAACTTAAAAACGTTTTCTAATACCCTCCCATGCTTTAACTTTCCACCTCCAGTAACTTAAAAACGTTTTCTAATACCCTCCCATGCTTTAACTTTCCACCTCCGGGAATTTAAAACTGTTTTCAAATGACCCATTCCATTTTAACGTCAGTAAAAAGTTAATACCTTATTTATAACTTAAACACTTTGTTAACAAATAAAGAATGTACAATTGAACCTGTATTAGCGGCCACCTTTATTAAGTGGTCAACCTGCATTAAGCGGTCAGTTTTAGTATAACCGAACTGTATCTTTTTGTTATATGTTTGACCTTCATTTAGCGCCCCCCCCCCAACCCACATTTCAAGTTCCCCTCAAAATCTAAAAAAAAATCTGTTTCCCGGGTTGGGGGGAGGAGTATTTGGAAACGTTTTTACATTCCCGGGCATGGCATTTGAAAATGGGATGAGGAAGCGTTTTCAATATGGCTTACCCGTTTTTGATGTTCCCGCGATGGGAACTTGAAGGTGGGGGCTTATAATCTTATAACATATAATCGTCTCACCGGCAGAAGGAAGCCTTCTGGCTTGCTTATTCGGATGCTTCTATGCATTCTGCTTCTTGCTGATGTGATTAAGTTAACTGAAACAATATGAACAAAATAAATTTGTCACAGGCACATTTTAATGATAAGTTAATCTAAACGGAAAAATACACAAGATGATCAATTTGAACAAGATAAAACAAAGTAAGTATGAAAGACAAGTTTAACAATCCAGCGCGTGCAGGAAAACATTCCGACAAGTTAGAGAAGATAATAAACATGAAATATGCCACATATTGATGATGTACATCTTGCATTTGTTTATATTAAAACGACCGATCGAGAAAATGGAACACATAGTTTGACCTTTTTATCGACTAACATCCATTGTACGAACTGTCAGACAGTATACTAGCAACAATTCATTAGATGATCTGAATTTTGATTTTAAGCTTACATTTACAATTTATGTTCTTGTATGCAACTTATAATTACATTGTAACAGTCATATTCATTGTTTATGTTTCATAGATACATATCAATATTCTCAACAATACACCATTAAAGAAATAAAATTGTATGAAAGCTCTTACAGACAGACAGACAGACAGACAGTCACCACAAAATAAGCATGAGGAATAACACTTATGTGTACTAGTTTTAAATCTGAAAATAATTTAGAGATTATCAATGGAGACTTAAGGGTGACTCCGCTTCGTTAAAAGCGTAGAGCACAGCTAAAGCACAGAAGTACCAGTCGATTAAAAAACGTTGTTAACGAACATAAACGTTCACAACGACTGTCCCAGTCGAATGCGCCCATTAATGTTACACATATATCGCTCGAATGCCGTTATAATTAGACGGCACCTTTAGTATCTGCAAACTGAAAACAGGCCTTTCTGACCTTGCTGATTTGCATATTTGACACGGCAAGTTTAACCACTGGAATTTAAATTTCTGTCAAAAAATAAATAACCTATAGTAAAAGATAAGCCCCGTATTTAAGAAAAAAAACAAAAAACAACAACAAGGAATGCGACGCCTTTTCGACACCCAACACGTTTTTGGCTAAATTATACGAACAGAATGATGAATGATAACAATCTAGCGAGCCTATTCGATAATACTTAAATTCACCCAAAACAATCGATGATATTTTAAATCACGCCATTCTACAGGAATTCTACATTCTACATCGGTTGCTTTGGGTGCATTTTAGTATACTCTTTCGAGTAGGCTCACTAGATTGCTACCATTCATTATTCCGATCATATAATTCACCCAAACGTGGGTTGGGTGTCGAAAAGGCGTTGCAATCCTTGTGTGTGTGTGTTTTTTAGTTGTGTGTGACCTAGTCTCTCACAACTTTAGTACCTACATTCTGAGGGTCAAATTCTCTACATTTAAAACCGAATATCCTCTTAATTTTGTATGAATGATCGAACGATTGAAAAGAATTCTACAACACAGGTATGCTGAGATTCAGCCAAAGTTTTGAAAGTGTTGAAAGCTCAATTTTGAGTAAAAATAAATATTTACGGGACACAATAATTGTTTGTAGCATAAAAGCATAAAAGGACTGTTCTCCCTATGATGTTGCGTAACTTTCACTTTACCATGCGGAGTATAGTTTCTTTCGATGCAAAGGAGGCTCGTGCCTGAATTTGGATGGTGGATGCTTGTATTCCAATACAAATCCGTGTAACCAAAGACCTAATTCCATAAGAAACTCACATAAGCGTGGTAAGGAAAGCTCGTATACCCTCGCCACCCCCCCCCCCCCCCCCCCCCCCGCGATATTGTGAGAAAAAGCCGGTGCGCTTGTACTGAAGTAACTACTGCACGGAGTTGTGTTCTGACGCCTTTCGAAACCCTACGATGATCAGCTTCAGTATAAGGTGCGTGAAGAGCATGGTAAACTTCAGCTGACTGTAACTGGTTGCATACGGCGGATACAAAGCAAAATAAATCACTTTAACCAATGGTAAAGAGTAACCAATGTAAGGTCTTAATAATTGATTACAGGCTGAAAGGGGAATATTACATGAAGTTCAATTAATAAAAAAAAGATATTTTTTGCTAATATTTCGGCAAAATTTGCCTTTATGACGAAAATGTGAAAATAATGCTCAAACGTTTATGTTTGCACTGTCACAATATTTTTTAAATGTATTTTTCCTCTTCATAAAGGCAATAAGTTTTGCAGGGAGTTACTTTATTTATTTACTAGTATTTAAATGGTTAGAGCGACCCCGGCCGCGACATACCAAAGTCGTAAAAAAAAATGAGATCCCTTGCTTGACGTTCATCATATATTTAGGTATTTCCAGGAATGGTTTACCCGGTGTCAGAATAATGTGACTAGGTGTCTACGTCGTGATGCTGCAGTGTGACAGCACTGCACCTGTCTCAACCAGACAGTCTTGAAATTACTTAAATACCGTCGGTGGGACGTTAGAACCAACAATCAAACAATCTAGCATTTATTTATTTTTATGGGATTATTTTCTATAACAAAACAAAAGTGTTCTAAGTCATTGAAATTATCGCATAGATGGGGCAATCCTCGCAACGCTAGTACATGTAACTTATACACAATTTGGAATTATTGTGGATTATTTTGTGTAACAAACGCTTCATCCAAATGAATCTCTCTCCTGATTTTACAGTGTTGGTCAATCAAGTTTTTTTTGTTTTGTTTTTTACAGGATGTCCGTTTTAGTCATTAAATTTGACAATGATGACCTATACAATTGTTTTGTTTTTTTTGTTGGTTTTTTTTTGTAATGTTTTCTACGATGTCATTATTAGCTTTTTACAAATGACTGCAATCATTAAGTATTTTACAAGTTTAACTATTATTTTATTTCAGCCACGCTTTAACCCATGTGAGTAGTATTTTTTCTATAACAATGGTTATCTTTATATTTTGAACAAGCGCTACGTTCGAATGCTCCGCAAGAGCCTTAGACCTTCGGGGTCAAGGTCATTTGATAAAGGTCAGAGTACCTGGCTGATAGAGCTTATCAGGTTGCATGCACCTGTAAAGTTTGAAGGCAGTAGGTGGAAGGATTTCCGTGTTATGGTCAAGATTAAGTTTTGTGACAGACAGACGTCAGACAAACAGAAAGACTGACAGACCAAAACAATATGCATCGATCTATCGATGCGTTGGCATAAAATAATATTTAAAAGGACCAAAGGATAGGACAAAAACACCATAGTAATTTGTTTAGTTATATATTATACAACCAGACAAAAATGACGAATCGTTGTATTGACCGGTGTTTTGCTATCGGATAGCAACACAGACCTGGATTTTCCGCGGAATACATCTGCCCCACTCTCGTTCTGGCACGAGAATATACGGTATTTCGCCGAGTTTCTTATCTTTGGGTTTAGGTCTTTGGTGTAACTTACTAATAAAAACATCAAGCTATCTCAGATACATCAGAGGTACCTCCAGGGGTTATTTGTTGCTTTATAGAATGGCTGTTACTAAGGAATCGTAAGGACACAGTAAGGAGGCTCCGAGGCACTGATTTGCATCTATAAATAGAAACTGTGCCGTCGCTCGGTAGTACAAATCAAAGCGCTGATAGTGCTAAGAGAACAGTATTGTAGTATTTCTGTTGTTTATCAAAGTAAATTTAATAAATGGGGGTCAAATATTCGTGAAATGCCTATCACCCCGTTTTAACGCTACGTTATCATGGTCACTACAAGAAATTAAAAATGAACGCACCATTAGTTTCAACAGACTGTTAACAATTAGCACATCGCCACTCTTATTCACCCTATTTCTATAGCCTACACAATAGTTTATTATTTTAATATAAGTTTGATATTTAGCAAAAAGTAAGTAACCCCGCATATCTGCAGCTTGTCAAACCATCTTCCACTTAAGACACACACAACTTCAGTGTCTTCAGCGCTTTGATTTTATTATGTACAGGGCTTATCGTTTACTATAATTATATTATTTATTCATTTATAGAACTTCAAACTCCTGTGTTTTAACTGTACTTTTCCGCGCGTTTAGTGCGGATCCATACAAAGCGATTCTTCACGAGTGACATACACAGACGCTTAAATCATAACCGTGTAACGTGAATATGCTCGGGAAATGATTAAAATTCCGCTCGGCTATCTAGCTGAGCTAGTAGATGATGATTAAACATAAAAAATCAACCTTTTCTTTCAATAAACATATAATTTTCCTCGGGCCTATTTTAACCGTCTGATTCAAATGATTATGAAATGATTGGATGGACAATAATCAAGAAAACTCAAGCTGGTATATATTGAATTTTCCTTGGGGACGAACCTGTCCTTTGATTATGAGACAAAAGATAATATACACACCAAAGTAACTATGATCTGTTTTTGATGCTATATCAGCAAAATACGTTACCGAACCCTATAGCGATGCCCGACCTTATATGTGATTAGATCGGCTTCCTATCTGTACCGTTCACCTTGCTAAGAACCTATAGATGAGCGAGGGTTGCTCATCTATATATAACTAGGTACATGTCTCGCACTTCGTGCTACTACCGGACAGATAGCCACCAGCTTAATAATTAATCAGCCACGGTAGTTACGTTTTTGATATATTACTTTTCAAGATCAGCAACAGAGACTACTAGGATGGAACAAGTCCACTGTTCACTCTCTGTGCTGACCCTGCTCGAATAATATATTATACGTTTTTACCGTATAACCAAAGGCTTAGTTCTTTTTACAGAAGATGTTCTCTCTTCCACGACCAAGAACAGAATGGTTAAAAGAAAACCGCGCTTTTTATATGCTTTTGGGAAATGTCTAAAACTTTCTTCCATGATTTAATATCGTTGTCGTCACGACACGGCATTGACGAACGGATAGCCAAGTGTATTTGTTATTTCCGTAATAATTCTAATATACTGGATCTAATGGACCGGTCCCACTGAAGAAAAATATGATTTGCGAATGAATTGCGCACAATATTTGTTGATATTGTAACGAAGATGTAGTTTACAAATATGACAATAGTTATTCCCCTTTGATATATATATCGCCTTTTGCCGCCGTTAATTCAAATAACAGAAATCCGTATAAGATCTCCAAAAAGAGGTATTTAAATCAATGGTTTTATTTACTTACATATTCTAGAGTTTAATCCATTCCAAGTTATTAATTCCTGATCGTTGAATGGTACAGATCGGAAGAAGGGAATTATATATAAATATAAGGAAGCGTGGAGTCTATAGGCAAGTGTTGGAAAACCTCCAGCATTATTGCAATGCAGGAGAAACCCCAGAACTAGTCCTGGGTCGCCACATCCTTTTATATATGATTAATGGTTCTAAACTGACTTCAAGGTTCATTTGTATATGGTTTTCGAGTCATCCATTCTTGTATAGGTTTGGAGGTGATTAGAATTGTTTCATAGTACCGAAGGTACTGAAAACCAGGTTTTTGAAGTCCAGGGTTTAGAGTGTTTGAAACCGAAGTTTATGGTTTGGAAATAAAAGGTTTAACATAAGGAGAGATAGTTTTTGACTCTTGCTCAGAATTTGATAGTCTGGTTTTTATGATCATTGGTTGATTCTTATATTTAATTATTTAGTAATCGTTTTTAAAGGTAGGGAGCCAAATAAATCATTTTCTAATCATTTCAAAATTAGATAAACTATTGTTCTATGTGTTTATGCAAGTAATCAATAGGCTAAGAAGCCCAGAGAAAGATTTCATATATGTATTTGTTTTATAGTTCATTTGTTCGGTACACGTTACAAATTTGGTGGCAGCGGTGGGATACAATTACAACTATCCCCAGTTATAACCTACCCTATGTCACAGAAAATGGATCAAGAATCAATTGATAAAAGTATGCTCCGTTTGGACCAAAAATTGAAGAAGCTTCCAACACAGACAGAAATAACAAGGCTTCAAAATGAAATAACTTTGCTGGAGCAGAAACTTTCAAGTTCCATGCATCAGCTCGTAACACCAAAACGTGAATCAGGGATGGTTTCAATGAACCAGCCACATGGTTTTGACCTTCAGTTTCCCACACAAAATAACCATTCTAGGTTACCAGACAACCCGCCAGTATTGACTCCTATACTGAAACCCAGGCCCAGAAAAAGTGATTATAAGGCCAAAGATGTTTCTTTCGATCTCAGCTCAAAACCAATGTTTTCAACACCAAAACCAAATTTAGAGGAATCGCTTTACAGAAAACCAAGCTAAACGATCATAGGCAAACCGGTGTCAAAGTTAAGCCAGCAACATATGACGGTACAGGGTCGTGGAATGATTACCTAGCACACTTTGAAGCATGTTCAAAAATTAATGGCTGGACTAAAGAAGAAAAAGGACTTTACCTGTCAGTATCACTTCGTGGCCAAGCACAGGGTCTCTTAAGCAATCTGTCCGAAAATTCAAATGACTTTGATAAGTTGAAGACAGCTCTCGGGGAAAGATTTGCGCCCCCGAATCAAGCAGAGTTACATAGAGCTCAGCTTCGTGAGAGACGACAGAAAGCGTCGGAGACACTCTCTGAAATGGCACAAGACATAAGAAGATTAACAAATCTTGCTTACCCTTCGGCACCTGCGGACGTTAGAGATGTTTTGGCAAAGGAGCAATTTATTGACTCCTTGGTTAGCTCTGACATGAGACTCAGAGTGAAGCAAGCGAGGCCTATAGATTTGAACGATGCTGTCCGGCATGCTCTGGAATTAGAAACTTTTAACAGGGCAGAAAAGAAATTTACAGAAGGTAAAGGGTACCTCCAGTCTGTAGCAGAGACAGAAAGTCCGGGGTACAAAGAAATCGTGGCTGATATAAAACAGATGAAAGAAACCATGTCAGAAATGAAGCATGGGTTTGAGAGCATGGAAAACCAGAGGTTTGGTTTCCAAGATAGGTCGAAGATTCAGACTGGGAATTTTCAAAACCATGGTAGAAAAATATACAATCAGAATGATAGAAGGAAAAGATGCTTTAAATGTGGTTCAAAATCTCATTTCCAACGAAACTGTCCAAAGAAAGATAATGTTAAAGCTTCACCTACACACAGTATAAAATGTTCTAGCCCAAAGGGGTCTGGCTTATTCGTTGGAGCCAAGGTAAACAATTTTGACTTGGACTGCCTTATCGATACAGGAGCTACAGTGAGCATTATATCATCACGAGTATGGGACAGGCTTGGAAGAACGAAAATCGACAGCTTCACCCAACAAATAGTATCCGCATCAGGGTCACCATTAGATGTTCTGGGAAGAGCCGAGGTCACCCTAGAGATAGAGGGCTCAAAATATCCAGTTCCGGTTATAATTGCAGATGTGGACGTGGATGGAATATTGGGTTTAGATTTTATGAGGACAAACAATGTGGTTACGGATATTACAAACAGTACTATGTCTATAAATGGGACGACTTGTTCATTACAGATGGCCGGAAAAATAGGTTGTTTCAGAGTGGTTGTTTCAGAGAAGGTTTTCCTGAAACCGAATACAGAAACTGTGATTTTAGGAAAGGTTTCTGATAGCCATAATATAAGGAATGATGATTTGTACCTTGTTGAACCCTCTGAGAAACTTTTGAAATGTGGTGATAGTCTAGTTGCTAGGTCTCTTGTTACCGCATCAAAAACTGTACCAGTAAGAATCATGAATTTGTCCCATCAGGAAAAAGTCTTTAATGTCGGTACAAACATTGCAACCGTAAGCCCAGTAACAGAGGTTCAGAACGTCAATTCTAAAACAAGAAACATGACAGAAATGCCCGAATTTTTAGTGGACGTGTATAAAAGAAGCACTGAAGGAATGAGTACAGACAATTGTAAGCAGATTGCAAGCATACTGAAAAAGCATAGCAGTATCTTCTCAAATTCAGATGAAGACTTGGGACGAACAGGTATAGTTCGGCATAGAATTTCAACAGGGAATGCCAGACCAATAAAACAAGGTCTTCGTAGGGTTCCAACACACCTTACGGGCGAAGTTCAAAAACAAATAACACAGATGCTGGAAAAAGATGTTATTGAGCCATCAAGCAGTCCTTGGGCTAGCGGCATTGTCCTTGTGAAGAAGAAGGATGGAAGCTGTCGCTTTTGTGTTGATTATCGCAAGGTAAATGATGTTACTGTGAAAGACGCATACCCACTGCCCAGGATAGATGAGAGTCTTGACCAACTTGCAGGTTCAAAGTGGTTCTCTTGCTTAGACCTCAACTCTGGTTATTGGCAGGTCGAAGTAGAGCCAGAAGATCGTGACAAGACTGCTTTTGCAACAAGAGAAGGCCTGTTTGAATTCAAGGTGATGCCATTTGGTCTGTGTAATGCGCCAGCAACTTTTGAAAGACTAATGGAAAAAGTCCTTGCTGGATTGCACTGGAAAATATGTTTGATATACCTTGATGATATCATTGTGACAGGGAAGACTTTTGAAGAAATGCTCCAGAACCTTGATTCTGTATTTTGTAGACTAAGTGATGCCGGCCTAAAACTCAAACCTAAAAAATGTCATCTATTTCAACGGAAAGTTGAATTTCTTGGTCATGTTGTTTCGGAGGAAGGTGTAACTACAGATACAAAGAAAACTGAATGCATTCGCACGTGGCCAACACCAACCTGTGTCAAAGAATTAAGATCATTTCTGGGAATATGTAGCTACTATCGCAGGTTTATTGAGAATTTCTCGCAGATTGCCAAACCTTTACATCGACTAACAGAAAAGAATATCAAGTTTGAATGGTCAGAGGTCTGTGAAGATGCGTTTTCCTGTTTGAAGAAGAAATTAACAGAAGCTCCAATATTAGCACATCCAGATTTTACTAAAGGATTCATTTTAGATACAGATGCAAGCAATGATGCAATTGGAGCAGTGCTTTCGCAGAAGATTGAAAATAAAGAGGTTGTTATTGCTTATGCTAGCCGTACTCTAACCAAGTCAGAACGCAAATACTGCGTAACCCGGAAGGAATTGCTTGCTCTGGCGCACTTTGTTAAGTACTTCAGGCATTATTTGATAGGAAAACCTTTCATAGTTCGAACAGACCATGGTTCACTTAGACGGCTGACCAACTTCAAGAATCCAGAAGGTCAAGTCGCACGTTGGCTTGAAACACTGTCTTCTTATGATATGAAGATTGAGCACAGGCCTGGGAGGCTTCATGGCAACGCTGATGGAGTTAGCAGAATTCCATGCCGACAGTGTGGTTTGTGTAGTCATGAGGAGAACATCAGACAGCATAAAGTGTCTTCTGTCCATCCAATGAAAATTAGTGAAGACCAACCATTTGAAAGCGAATTCTCCGTTCCATTGATGGAGGCTCAGGACAACAGCCAAGATATCTCAACTGTAAAGCAATGGTGGAAAGATGGAGAGAGGCTTGACTTCAAGCATATTTCAAGCAAAAGCTATTTCCTGAAATCTCTTTGGAACCAGTGGCAACGACTTGAGATTGTCGATGGTCTGCTTGTAAGGAAGTGGGATGAACTAGGAACGTCAATTATATACTGGCAAGCAGTGGTTCCATTGAACTTGAGACGTCAAGTGTTGACAAACTGTCATGATGTGAGAGCATCAGGTCACTTAGGGGTGAAGAAAACCCTAAGAAGAGTCAGGCAAAGGTATTACTGGCCTGGTTTACAGAATGACGTTAGGAACTACGTTGCAGGATGTCAGGCTTGTCTGAAGCGTAAAGCGCCTATTCCAGGAATGAAAGCACCAATGCAGATATGTGGTAGTGGATATCCCATGGAACGAATAGCTCTGGACATCCTTGGAGAATTGCCACAAACAGATAGGGGAAACAAATATATATTGGTCATTGCTGACTACTATACCAAGTGGACGGAGAGCTTTCCAATGTCGAACATTGAGGCCAAGACAGTTGCACGCATACTGGTGGAAGAGGTTGTTACAAGATTTGGAGTACCACGTGTTATACATTCTGACCAAGGAAGACAGTTCGAGAGCGAACTTTTTGCAGAAATGTGCAAATTGTTGCAAATTGAGAAGACCCGAACAACACCATATCATCCCCAGTCAGATGGCATGGTGGAGCGTTTTAATAAGACACTTGCCTCAATGCTTAGCATGTATGTAGATAAAAACCATCAAAACTGGGACAACCAACTGCCATACGTAATGATGGCATACCGATCAGCCCAACATGAAACAACTGGTATGACACCAAACCTGCTGATGTTGGGTAGGGAGACCTCAACTCCTCTTGATCTCTTGTATGAGATGCCCCTAAGCATAAAAAGGATTCCACCTAATCAATGGGTCTGGGAGTTGCAAGAGAACCTAGAGTCAGCACATACCTTTGTTCGTCAGAATACCCACCAGGCAATGCTGAGACAGAAAAGGTACCATGATACTAAGTTGAAATATAAACAGTTTGAACAGGATGATCAGGTATATGTTTAATTTCCAGTTAAGAAGATTGGCTGCTCGTCAAAGCTGACTTCTTATTGGCGAGGTCCTTTCAGGGTCGAAAAGAAGCTATCAGACGTACTCTATAAAGTGTCTTGTGGTAGGTCTGGTTCTATACAAGTAATACATATAGACAGAATGAGAAAGGCACATTCCCAGTTACTAAACGATGAAGATGAGACACAAGAGAAACAGACATATTTAACTGAAAAAGGTAAGGATGAAGTTATTGACTTTTCAGATGAAGATGAAAAGAAAATATTCTTCCCAGAGACAGAACAAGAAGACGATGTAAGTAAGTTCGGTAGAAAGAGACAGAAACCAGTTTGGGCAAAAGATTATATCTTTTCTATTTTCAGACCAATTATGCCAAACACGAAACAGACGCCAAGAAACGACCCACTCTGTTTCCACTGCAAAGAGAGGATCAGAGCTGATGACTACTCTGAGCATGTTAAGGTCTGTTGGCAACAACGTTTCAGTTGCAAGTCGTGCAGTAGGACTTTCAAGGAAGCTGTGTACCTGAAACGTCACGAAAGGAAGTTCCACAGTACCAGTGAAGTACCCAGTGAGCCTAGTACATCTGATAAGGAGGACTGGGATGATGATCCTTCGATCAGCTTGGAACCTTTTGACAAAGAAGAGGACATTTTGGGTATACTTGAAGGAAGGACTGTCAGGAAGACAACAACTCCCGAACCAGTCAGGGCACCAATGAAGAGGAAGAGTGCTGAAACTGGAAAACCAGAGACTGTAACGGTATGTAGGGAGGAGACAGTAGATAGTGCTGATAAAGGGGTTAAGAGGCCCAAGGAAGCGGAAGCTGTGAAGGTTGTGTTCAGTGTTAAAAATGACAAGGATGGGAGAGTAGTTCAGAAGTTATCGATGGACAAGAATGAGGATAGAGTGATGGACACAACATTTGTCAGGGCGGAAGGTTCCAAGCTGGGTGATTTCGAGGTCTGCATGAAAGAGTTCATCCCAGAGGGTCATCATGTGAGGCCGGAAGATATTGTTTTCAAGTGTGAGGCTGGCCGGTTGGAGGTCAAACTGTTTTACCAGTGATATCTGATAGTCTATGTAGAGACGAAAGACAAACTACAGTGTTTCAGTTTTCAGTTCATTAGTTTTCATTTAGTTGTAAGGTTACAACATTAAAAGCATTTGTTTCGTTAGCAGGGTTTGTATATTTATTCAGTCGGGACGACTGTACCCGAAGGCGTGGGTAATGTAACGAAGATGTAGTTTACAAATATGACAATAGTTATTCCCCTTTGATATATATATCGCCTTTTGCCGCCGTTAATTCAAATAACAGAAATCCGTATAAGATCTCCAAAAAGAGGTATTTAAATCAATGGTTTTATTTACTTACCTATTCTAGAGTTAAATCCATTCCAAGTTATTAATTCCAAACATTAATCACTTTACCTGTCAGTATCACTTCGTGGCCAAGCACAGGGTCCCTTAAGCAATCTGTCCGAAAATTCAAATGACTTTGATAAGTTGAAGACAGCTCTCGGGGAAAGATTTGCGCCCCCGAATCAAGCAGAGTTACATAGAGCTCAGCTTCGTGAGAGACGACAGAAAGCGTCGGAGACACTCTCTGAAATGGCACAAGACATAAGAAGATTAACAAATCTTGCTTACCCTTCGGCACCTGCGGACGTTAGAGATGTTTTGGCAAAGGAGCAATTTATTGACTCCTTGGTTAGCTCTGACATGAGACTCAGAGTGAAGCAAGCGAGGCCTGTAGATTTGAACGATGCTGTCCGGCATGCTCTAGAATTAGAAGCTTTTAACAGGGCAGAAAAGAAATTTAGAAGGTAAAGGGCCTCCAGTTGTAGAGAACAGAAAGTCCGGGGTACAAAGAAATCGTGGTGATATAAAACAGATGAAAGAAACCATGTCAGAAATGAAGCATGGGTTTGAGAGCATGAAAAAACCAGAGGTTTGGTTTCCAAGATAGGTCGAAGATTCAGACTGGGAATTTTCAAAACCATGGTAGAAAAATATACAATCAGAATGATAGAAGGAAAAGATGCTTTAAATGTGGTTCAAAATCTCATTTCCAACGAAACTGTCCAAAGAAAGATAATGTTAAAGCTTCACCTACACACAGTATAAAATGTTCTAGCCCAAAGGGGTCTGGCTTATTCATTGGAGCCAAGGTAAACAATTTTGACTTGGACTGCCTTATCGATACAGGAGCTACAGTGAGCATTATATCATCACGAGTATGGGACAGGCTTGGAAGAACGAAAATCGACAGCTTCACCCAACAAATAGTATCCGCATCAGGGTCACCATTAGATGTTCTGGGAAGAGCCGAGGTCACCCTAGAGATAGAGGGCTCAAAATATCCAGTTCCGGTTATAATTGCAGATGTGGACGTGGATGGAATATTGGGTTTAGATTTTATGAGGACAAACAATGTGGTTACGGATATTACAAACAGTACTATGTCTATAAATGGGACGACTTGTTCATTACAGATGGCCGGAAAAATCGGTTGTTTCAGAGAGGTTGTTTCAGAGAAGGTTTTCCTGAAACCGAATACAGAAACTGTGATTTTAGGAAAGGTTTCTGATAGCCATAATATAAGGAATGATGATTTGTACCTTGTTGAACCCTCTGAGAAACTTTTGAAATGTGGTGATAGTCTAGTTGCTAGGTCTCTTGTTACCGCATCAAAAACTGTACCAGTAAGAATCATGAATTTGTCCCATCAGGAAAAAGTCTTTATTGTCGGTACAAACATTGCAACCGTAAGCCCAGTAACAGAGGTTCAGAACGTCAATTCTAAAACAAGATACATGACAGAAATGCCCGAATTTTTAGTGGACTTGTATAAAAGAAGCACTGAAGGAATGAGTACAGACAATTGTAAGCAGATTGCAAGCATACTGAAAAAGCATAGCAGTATCTTCTCAAATTCAGATGAAGACTTGGGACGAACAGGTATAGTTCGGCATAGAATTTAAACAGGGAATGCCAGACCAATAAAACAAGGTCTTCGTAGGGTTCCAACACACCTTACGGGCGAAGTTCAAAAACAAATAACACAGATGCTGGAAAAAGATGTTATTGAGCCATCAAGCAGTCCTTGGGCTAGCGGCATTGTCCTTGTGAAGAAGAAGGATGGAAGCTGTCGCTTTTGTGTTGATTATCGCAAGGTAAATGATGTTACTGTGAAAGATGCATACCCACTGCCCAGGATAGATGAGAGTCTTGACCAACTTGCAGGTTCAAAGTGGTTCTCTTGCTTAGACCTCAACTCTGGTTATTGGCAGGTCGAAGTAGAGCCAGAAGATCGTGACAAGACTGCTTTTGCAACAAGAGAAGGCCTGTTTGAATTCAAGGTGATGCCATTTGGTCTGTGTAATGCGCCAGCAACTTTTGAAAGACTAATGGAAAAAGTCCTTGCTGGATTGCACTGGAAAATATGTTTGATATACAGTCCAACCTAGCTATTCCGAAGTCATTGGGACCGAGCTGAAAACTTCGATATAGCGATAATTCGGATTAAAAATCGATGCTTTTATGGTGACATACATGTATCGGTGTTTATTATTTTACCGGTGAGTGTCATGAAAACAACTACGCCGTAAGATTATCAAAATACAAGACACACAAATAGTTTTCCTTTCATGAAAGCAGAGGCAATCAGGCAATGATTGACGATTAAGGCAAACACCGATTATTTAAATGCATAATTTAACAATTACTCAAACCTACATTCTCAGGTACTTTCTGCTGACGCGTGATATTTACTCTAACAGTCATACAGTACATCAATTAGCAATAAGCAATAATATCCGGTTGGGCCCGCGACAGCCTACCCCCACACCTCCCCAGTGTCAGACGCCTGACTATGATGTATTAATCAACCCCTCAGGCATCAATTAGCAATAACCAGATATCCAGTCGGGCACACGACAGTGTACCCTCCCCTGTAAAAGGTGTTAAAAACCTACCTAAACTTTCACAACGACGCCGCAAAATAAGCGTGTCTGTTTTTCATCCGGGTAAGTACGAAAAGTGACTGAAAATTTGACTTCGATTTAACAATTGAAAAATGTGCATAAATTGCGATTTCGGGACCGAAAAAATACTTCGAAATAGGATTTTTTTCGAAATAGCGAAAATCGGATTAAACATTTTATTTTAGTTGAATTTTATAGGAGAAAAATCGGGACCGAAAAAAAAAATCGAAATAGAGAGGATTTCGGTTCAACGGTTATCGGAATAGCGAGGTTGGACTGTACCTTGATGATATCATTGTGACAGGGAAGACTTTTGAAGAAATGCTCCAGAACCTTGATTCTGTATTTTGTAGACTAAGTGATGCCGGCCTAAAACTCAAACCTAAAAAATGTCGTCTATTTCAACGGAAAGTTGAATATCTTGGTCATGTTGTTTCGGAGGAAGGTGTAACTACAGATACAAAGAAAACTGAATGCATTCGCACGTGGCCAACACCAACCTGTGTCAAAGAATTAAGATCATTTCTGGGAATATGTAGCTACTATCGCAGGTTTATTGAGAATTTCTCGCAGATTGCCAAACCTTTACATCGACTAACAGAAAAGAATATCAAGTTTGAATGGTCAGAGGTCTGTGAAGATGCGTTTTCCTGTTTGAAGAAGAAATTAACAGAAGCTCCAATATTAGCACATCCAGATTTTACTAAAGGATTCATTTTAGATACAGATGCAAGCAATGATGCAATTGGAGCAGTGCTTTCGCAGAAGATTGAAAATAAAGAGGTTGTTATTGCTTATGCTAGCCGTACTCTAACCAAGTCAGAACGCAAATACTGCGTAACCCGGAAGGAATTGCTTGCTCTGGCGCACTTTGTTAAGTACTTCAGGCATTATTTGATAGGAAAACCTTTCATAGTTCGAACAGACCATGGTTCACTTAGATGGCTGACCAACTTCAAGAATCCAGAAGGTCAAGTCGCACGTTGGCTTGAAACACTGTCTTCTTATGATATGAAGATTAAGCACAGGCCTGGGAGGCTTCATGGCAACGCTGATGGAGTTAGCAGAATTCCATGCCGACAGTGTGGTTTTTGTAGTCATGAGGAGAACATCAGACAGCATAAAGTGTCTTCTGTCCATCCAGTGAAAATTAGTGAAGACCAACCATTTGAAAGCGAATTCTCCATTCCATTGATTGAGGCTCAGGACAACAGCCAAGATATCTCAACTGTAAAGCAATGGTGGAAAGATGGAGAGAGGCCTGACTTCAAGCATATTTCAAGCAATAGCTATTTCCTGAAATCTCTTTGGAACCAGTGGCAACGACTTGAGGTTGTCGATGGTCTGCTTGTAAGGAAATGGGATGAACTAGGAACGTCAATTATATACTGGCAAGCAGTGGTTCCATTGAACTTGAGACGTCAAGTGTTGACATACTGTCATGATGTGAGAGCATCAGGTCACTTAGGGGTGAAGAAAACCCTAAGAAGAGTCAGGCAAAGGTATTACTGGCCTGGTTTACAGAATGACGTTAGGAACTACGTTGCAGGATGTCAGGCTTGTCTGAAGCGTAAAGCGCCTATTCCAGGAATGAAGCACCAATGCAGATATGTGGTAGTGGATATCCCATGGAACGAATAGCTCTGGACATCCTTGGAGAATTGCCACAAACAGATAGGGGAAACAAATATATATTGGTCATTGCTGACTACTATACCAAGTGGACGGAGAGCTTTCCAATGTCGAACATGGAGGCAAGACAGTTGCACGCATACTGGTGGAAGAGGTTGTTACAAGATTTGGAGTACCACGTGTTATACATTCTGACCAAGGAAGACAGTTCGAGAGCGAACTTTTTGCAGAAATGTGCAAATTGTTGCAAATTGAGAAGACCCGAACAACACCATATCATCCCCAGTCAGATGGCATGGTGGGGCGTTTTAATAAGACACTTGCCTCAATGCTTAGCATGTATGTAGATGAAAACCATCAAAACTGGGACAACCAACTGCCATACGTAATGATGGCATACCGATCAGCCCAACATGAAACAACTGGTATGACACCAAACCTGCTGATGTTGGGTAGGGAGACCTCAACTCCTCTTGATCTCTTGTATGAGATGCCCCCAAGCATAAAAAGGATTCCACCTAATCAATGGGTCTGGGAGTTGCAAGAGAACCTAGAGTCAGCACATACCTTTGTTCGTCAGAATACCCACCAGGCAATGCTGAGACAGAAAAGGTACCATGATACTAAGTTGAAATATAAACAGTTTGAACAGGATGATCAGGTATATGTTTAATTTCCAGTTAAGAAGATTGGCTGCTCGTCAAAGCTGACTTCTTATTGGCGAGGTCCTTTCAGGGTCGAAAAGAAGCTATCAGACGTACTCTATAAAGTGTCTTGTGGTAGGTCTGGTTCTATACAAGTAATACATATAGACAGAATGAGAAAGGCACATTCCCAGTTACTAAACGATGAAGATGAGACACAAGAGAAACAGACATATTTAACTGAAAAAGGTAAGGATGAAGTTATTGACTTTTCAGATGAAGATGAAAAGAAAATATTCTTCCCAGAGACAGAACAAGAAGACGATGTAAGTAAGTTCGGTAGAAAGAGACAGAAACCAGTTTGGGCAAAAGATTATATCTTTTCTATTTTCAGACCAATTATGCCAAACACGAAACAGACGCCAAGAAAAGACCCACTCTGTTTCCACTGCAAAGAGAGGATCAGAGCTGATGACTACTCTGAGCATGTTAAGGTCTGTTGGCAACAACGTTTCAGTTGCAAGTCGTGCAGTAGGACTTTCAAGGAAGCTGTGTACCTTAAACGTCACGAAAGGAAGTTCCACAGTACCAGTGAAGTACCCAGTGAGCCTAGTACATCTGATAAGGAGGACTGGGATGATGATCCTTCGATCAGCTTGGAACCCTTTGACAAAGAAGAGGACATTTTGGGTATACTTGAAGGAAGGACTGTCAGGAAGACAACAACTCCCGAACCAGTCAGGGCACCAATGAAGAGGAAGAGTGCTGAAACTGGAAAACCAGAGACTGTAACGGTATGTAGGGAGGAGGCAGTAGATAGTGCTGATAAAGGGGTTAAGAGGCCCAAGGAAGCGGAAGCTGTGAAGGTTGTGTTCAGTGTTAAAAATGACAGGGATGGGAGAGTAGTTCAGAAGTTATCGATGGACAAGAATGAGGATAGAGTGATGGACACAACATTTGTCAGGGCGGAAGGTTCCAAGCTGGGTGATATCGAGGTCTGCATGAAAGAGTTCATCCCAGAGGGTCATCATGTGAGGCCGGAAGATATTGTTTTCAAGTGTGAGGCTGGCCGGTTGGAGGTCAAACTGTTTTACCAGTGATATCTGATAGTCTATGTAGAGACGACAGACAAACTACAGTGTTTCAGTTTTCAGTTCATTAGTTTTCATTTAGTTGTAAGGTTACAACATTAAAAGCATTTGTTTCGTTAGCAGGGTTTGTATATTTATTCAGTCGGGACGACTGTACCCGAAGGCGTGGGTAATGTAACGAAGATGTAGTTTACAAATATGACAATAGTTATTCCCCTTTGATATATATATCGCCTTTTGCCGCCGTTAATTCAAATAACAGAAATCCGTATAAGATCTCCAAAAAGAGGTATTTAAATCAATGGTTTTATTTACTTACCTATTCTAGAGTTAAATCTATTCCAAGTTATTAATTCCAAACATTAATCACTTTGTAATCCTATGATTTCCTTCGCATTTCGTTGATGTAATTTGATCATATCACCAGACGCTTATTAAACAAATACGCTTCATATTGAACATATGTAGGTGCTTGCATATTGCTATGGTGACACAGAGGGCGCCACCTTACCTGAGCACTATAAAAGGCGAGAATTTTCTCTTTCTCAGTCAGTCTGCTCCTGATCGTTGAATGGTACAGATCGGAAGAAGGGAATTATATATAAATATAAGGAAGCGTGGAGTCTATAGGCAAGTGTTGGAAAACCTCCAGCATTATTGCAATGCAGGAGAAACCCCAGAACTAGTCCTGGGTCGCCACATCCTTTTATATATGATTAATGGTTCTAAACTGACTTCAAGGTTCATTTGTATATGGTTTTCGAGTCATCCATTCTTGTATAGGTTTGGAGGTGATTAGAATTGTTTCATAGTACCGAAGGTACTGAAAACCAGGTTTTTGAAGTCCAGGGTTTAAAGTGTTTGAAACCGAAGTTTATGGTTTGGAAATAAAAGGTTTAACATAAGGAGAGATAGTTTTTGACTCTTGCTCAGAATTTGATAGTCTGGTTTTTATGATCATTGGTTGATTCTTATATTTAATTATTTAGTAATCGTTTTTAAAGGCAGGGAGCCAAATAAATCATTTTCTAATCATTTCAAAATTAGATAAACTATTGTTCTATGCGTTTATGCAAGAAATCAATAGGCTAAGAAGCCCAGAGAAAGATTTCATATATGTAAGTATTTGTTTTATAGTTCATTTGTTCGGTACACGTTACAATATTCGTTAAATAGCCGTTAAATATCCTCAATTTTCGTGATATATGCTGGTATTTGACGGCAAACATTCGCACATGTCCGAACTTATTCGCAGTGGCGCTTTTTTCCGTTCCCGAGATTTTTGACCTGCACAAAATTTTGATTGCGAATGCCATTCGCAAAACATCCGCAATACATCTACAAAGCATACGCATAACATACGCAAATAATATGCAATACACTCGCTGTTATCCGCTCTTTTCCGCAAGACATGGGTAATTGCGGACTGGGAGAGTATGTATTGCGTCTGTTAATCGTATGTAGAGCATCTATAAAAGGTCCATATCACCAACTAAAATAATATATTGCGATTCACACGGATTTGTCACGAATTATGCGTTTGTGTTGCAACAGATTTGCGGACAATTAGAGAATAAATAACAAACACTTCATGTACACCCAAATTAGTATATAAATTGGGCAGTCTGAGTCAGTCTGAGTGAAGCTGTGGAAGCGTAAAGACCCTGGTAATGCATCTCTGGAAGGGAAGAGACCCTTGTTCTGAAGCTGTGGAAGGGAAGAGAACCTTGTTCTGAAGCTATGGAAGGGAAGAGACCCTTGTTCTGAAGCTGTGGAAGGGAAGAGAACCTTGTTCTGAAGCTATGGAAGGGAAGAAACCCTTGTTCTGAAGCTGTGGAAGGGAAGAGACCCTTGTTCTGAAGCTATGGAAGGGAAGAGAACCTTGTTCTGAAGCTATGGAAGGGAAGAGAACCTTGTTCTGAAGCTATGGAAGGGAAGAGAACCTTGTTCTGAAGCTATGGAAGGGAAGAGAACCTTGTTCTGAAGATATGGAAGGGAAGAGAACCTTGTTCTGAAGCTATGGAAGGGAAGAGACCCTTGTTCTGAAGCTATGGAAGGGAAGAGAACCTTGTTCTGAAGCTATGGAAGGGAAGAGAACCTTGTTCTTGTTCTGAAGCTGTGGAAGGGAAGAAACCCTTGTTCTTGTTCTGAAGCTGTGGAAGGGAAGAGACCCTTGTTCTTGTTCTGAAGCTGTGGAAGGGAAGAGAACCTTGTTCTTGTTCTGAAGCTGTGGAAGGGAAGAGACCCTTGTTCTGAAGCTATGGAAGGGAAGAGACCCTTGTTCTGTAGCTGTGGAAGGGAAGAGAACCTTGTTCTGAAGCTATGGAAGGGAAGAGACCCTTGTTCTGAAGCTATGGAAGGGAAGAGAACCTTGTTCTGAAGCTATGGAAGGGAAGAGACCCTTGTTCTGTAGCTGTGGAAGGGAAGAAAACCTTGTTCTTGTTCTGAAGCTGTGGAAGGGAAGAGATCCTTGTTCTTGTTCTGAAGCTGTGGAAGGGAAGAGACCCTTGTTCTGAAGCTATGGAAGGGAAGAGAACCTTGTTCTGAAGCTATGGAAGGGAAGAGAACCTTGTTCTGAAGCTGCGGAAGGGAAGAGACCTTGTTTGAATCTGTGGAAGGAAGAACCTTTTCTGAAGCTGTGAAGAAAGAGACCTTGTTCTGAAGCTGTGGAAGGGAAGAGACCCTTGTTCTTAATTGGAAGGGAAGAGACCCTTGTTCTGAAGCTGTGGAAGGAAAGAGAACCTTGTTCTGAAGCTGCGGAAGGGAAGAGAACCTTGTTCTGAAGCTATGGAAGGGAAGAGACCCTTGTTCTGAAGCTGTGGAAGGGAAGAGACCCTTGTTCTGAATCTGTGGAAGGGAAGAGACCCTTTTTCTGAATCTGTGGAAGGAAAGAGAACCTTATTCTGAAGCTGCGGAAGGGAAGAGAACCTTGTTCTGAAGCTATGGAAGTGAAGAGAACCTTGTTCTGAAGCTGCGGAAGGGAAGAGAACCTTGTTCTGAAGCTGCGGAACGGAAGAGACCCTTGTTCTGAAGCTGTGGAAGGTTAGAAACACTGGTTCTGCTGCCCCTTGTGACGATCATGAATGGATCCACAAAGACGCCACCTGATTGTTGCTGCCATCCAACAACATAACAATGAACTTGTCCAAGTCGAGCAACTGATCCTGAGGCGGAGAAGAAGGCGAAGAAGACAAAAAAGAGTTGTCTGGGTTTTACCATGGATTGGCAGAAGACTGGACCTGGGGATATACGACCAGCTGATGGTAGAGCTGCACAATGAAGACCTACGTGCCTTTCACAACTTCTTGAGAATGCCTCCGCCATGTTTGATGAATTGGTTACCCGGCTAACTCCCAGGCTGACCAGCCCAACAATCAATTTTAGAGCTAACTTGGAGCCTGGTCTCAAGCTGGCAATAATACTGCGCCTTGGCATCAGGAGCCAAATACAGGGACATGCGATTTGCCTGAAGGGTGCCACACAACACCATCAGCAAAGTTGTTCGAGAAAGTCTGCCAACAGAAGGACAGGGGTGGGGGGGGGGGGGGAGGGATCATGATCAGGGGATTCAGCTTCAGGCTCAGACCGGGACCGAGCCATCTCTTCAGCAGCAGAGGATGGCGTGGGAGACTGGGTCCTGTCTTCATCTTCCTGAACAACCTTCTGCTTCTTCCTTCCCAGCTTCCTAGGGATATCCTTGGCGGAGACCTTCACTCCTCTGCCAAGTCCTTTCTGCTTTGAAGTTATGTTATCGCTCTGCTGTCGCTGTTAATACTGATGAAAACTGATTGATTGATTGATTGATAATGTTGTTTAATTAGGGTCCGTCTGCCTGTTCGGCTTTGTTGGCGGACCCCGGAGTGTGACCCATCACTCCTATAAAAGTAAAATTTAGAGGCCTAAAGTGGGTCAGATTTTGAAAGAAAACCTGTAATTTACAGATTTATTACTTTAATATCAAAAATAGAGGTTTTAGTGTCTAAAAAATTTGATAATTAACAGAGCTAATTCGAGCTGGAGATGTTATTTATCATTGGGTTTGGAAGGGTTTGCATGTTGCTCACAAGGTCCGTGAAACTGGTCGGCATGTGGGTTGGAGGTGAACTGTGCCTTCCTTCTTCTTCTGTCTCGCCGGGAAAAACCGCGCACTTGAGGTGCCACGTTGTTCCCCTTGAGACCGTGGAACCGTCTCATCAGTGCCGACCAAATTTGGACTTTGGTTCATGAGTAGGTTTAAGATGTTGGATGAGGAAAAGGGCTGCAAGGCCAGCAAACAAATCAAACCTCGTCAACCGCATACTGCCAAAAAACGACGGCCCCCTTTAGGGTGAATTTTGAATTTAGATGAGGTGTATTGATTTATGTTGTTATATGCCTCCTATCGTACCTCTCGAAAACTGCTGAGTGTCGCGGTTTTTATCTCCGTTCTGCGGACGCAATAGAGATGCCGCGCATGCACAATACATCCGCAGTTTCCTGTATATGTGCGCAATACATTTGCAATACATCGGTATATATTCGTAATGTTCGCATTTCTTCCTCAATACATCCGTTATCGATCCGCAATATATCCGGTTTATATCTGCAATATTCGCAATCCATTCGGCAAGATTTATCAGTTTGACCCTCCTGTGTGGATATTCGCAATGGCAATACATTATTGATGTATCCGTAAATCATAATGTTCATATTCTCACACTATTACGGAAAACTGGTCATATTTTGTCAGTTTTATTGAGGATGACAACGAGTACCGCGAATATGAATACGCAATTCATTCGCAAATCATCCTTTCTTCAGTGGGACCGGCCTATTAATATCATTAAAACAATAACTAAACAAATCTATTAAAATAATCTAATTGATATTAATTCAAAAGTTACCTTTCATTATTAGTTATCTTCAGTTTCTGTAGATTTGTTTTGACTTTCCTGTCAACCGCTTATAGCAATAATAAAACATATGTCATTAATAAAAATAATCAAGGTGTCACAACCGTAACCGCTTTTCAAGTGTCGTTGTTTGTTAGCAGGTTTTCTTTTATCATTAGCGTGACCAAAATATCCGTGACATTTATGAATCAGAACAGCAATCCATCGTATATACATGAAGATCTACTCCTGTAAAAAGAAGAAAAAAGTAGCGCTTTGCAAATTCGCATGTCTGTAATTAACCTGAAGTAGTTCACACGTAATTTTCCATAATGGCGAGTTAGGTTTCTTCCAGAGCATTTCTTAACTTTGAAATAGAAAGACAATCAACAATCAAATACCTTGTCAATTTCTACACTTACGTAACAACAGCTAGATAGAGTGTATATATCAGGTTCAAAGGAATGACCTACTTAGAATGAAGTCACGTTTATGACCCTAACTCCGGATTGTTATATAACAGTGTCTCACTAGCTATTATAGTTGCAGGAAAGTGTGTGTTGTTGTTGTTTTTCGGCCGTTAGGCCGTTTATTTTCACCCTGACTTCCTGTGAAACACACAGTAATGAAGCGAAATAAATTTAAGCTTTTCATTGGTTATTATATACTTTGCTAAATTCCCAATGGTCATTGTAAAATTAGTCAAATGAAAAGAAAGGAGTTGCGGAAACGAGTTCTTTAGATCTCTGTTTGTTTTAAAAGTTGAAGTTTTCTTCCCCTGCGAACGATTTGTCCCGAATAGTAAGACACAAGGTAAACAGAAAGAGTAGAACGCTAAAAAGTAGGAAACACATAGATTTCGAAATTGATTGTTTGACCCTGACAGATCCTATATTCAACAAAAAGGTAACATAAGGTTATGTTTTGTAGACCGCGAAACGAAGTCTAATGCACAGATGTTTTAAGGCTATAAGTGTCTTCCAAGATTGTACAAATTATTTGGATCCGAGGTATTTCAAAGAGCTGAACTGACACAGGAATTACACAACTATTAAACCAACAACAAAATGTATTACATGTTAAACCATTCAGACACTTATCATCAAGCTGGTTACTACGGCCGAGTATCTTTTTTAAAGATATTTCTTGTGGTTTTTTTTTTTTTTTTTTTTTTCGTCATGTGGCTTTTGCCTCTATCGCTTCAATCGCTACAGAAATGTTGAGTTTGGAATTATAGCTTTTTCCTGTTAATCCCGGCGACGTCCCACAGCGCATCGGGCGCTTTGATTTAGAATATTCCATTTAAATTCTAGGTTTTAATCCAACCTATACTGTTCGAATCCCGGTAGGGACTTCGGATTTTTCATGTGAGGAAGCCTTCCAGCTGGCTTGCGGTAGGTCGGTGGTTCTACCCGGGTACCTCTGTGTACTCGGTGTCTTCCTCCACCTGTAATTAGCTGGACGTCGCTATATGATTGAAATACTATCGCAGTGACGGTAAACCCCAATACAACAACAACAACAACAGCAACAACAACAACCTATGCTATGTAAAGCTTGTATGGAACTTTTTTGTTTTATGAGATCATTTTAACAATGACTTGATGTGAAAATCGTCCCAATTCCTCATAATTTATATAATCAATGGGTACATTCTAGCTCCAGTCACTTTCTGAATGTTCATTTCCAAATATTTATATTGATAGAATAGTATTATCAAGTTAATTACTGGTAAATCAGCAAATATATAGCAGGTATAGTGCCTGTCTGGCTTGTTCTATGCGATGTATTCCTTCTTGAGAAAATGATCCACTGTTTCTGAATGTAACAAACCGACCCAGTGAATCCTCACCCCAATGACCCATTTCTTTATCATTCTGCAATTTCCCAAGAATGAAACGCGGATTTTCGGGATCAAGTGTAAAGTTTCTGGAGGAACAAAGATCACATGGCGTATAGCATATCCCATGCTGCCATGTACTTCACTGGTACAACTAGGTTAAACTGACCCAAAGGTTCTGGACCTGGTCCAAATCTGCTATTAAATAACTACATCCAGAGAGATGTACGGTTGTTAGGATCAACCATCTAGTGACTGGTCAGATCTGTTGCTGACACAGCTCCTTGACCGCGTGGTCATCCGGAGAGAATAGCTTTTGGTTGATAAAATATCAATCTCCATTTCAACATCTCCTGTCGTACAAAAACAAAGCCGCAATTGGCTCTCAATTTCAATGTGTTCAGCTATTGACGTGTTATGTTAAGTGCTGTTAGTATTTTCTTTTGCCGATGCAATGTGTTGTTAGGTGCACTAATTGTTATGTTCAGTCCTTACACTGAGCTGGCAAGTGGTTACAAATTATGTTAAGTCCAGTTGATGTGCTATAAAGTGTTGCAGTTATTGTCTTCAGTTGTAATAATATTTGGTGCTACACGTATCATGTTCAGTCATAACAATAAACTGTTGAGTATTAATATCATTATGCTTTGTTGTGACAGTATATTTACTGAGCGATACGTATATTATTTTGAGTTACAGTACTACCCTGTCGGGTGCTACAGACATTATGTTCAGCCATGACAATAAATTGTTGAGTAGTACTGTTATTATATCCTGTTGCGATAATGTCTGATTGAGTGGTACTATCACTATGTTCAGTTACATTAATATGTTGTTGGGTGTTAAAATAATTTTGCTCAGTTAAGAAAATGAATTGTTTAGTGCGATATCAATTTGTTCAGTTACGTTAGTGTGTTGTGGAGTGGTACTGTTATTGTGTTCGGTTGAAGTAGTGTGTTTGGTGCTATTGTCATTATATTCAGTTGTGAAAACGTCCTAGTGACTGCTGACATCATTGTGCTTAGTTTAATAATGTGTTGTCAAGTACCTACCCCATCGTGTTCAGTCGTGCAAATGAACTGCTGGGTGATAACGAAAATTTATTCAATTGCGAAAGTGTTTTGTTGAGCTGAAAAACTATCATGTTTGGTTGGTAAAACGTACTGTTCTGTGTTGATACTGTTATGACTAGTCTATTAAACGTTCTATGTGTATTTGACGTTGTGTTCGGTGGTTATTCTATTATGTTGGATTCATTCGGATATCTTCGGATCATTTCCAGAAAAAAATCAAAGCGCCGAAGGCACTGATAGACTGTCGGCGGGTTGGTTGTGGTGAGCAGCAAGAGCGCTAGATTGTAACCAAAATAGGTTATATGCTGGATTCTAATCTGTTTATAAAGGAGGGTATGTGGTCAGTATCAGTTTTTTAGTTGTCAAATAAGAAACAAGAAAAGATAGTTTTCATTTTTTATTAAACATTAGAACACGATAATCAAAATTAAAAACATACATCTAAACTATATATTGAACAAGAGCTGTCAGAGTACAGAACGCTCGACTATGGAATTGACTTCAAATGCCCTAAATATAAAATAGTAAAAATAATAAACCTTGATATTCTGACCCTTTATATTTATGAAGTCTAAAATAAATCCCATACCTATGATGATGATGATGAACAGAAGCAACGACTAACTAACGTAATTTAGAATATTGACTCGAGCACACCCTTCCCAGTTGTTTGTTTGTTTGTTGGGTTTAAGTCCCACCGCCCTTCCCGGTAGATAAGGAGTGAAGAAGGCCCTTAATGGCACGTGTCAATACCACACACACACACACACACACACACACACGCGCGCACACACACCCAAGTTCTAAATTGTATTGATTATAAATATATCAATCTTTTTTTTTTCATAATATAAAATTATTACATGCTGATGATGGTGATTTGGAAAGAAGCCTAAACTTAATATTTAATTTCCTTCTTCATACTTCTATTGCGACAGCATGCGCGTGTTTGATTAATTTACTGGAAGTGTGGGATACACGCGCCAGTCAATGCTGTATGGGTATACCGGTATCACCGAAAAATGGATCCGCTGTGTATAGTATGGTACATGACAAATTTATAATGAATTGAACAGTTTTAATTTGGAGTATCTAAAACATATAAATGGCATGTCTTCATAACTAGTCATTGGTACGAGTTTGCATATGAACATATAACTTTCATCTGCGTGGTATTTTTAAGGTGCAATGGAATTTCCATTTCGCGGTTATTTACATTGCACGGTATATGAAAAATCTTGATAGTCTCCAATTTAATAACTCTACCAAGTTAATTCGTATGCTATTGTCTTAAATTAATGTTTATATATAAGAAGACAGTTATAGATGGTTCAAACGTAGTTTTATGGCATTTAATACTGCTATTCTGAAAATAAAATTTCCATTGCTAGGTAATAGTTTCAATGCGTCCATTGCTTCATAAATTTTCATTGCGTGTTTTAGGCCTACCACTTCAAAACATTGGGTCACATGATCTTCCATTCCATTAAATTATGACCGCTTTTTTACACTGTTCTAGCTTTTGCGTAGCTATTGATGTTATGAGAAGACAGAAATTCAACGTAATATAACAGAAATGCAAAGAAATATATCATTATCGAGCGAAACGCTGCTGAACTACTTTGGGTTAATTACGTACTTATGCGAAGCACTATTTTTCTTGATTGCATGTGTGGATCTACATGTACTCCAGTTGGGTTAAATCTCTGTTTTGTAAACGACACAGGTATTTTGTTCACGCTGAAAATGGTTGTATTCAGCTTGAGGAATTTGTAAAAGAAGAGTAGACACACAAACTTTACACATTAAAAGAGTTTCTAAATGTCATTTAAACGTCGTTGCAACACATCTGTGTAACACACTCCACTCGCTTTCGTTAGCTCAGCTTGCATTGTATGGATCCGTACAAAGCGCGGAGTGCTACAGTTAAAAATGTTGTGGAAAATATGCAAGTCAGAAAGGCATGATTTCGAATTTCAGCATAAG
Organism: Solen grandis; assembly: GCA_021229015.1. Classification (NCBI taxonomy): domain Eukaryota; kingdom Metazoa; phylum Mollusca; class Bivalvia; order Adapedonta; family Solenidae; genus Solen; species Solen grandis. The sequence goes on from CM037777.1 coordinate 26,360,642, forward strand.
ACTGGCGGCCAGCCGCCAGTCTAAAAACAGCATATTATTAGAAGACAGCATAACGGCCTTTGCATCGGGCAGATTACCATTGAACCGAACATAATGACAGTGCCAGACCACTGTACGTGTTCACGACTGAACATAATGACTCCTTTACACATCAACATATTACTTTGTCTTAACATAATTACAGTTTCACTAAATCCAACATTATTTTAATTGAATATAATGATATCACCAGTTGACAGTTCTTTTTCACGACTAAGCATAATGACTATAGCACCAAACATCATGGTGTTCAAAATGAATACAATGAAAGTATCACTCACTTATATACAACCTCAGCTGAACATAATGATGGAATCACACAACAGTTTATTTTCATGACTGAACATAATGAATAAAACAACGAGCAGAATAGTATTATAACTAAAAACACCAGTAATGCCCAACATTACATGGTTGTGTTTTAACATAATTTTATTTCCACTTGCCTGTTTAGTTTAAGGACTAAACATAACAATAAAATCACCTAACAACACATTGCCTTGACGAAAGAAAATGTTACCAGACTAACCACAACGCTTCAATAACTGGAGACAATGGATTTATCGCCCAGCACTTTGCATCTCAGACACAACATAACTTTAGTTGACCCGGCATTTCGGTTGTTCTCAACAAAAGACAGTTTCGGCGTTCCATAGGCTACCACACTGAGTTACCATGTGACCATGACGTGTACCAAAAGTCACGCTATTGATTACATGTGATTTAACAGTAGCCCATCTATTTTTAAACTCACTAACGAGACAGATGCTGTGTCAGAGTTACAACTTTCGGGATCTGTACTACAATGACAGCGCAACGGTATCACATCGCTTTAACCTGCATATTTTGTAATAGGATTATTTATGATATTCAGGAAGTCGTCTCCTTGAATTGGGCATGCGTCTGCAGCAATGACCTGTTTCTTTTCATATAATGTAGGGTTGGATAAGATATGATATTCAGAAATTCGCCGCGACTTGTTTCTTTTTATAGAATATAGGGTCGGATTATATATGATATTCATAAAGTTGTCTTTTTTTTCAATGTGGACATGCACCTGCAGTAACAACCTGTTTTTCTTCATATATTTTCTTTATATAGGCAGAGTTATAGGGCGGTTGGCCAAATGGATTTTTGAACGAATATCGTGGCTTTGTCCAGGCACCTATGCAATGAGGATCTCCGGTGCGGTTCATGTTATCTCCTTAGCCTTAAAATCCTATATTTCATATTGCCAATGACAAAATATTTCGCTATTGTATTACATTCGACACCAAACCTTTAAAAGTATAATTGTGATGTCACACGGGCATGCATTTAAGTAAAATGAACGGCCTGATTTCTAGATAATGGTCATGTTGGTTGTTGTTGTTTTTTTTTCAGAATCTTTCCAGCCTCTCGACCCCGGATTTATGTAGCCGTGCACACTAGAACCCATTCTATCTAAGGCGGGTATCACTTTGTACAACTAGGTTAGACTGACCTTAAGGTGAAACCTGAAACTGCATTTCCCAGCAGTGAGACGGGGTTTGGGGATATTTACGATACAATACACCAGGTTCGAAGTAGTACTTAAGTTCATAAACTAGGTAGATACACATTCTGTCATTCCAATTTTATGAAATATTCAAGTAAATGACTAGGCTGACATGAATTATTACCTTGATGAACAATTCTTCTTGTTAACAATGGAAGAATTCGTGTGTGTGTGTGTGTGTGTGTGTGTGTGTGTTTTGTTGTTTTTTTAGAGAAAGAGAGTGGGGAGATTTGCCTTTAAGTATTTAGGTATTAGTTAGCGCTAAGTATTGTTAGCGGTAATCGGGCCAGATCGGTTGATCGATTGACTGATGTTTTCAGTTTACCTTCGCTGCGACATTATTTCAACCATATAGCGACGTCCAGCTAATTACAGGGGCCCCCGTGGCCGAGAGGGTAAAGTCGCTGACTTTAACACTCACTCAGCCCCTCACCGCGTGGGTTCGAATCCCGGCAGGGTCATTCAGATTTTCATGTGAGGAAGCCTTCCAGCTGGCTTGCAGTAGGTCGGTGGTTCTACCCGGATACATCCGTGCATTCGGGGTCTTCCTCCACCTGTAATTAGCTGGACGTCGCTATATGACTGAAATACTGTCGAAGCGAAGGTAAACCCAAATACATGTAGTCAAGTCAAGTCAAGTCCAGCTAATTACAGGGGGAGGAAGGCCCCGAATGCACTGAGGCATCCGGGTAGAACCACCAACTTACCGCAAGGCAGCTGGAAGGCTTCCTCATATGAAAATCCGAATGACCCTGCCGTGACCCGAACCCACGCTCGAGTGTTAAAGTTAGCGACTTTACCCTCTCGGCTACGGAGGCCCCCAGATCGATTGATAATACAGCTATATAGCCGCGTGTAATGTGTGTGATCTAAACATTAACATATGCAAACTATCAGTCTTACTTCAACTTCACCTCTTTATTCAAACCACCGTCAACTGACATCCTGTATTGAACATCTTTCAATGAATCGGTATATGATTGATCCTGTCACAAGTGCTCATTATGTTTTTTTTTCTGTAACATAATCCCTCAACTCTCGTGACATCAATACATGAAGTAAAGCATGTCAATCTATTCATATTTTTTTTTTTTTTTTTTTTTTTTTTGATACCACATGTCAGTCCTGGTTAAACCAGGTGAACCAGGACTTTTATTTTCATGAATCCTTTGAAAGAAAAAACATGAATAATGAAAGGAAATTTCCGTATACTTATTCAATTAAATAAGAGCAAGTTTTGGCTTGCCTTATTCAAAGCTTTCAGCTAAACCTTCAGCTGTGTAAAGATCCTTTCCCGTTACTTTAGTCACTTTAAATAAGATCGGTGTTTTATACTATGATATTATTGTACACAATATTCCGACTTTTTTTTCTTTTGTATAGGAAAGTCTATTTAAGATATTTATTCAAAAAAGGGGGGAGGCCGAAGGAAGCGTATTGGACGCATGCATCTATTGTATGGAAAAATATCTTAATAGCTTCTATTCAACGGATAGAAAAAACATTAAATTTGTGGCAAACACCCGACTTTGTCATATAGATCGATTTTGAATATGGTAAAATAACAAGATAATAGAATGGTGTTCTATTGAATGAAATCGCTGACAAATTTGATGCTTCAGAACCTCTGACTGACATCTTATTTCTAGAGAAAAGAGAAGGACATAGTCGAGATATATATTATTTGAACGGTGAACAGACGGACATTGTAGAATGTTTAGATCCTTTTTCGGCATTTGTTGTTTTTTTTTTTGCTGTTTATGTAAATATTTTTTATTTGTTTAAAGTTCGTTTGCATAGTTGATACCTCTCAACTACTTATGTAGAAATTGTGGAGGATCGTTCACACACGAATTCAGATGTCCAGCAGTCGGTAAAGAATGTAATTATTGTCATAAGTTAAATCATTTCAAGTCAGTATGCAGAAAAATGTTAAGTGCAAATGATAAAAACAGAAATCAAATGAAAAACAAAGTCCACGAAATATCGAAAGAAACAGACGAAACTGAAACAAATGATCACTCAGAAGTTTCGTACGGGCTTAACACTGTCTACAGACTAGCAAATCCAAAAGTTCCGAAAGTAACGTCAGCTGTAAATGGAATACGAAGATCATTTCTGGTAGACACCGGCAGCAATTTAAACATTATTTGCGAGGAAACAATCAGTAAAATAATACCAAGACCTATTGCTAAAAGGTCAGAAACAAAAGCATTTGCTTTCAGCCAAAAAGAGCCAATTCCCATAAAAGGGGAGTATTCATTGCTTGTGGAATCTAACAAAAAGTTCACCACTGCTGTGTTCCACGTTGTGAAAAGGAATAAGCACATTACAGCATGTCGAAGGTTATGATTGTAAACCTATTCTAAATTTAGGAAACAGGTTAACCGTGTCATATTGTGTCTCTCAATTAGTTGTAAAAAAATTGATTTGAATATGAATACAGTATTTCTATTATTTTTTATCGATTTCCTTTTAACCGGACTTCGGAAGGGGGGGGGGGAAACCACCACGAGGTGTAAAATGAATACACTCTGATAGTTTGAGTGGGTCGGATATCCCACAACGAACAACATCAGGCGTTGTAAACCTCGCTGTAGTCAGTTCAACATGGATAAGGAAGGCAGTGCACACGAATTGGAGAGTTTGAGGGGCAGTGATTCCGAGGATAGGGACGGCCTTAAGTCCACTAAAAAGGACAGAGAGTCATGGAGTGGCGAGTTCGAGTTTGTTCTTTCGCTTGTCGGCTACGCCGTCGGCCTCAGTAACATTTGGCGGTTCCCTTACTTGTGTTTTAAGAATGGAGGAGGTATGCTTGGATTTTTTTTAACCTGAAAACTTAGTCAATAATTTCAACTTTACTAAACATTTTAATATTCATTTGTAGGGACTATATATATATATATATATATATATATATATATATATATATATATAATTATGGTTTATTATAAGTATCGTCATTTTTACTATTCTTGTAATGGTTTTAGTGGTAGTAGCAATAATTGTTGCATAATGTATACAGGACGGAAATCAGTCAAATTCTTTATCATTTGATGAATATCTAACAGACAAATAATAATGAATTTAAAAACTTTACATCTGGAAGAAAACTCTAAATGCTATGTTGAATGTGCGTTATGGTTTTGATTTTTAGCTCGTCTGTTATTCAGAGAGAAAAAAATGTCGATGTATTGACATCACTCTTGTCGTCGTCGTTGTCGCTGGCGTAGTCGTCGTGAAAAAAATCTTGGCTATAACTTCTAAACTATCAAACCGTCTGTCATCAAACTTCATATACTTGTTCACTGTCACAGGGGCAAGATTTTCGGTCCATTTAAACCTAATTTATCCCCCCCCCCAAAAAAAAAACAAAAAAAAAAAAAAAAACAGGCGAGCGTTGACATCCACATGCGGTACTCTTGTTACCGTATATTCTGCTTTATATTTTCACTTCTTTATTCGTTATCACAATATATATCACGTTAATACTAATGGAGGAAAAGAAAGGCAATGAATGAAACCCAATAAATTATTGTAACCATTAGTTACCTGGTGAATCGTAATAGCCGCATTTTAAGATTTTACTACCTGACTTTAAGGTAATCCACCCGTCATTAAATTGTGAGCATGGTCAATCAAATTGTCGTGTGATTTTTCTGGACGGTATTGGCATTGCAGTCGAATGTAAAGCTGTGATTGTAATAATTTTCAGTAACCGATATTTTTTTAGGTGTGTGAAGTTAGCGCGTAGATCGTAGATCGTAAATCAACACTATAACTAATTTTCTTTGTCGACCTGGGTCGTAGATCGTAGCTCGACCATTCAAATAAACCAAAAAAAGGTTGTAGCCCATTGAAAAAGTTCGCGGAATGGTTGAGCTGGGTCGTAGATCGTAGCTCGACCATTGAAAACTTTCATAGAATGGTTGAGCTGGGTCGTAGATCGTAGCTCAACCGTTGAAAATGTTGATGGAATGGTTGAGCTGGATCGTAGATCGTAGCTCGACCATTGAAAACTTTCATAGAATGGTTGAGCTGGGTCGTCGATCGTAGCTCAACCATTCAATTAAACCAAAATAAATGGTTGAGCTGGATCGTAGATCGTAGCTCAACCATTGAAAAAGTTCACGGAATGGTTGAGCTGGATCGTAGATCGTAGCTCGACCATTTAAAAATTCAAATAAATGGTTGAGCTGGATCGTAGATCGTAGCTCGACCATTCAAATAATCTCAAGAATGGTTGAGCTGGGTCGTAGATCGTAGCTCAACCATTCAATTAAACCAAAATAAATGGTTGAGCTGGATCGTAGATCGTAGCTCAACCATTGAAAAAGTTCACGGAATGGTTGAGCTGGATCGTAGATCGTAGCTCGACCATTGAAATAAACCAAAATAAATGGTTGAGCTGGGTCGTAGATCGTAGCTCGACCATTCAAATAAACCAAAATAAATGGTTGAGCTGGGTCGTAGATCGTAGCTCGACCATTGAAAATGTTCATAGAATGGTCGAGTTGGATCGTAGATCGTAGCTCAACCATTGAAAAAGTTCGTGGAATGGTTGAGCTGGGTCGTAGATCGTAGCTCGACCATTGAAAACTTTCATAGAATGGTTGAGCTGGGTCGTAGATCGTAGCTCAACCATTTAAAATGTTGATGGAATGGTTGAGCTGGATCGTAGATCGTAGCTCGACCATTGAAAACTTTCATAGAATGGTTGAGCTGGGTCGTAGATCGTAGCTCAACCATTCAATTAAACCAAAATAAATGGTTGAGCTGGATCGTAGATCGTAGCTCAACCATTGAAAAAGTTCCCGACGGAAACTTTTCCGACGAATGAGATATTCCCGACAAGTACAAAGATTTTCGAAGGAAACTCCTTTCCCGACGAAAGCATTTTTTTCGACAAATGCAATTTTCCGACGAGTACAATAATCCCGACGAAGATAAAAATATTTACAAAATACAATGTTCACAACTAATACTAAATTCCCGACATATATTTTTTCCCGACGAACAGAAATTTCCCGACGGAAACTTTCCGACGAATGAGATATTCCCGACAAGTACAAAATTTTCGAAGGAAACTCTTTTCCCGACGAAAGCAATTTTTTCCGACAAATGCAATTTTCCCGACGAGTACAATAATCCCGACGAAGATTAAATATTAACAAAATACAATTTCACAACTAATACTAAATTCCGACATATATTTTTTCCCGACGAACAGAAAATTTCCCGACGGAAACTTTTCCGACGAATGAGATATTCCCGACAAGTACAAAGATTTTCGAAGGAAACTCTGTTCCCGACGAAAGCATTTTTTTTTCCGACAAATGAATTCCGTGAACTTTTTCAATGGTTGCTCAACCATTGAAAAAGTTCATCCAGCTCAACCATTTATAATGGTTTATTTGAATGGTTGAGCTACGATCTACGACCCAGCTCAACCATTCTATGAAAGTTTTAATGGTTGAGCTACGATCTACGACCCAGCTCAACCATTTATTTTGGTTTATTTGAATGGTTGAGCTACGATCTACGACCCAGCTCAACCATTTATGTTTATTAATTGAGCTACATCTACGACCAGCTCAACCATTCCATCAATATTTTCAACGGTTGAGCTACGATCTACGACCCAGCTCAACCATTCTATGAAAGTTTTCAGAATGGTTGAGCTACGATCTACGACCCAGATCGACAAAGAAAATTAGTTATAGTTTCGATCTACGATCTACGCGCTAACTTCACACACCTTATTTTTTTATGTGATTGTTAGGTGGTATCAAATACGTGATTTATGTTTGTTTTAAATAGTGTCCAGTGTAATTGATAATATTTATATATCATTAGGCAGTAGATGTTTGTATTTTAATGATGTTTTTATAATATGGAACCGTCTGGACAATGCACATTTCATGTCTTGTGTATTGATCTTGTAATTATACATAGTAGTTTAATTATTACATGATGGTGGGATAAGTAATGCGTAATGTTTATCTTGTTAATATAAAGAAGGCTTGGTGTAGTTGATACAGTAAAATTGTCCGTGTAGTGCTGCTGTTGTGATACAGTAATTGTCTAAAAATAACCTTATTTGCACCTTAATTACACGCTTGTGGAATTAGCCCAATCGGTAACTTTTTCCCATCAAGAGGTTATGAGTTCTATTCCTGCTGGGACATCATTATTATTATTTTTTAAATGTTTTAGTTATATTTGTATAGTTTGTTTTAATTACTAGTTCTAAACAGCCATCATTTTGCTTTTGTTCCACAAGGCCTTGAGTTAAGGTATTTTTTGTGTAACATGGCCTTATGAATATCTACCAGGTTTGTTCAAATCATGGCCCTGAAGTCAAAATTGGCCCCGCCCCAGGGGTCAATTGATTTTATATAGGCTAAAATAGGAAAATCTAGAAAAATCTTCACATGCAGAAACCACAAAGCCTGGAGTTTAGATAGTTGGTATGTAAGACGGCTTTGTGGATCAGAACCAAGCTTTCAAATCATGGCTCTTGGGTCAAAATTGGCCCCACCTTAGGTGTCACTTGATTCTATAGCTATAACCATCAAAATTTGGACCACATGTACAGTTTGTGTGTGGAATTACTATTATTTTGCTGTGCTTCTGCATGGATGTTGTATTCAGCATGACTGTGTTATAAAAAAAAAGTGAAGGCAATATTTATCAGGTGAGCGGTTCAGGGCCATCATGGTCCCCCTCTTGTTTTATTTTATGTTAATTTCCATATCTAGCAGCAACAAATTTGGTCCATTTAGTATAAAACGACTCCATTATCCAGAGTAAAACACTAGAGTGAACTTAAGCATTGTGACCTGACACCCTGCCATAAACAGATACCTAGTGACAGGTAACAGAACAGAACAGCAGACATGTATATCTACACTCCTGCGCTAACGTATGAAATTAGGGTCGCGACCCCAAGGTTTATTACGAAACGCATGTAATGAATGAATGAAATTATGAATGAAAGCGTCTTTCCCTGCAACTTGAAGTGTAACCCCCGAATAAATTATTGTCACCGCTACAGATTGCGGTTTAGTTTGATAGGATGTGGCAAACTCCGCCGCAGTAGTTACCTCCCCTTACAGTTGTCCATAACCACTGCCACCAGAAGTGGATTTCGGCTGATATAGGCCGGATTTACTTTTATCACTTATGACTAGTTTTGAATATATCATATCAGTTTCGTTATATTTCACGAAAATAACATTCATGATTTCGAGAAAAGTAAAAAAATTAAATCATATAACATTAATTTATAAAATTATAAATGTTGGTCACATGGTTTCAACTATCATCACGTGACTTGTGTGGGGGCAGTGGTTAAAGTAGCGTAGCTTGGCGTATTCGGTGCGCGGAGTTTGAGGATGTGGGCTAAACAGAAATTTGCACGCCATTAAAAAAGCTAAAATGGCCGATAAAATGGCGGATCGAGGTATTACTTAAATTCACGCTGGTCCCCGTCTCATCGAAAGAATTCTGAATGACACATAGTACTGAGCGGGCAAACATATTTTCAGGTGCTAGTCTTATATCCGACAAGTAGCGAGGAACGACTATAGATATTCCTTCCCATGGGAAGGAACAACCATTACCTGTCACGTGTGCATATTATCAGTAAGGCTGACATTGAAACACCTAATTTTCTATTAAAATACACGCACATTGATATTTTTTGCAACCGTCAGTAACTTTTTAACAAATTTTAGCCTACCAAAAGTTCCTTCCAGTGCATTTCTAATTAACTATGAAGTATGAAGTGAAAGCTGTTTTTCAGCATTTGCATATGGAACGGATAACCTTAGAGTACGAACAGGACACACTGTATTGGTGGTTGAACATTTCTCTCCAAATCAAAACTTTCTAAAGTTATTTTTTCCTTCTTTAAATCATGGTAGCACAGGAAATGAAGCAAGAAATTCAAGCACTTTAATAGGCTAAGTTCAATTTAGGGGAAGGAACAATAAACTATTTATATAAGAAACAATTTGTTGTTAAGTATTTTACTTGTTTCATAAGGGAATTTTTCGCTGGCTAGGAAAGAAAGTATATGACTTTGAGGGGGAATGGGACCCATAATCGGCCCCAAATTCAACAAAAAGAGGGCGCTGTCCTCGCAGTAGAGATAAACTTCAAATTGAACCTTTCTTATGCGATATACGAGTATATGTAGATGTATGCATTGAGTGCTATATCATGTCAAGTTATGTCATTGATGGAAATTATGAAAATAATATTTATTTCCAATGATAGGCCCCAAAATTATAAATTTTATATAAATGGAAACTTCATTGAATCAGTTTCTGAATATAAATATCTTGGTGTTTATTTTTCTTCATCTGGTAAATTTCTTAAGTGTAAGAGTCATGTAGTATTACAGGCAAAAAAGGCTTTACAACAGCTGTTTGTTACAATTAATAATTTAGATTTACCGATGGATATCAAAATTAAAATATTTGACCATACTATATTACCGATACTGACATATGGATGTGAAATATTTGGTGTTGAAAATTCTGACATGTTAGAACAAGTCCATTGTGATTTTTTAAGGAAAATTACTAAATGTAGGAAAAGTACCCCCAGATACATGCTATATGGTGAATAAGGCCGTTATCCCATTCATATACATATTAAATCCAAAATGATAGGTTTTTGGTCAAAGCTTATCCAATCAAATCCCTCAAAAATTTCTTATTTATGTTATAGAAGTATGCTTTCTGATAATCAAAGCTATAAATGGATGCTATATATTGAGAATATATTAAACTCATCAGGATACTCCAGTTATTGGCTTAATCAATCTGGTCCACAACTTAACAATCTACATAAACTTATTAAATTCAAACTAATTGACCAATTCAAACAGGATTGATTTTCAAAACTTTCACAATCAAATAAAGGTATATTTTACAGTAAATTCAAAA
>CM037777.1:26371274-26421274 GCA_021229015.1 Solen grandis
AGAATTTTCCTAATGAAAAAGTGCTAAATATTAATTTATCGAGTGACGATGTGCGATCGGCGAGTGGATAATAATATTTGGTTTATAGTTAACAAATATAAAATTTCGTATATATAATATATCAGTAAATAATTTAAAAGTGAACATATAACATTTTCGAGGGCGAGAGAGAGAGAGTGAGTTCACTTTGAGGTCCCTTGCTTTAAAGTATAGGTCCCTACTGAAAAAAACAGGTGTTCGAGGAATTGCAAAGTCTGTTGTTGTTATTATTATTATTATGTCGTCATTATTATTATTATTATATTCACATGACGATATGAATGTTATACGCAAGCCTACCATATATCCAGGCGATGATGATGCATTCCAGCAAGGCGGTTAAGACCAAGTTGAATGTCGCTAGATACCAATCCACCAGCTGGAAGAGGTAGAACCCTCCCTGTGACAAGAACACGCGGAGAATAAAGTAGGTGTATAAAGTATGTAAACACCAACACGATTCTAAAATTAGTTCTAAACACTATAGCCAATAAGTATGCAAAACAGTTAATGCAAACGCTGAAAAAACAAAACAAAAAAACACACAAAAAAACATCTCAATAAAAGACTAGACCTGCCATTGTCATGGCGCAAATACCCCTATTCATGAAATACAACCTTTTATTTATTTGGTTTATTCAAACATAAGCTTTTATCCGAAGTCAAGTTGGGCCCCTAGCATACAGTTTAATCACCTATTCACAAAAAAAAAAAAAAAAAAAAATACAACGGGCAATAACTCCAATTTTATTCATATGAGAGTTACAATTCTTGGTCTCTGCACTTGCCTTCAATAAAATCTATCTACATATGAAGTTTCATCTTGATACCTTTTATACTTTCTGAGTTGTGGCCCAGACAAAAATTAAGTATGACAATTCATATTTATACCATTTATACTTTCTGAGTTACAGCCCGGACAAAAATTAGGCTTGAAAATATACAAAGGGCAATAACTCTAAAATTATGCAACAGGGAGTTATGGTTCTTGGTCACTGCACTCACTAAATGAGATATATCCGTATATGAAGTTTCATTTTGATACCATTTATACCTTTTAAGTTACAGCCCGGGCAAAAATTAAGTATGAAAATTTACAAAGGGGCAATAGAGCCAAAATTACACAATCGACAGGCAGACAGACAAAGCTGAACCCAGTATACTCCCCTTACAACTTCGTTGTGCGTGGGGTATGATGATTGATGACAGCAGCAAAAACGGTAGAAGAATAATGGTGTTGATTACCATCACCATCATCACCATCATCTTCATCATTATCATAGTAGTAGTAGTAGCTGCTGTCGTATAAAATGTATATCATATCCCTTTTCTACGATAATTTATTATAAATAAAAACTATTGTATGAGAGCTTGTCTCTTTCTAATTTTGGTTCCTTTGGAATTGTTATTGTTACAATCATTTTTTTTTAAATTACTAATTACTTAAACCATGTCAGCCTTCACCTGACGCAATATCGCTGAGATATTAAAATATCTAGATAAATCTCTCATATGAAATGGAGATGGCAGGTCTTCAGTCAAGAAATATTGTGTCAGATTTTGTATACGGAGTCAACGAGATGCTATAAATGGCAAATATTACCAATGCCCTTCCTTTGTATTGATGACGTTTTATTAAGAAGAATTTGAAAAGATTTCTGACCTGACCCATTGAAGCCATAGCTGAAGTAGATTAAATTAAGCACAGATATGAAAGTATGTTATACGAATGAATATAGTTCAGGTATATTCATATAGTCGGAAGTGACTCATTCAGAATAATAATAAAAAAAGGGAAAACGTTCATGACAGAAATAAAGAGTGACGATCAGATTTGCAGAAAGGAATAGGGAAGTAGTGAACGAACAGCTTAACATGAATTTGGTTCACTGATAACTAAAATAAAGCCCCGAGCGGATAGTCATTTATCTTTCAAGCTGATCGTGAATAAAATGGAATATCCAAACGGACGTATGGGTGACTAAAGATACAGACAATATACAGACAGAAGTGAAGGATTGAGACGTACAAATAACTTACATAACTTACAGATAAAGAGTTGGTTGAGATACAAAGATAACTTACAGACAAGTGAGGTTGAGACTACAAATAACTTACAGATAAAAGAGTTGGTTGAGAGTACACAATACCTTACAGACATACAGAGGTGCAAACTTGAGACGTACACATTGATACCTTACAGACATACAGAGGTGCAAACTTGAGACGTACACATTGATACCTTACAGATATACAGAGGTGCAGGCTTGAGGTGTACACATTGATACCTTACAGATATACAGAAGTGCAGGCTTGAGACGTACACATTGATACCTTACAGACATACAGAGGTGCAAACTTGAGACGTACACATTGATACCTTACAGACATACAGAGGTGCAAACTTGAGACGTACACATTGATACCTTACAGACATACAGAGGTGCAAACTTGAGACGTACACATTGATACCTTACAGATATACAGAGGTGCAAACTTGAGACGTACACATTGATACCTTACAGACATACAGAGGTGCAAACTTGAGACGTACACATTGATACCTTACAGATATACAGAAGTGCAGGCTTGAGACGTACACATTGATACCTTACAGATATACAGAAGTGCAGGCTTGAGACGTACACATTGATACCTTACAGATATACAGAGGTGCAGGCTTGAGACGTACACATTGATACCTTACAGATATACAGAGGTTAGGGGTTGAGATGTACAGATTGATAACTTACAGACATACAGAGGTGCAGGCTTGAGGTGTACACATTGATACCATACAGATATACAGAAGTGCAGGCTTGAGATGGACAGATTGATACCTTACAGATATACAGAAGTGCAGGCTTGAGGTGTACACATTGATACCTTACAGATATACAGAGGTGCAGTCTTGAAATGGACACATTGATACCTTACAGACATACATATAGAGGTGTAGGTTTGAGACGTACACATTGATACCTTACAGATATACAGAGGTGCAGGCTTGAGACGTACACATTGATACCTTACAAATATACAGAAGTGCAGGCATGAGACGTTCACATTGATACCTTACAGATATACAGAGGTGTAGGCTTGAGGTGTACACATTGATACCTTACAGATATACAGAAGTGCAGGCTTGAGACATACACATTGATACCTTACAGATATACATAGGTGCAGGCTTGAGGTGTACACATTGATACCTTACAAATATACAGAGGTGCAGGCTTGAGGTGTACATGTACACATTGATACCTTACAAATATACAGAGGTGCAGGCTTGAGGTGTACACATTGATACCTTACAGATATACAGAGGTGCAGGCTTGAGACGTACACATTGATACCTTACAGATATACAAAGGTGCAGGCTTGAGGTGTACACATTGATACCTTACAGATATACAGAGGTGCAGGCTTGAGGTGTACACATTGATACCTTACAGATATACAGAGGTGCAGGCTTGAGACGTACACATTGATACCTTACAGATATACAGAGGTGCAGGCTTGAGGTGTACACATTGATACCTTACAGATATACAGAGGTGCAGGCTTGAGGTGTACACATTGATACCTTACAGACATACAGAGGTGCAGGCTTGAGGTGTACACATTGATACCTTACAGACATACAGAGGTGCAGGCTTGAGGTGTACACATTGATACCTTACAGACATACAGAGGTGCAGGCTTGAGACGTACACATTGATACCTTACAGATATACAGAGGTGTAGGCTTGAGATGTACACATTGATACCTTACAGATATACAGAGGTGCAGGCTTGAGACGTACACATTGATACCTTACAGATATACAGAGGTGCAGGCTTGAGGTGTACACATTGATACCTTACAGATATACAGAGGTGCAGGCTTGAGATGTACACATTGATACCTTACAGACATACAGAGGTGCAGGCTTGAGATGTACACATTGATACCTTACAGACATACAGAGGTGCAGGCTTAAGATGTACACATTGATAACTTACAGACAGACAGAGGGGCAGGCTGCAGACGAGGACCACAGTCAGGACGGCGGTGGTGATAGGCAGTCTGTACTTATGGAGGTTCTTATAGTTGAAATCAATGATGGAGTTGACCACCGTCTCGACGCTTCCAAACTGAAAAAAAAAGTTTTTTCGTTCATATCGCCATGATTACCATCCCGATGACCGAATGGCTAATGTTAGAAAATGTTGTCGCTACGACAGTCCTAATATTATGTCATATAGCAACGTAAAGCTATTTGCAGATGGAAGAAGACTCAATGTGCACAAGGGCATACTGGCAGAACCAACGACTGACTGCAAACAAGTTGAAAGGCTTCCTCACATGCAGATGTAAGTGAACATATCGGGACTCGGTCACACATCGGTTATTGGGTTAAGGGATAGGAACTCAGCGACTTTAACCTCTAGACCACGGATGACCCCGCATATGTAGGAACTAACGGTCGTGTATTCACTCTGATCGCGACACAACAAATTCGATTAAATGGTACTAATATAAATCCCAATGCTTGACGACAAGCTTAAACGGTCCGGACAATGTATTTGCTTCTAGTGAGATGTAACATTGAGACACAGATTTATATCTTGTGTAGATGAAATTCCAAAATACTGTTAAACCATATAATACGGGAATGTAATACTCTGAAACTACAAATCGCAAATGAAGTAAACTAACGAAGGTGAAATTCGAGACAATCGGAGTCCTCGGTGTTATTCTAATTCTGTTATTCGCAAACATGCAAGTTACCCTTCTGCGTCCAATCAGACAATGAACACCTTCCTATTTTCTAAATAAATCGATCCATTTGACAAAATAAAGTGTTTACCACTCATTAAAGGTAACTTCTAGGTTTTGTTGTTGAACAAGGCATGCCTTTCAATCTAGTTAGACATTTCTACACGCAAATATCTCTTTGATATTCCATTATCTACATAAATGTCTTAGAAGAATCTTTCCCTATGCTTAATGTGTATCTGTGTCAAATACTTACCTGTGTGTCTATTCCCATGAAGGCAAGGGTGACAAAGAAGAGCACAGACCACACTTGTGGAAGTGGAAGGCGACTTAGGGCCTCAGGATAAGCAACAAATGCTAACCCGGGTCCTGAAAATTATGTGTGAATGTACTTAGTTTCTCAAATATTTACCACGCGATGCACTGTCATTGTTATACGATCGTGGAAAAAAATGCGGGTATATTACAGTGTATACATGTAAACCAAAGTGAATGACAGCAATGTAATCTCTGTTTAAGGTCACTTGAAAATGCTAGTTTCGACGAATGTCCATATTAACAAAACAAGAGGGCCATGATGGCCCTGGATCGCTCACCTGAGTACCATTGCTACAACTGATTACAAGGTTTTTAAACAGACAAGAATTCTGATATAACTCAATCTTAAACATTTTAGCCCTGACAATACTACACACCAAATATATAAGCATTGGGCCTTATGGTTTCAGAGGAGAAGACTTAGTGCGGGATCATTTATCTCCAAAGGGCCACCATTTTGAAAATCTTGGTAATAAACCATAAGATGATGCTTCATACCAAATATCTAATCTCTAGGCCTTATGGATTCATAGAAGAAGATTTTTAAGATTTTCCTATATAACTCTATGTAAAACAAGTGACCCCTGGTGCGGGGTCATTTATCACCATAGGGCTATGATTTGTACAATCTTGGTAATGAACCATAAGATGATGCTACATACCAAATATCTAAGCTCTAGGCCTAATGGATTCACAGAAGAAGATTTTTAAAGATTTTCCTATATAACTCTATGTAAAACAAGTGACCCCTGGTGCGGGGTCATTTATCATCGTAGGGCTATGATTTGTACAATCTTGGTAATGGCCCATAAGATGATGCTACATACCAAATATCTAAGCTCTAGGCCTAATGGATTCAAGAAGAAGATTTTTAAAGTTTTTTCTATATAACTCTATGTAAAACAAGTGACCCATGGTGCGGGGTCATTTATCACCATAGGGTCATGATTTGTACAATCTTGGTAATGAACCATAAGATGATGCTTCATACCAAATATCTAATCTCTAGGCCTTATGGATTCATAGAAGAAGATTTTTAAACATTTTCCTATATAACTCTATGTAAAACAAGTGACCCCTATTGCGGGGGCATTTATCACCGTTTGGCTATGATTTGAACAATCTTGGTAATGAACCATTAGATGATGCTATATATGAAATATCTAAGCTCTAGGCCTTATGGATTCATAGAAGAAGATTTTTAAAGTTTTTCCTATATAACTCTATGTAAAACAAGTGACCCATGGTGCGGGGTCATTTATCACCATAGGGCATGATTTGTACAATCTTGGTAATGAACCATAAGATGATGCTTCATACCAAATATCTAATCTCTAGGCCTTATGGATTCATAGAAGAAGATTTTTAAACATTTTCCTATATAACTCTATGTAAAACAAGTGACCCTGGTGCGGGGTCATTTATCACCATAGGGCTATGATTTGTACAATCTTGGTAATGAACCATAAGATGATGCTACATACCAAATATCTAAGCTCTAGGCCTAATGGATTCATAGAAGAAGATTTTTAAAGATTTTCCTATATAACTCTATGTAAAACAAGTGACCCCTGGTGCGGGGTCATTTATCATCGTAGGGCTATGATTTGTACAATCTTGGTAATGGCCCATAAGATGATGCTACATACCAAATATCTAAGCTCTAGGCCTTGCAGTTTTGCAGAAGAAGATTTTCAAAGTTTGCATTTTTAAAATCTATTTTTAGCTCCTGTGACCTACTTTTTTAACCAATCTGAATAATTTGTACAACTTTGATAGAGGGCATCATAAGGATGATTCCTGTGAAGTTTGGTCAAAATCCCTTCAGCGGTTCATGAGGAGATGTTGTTTAAAGCAAATTGTTGACGACGGACGCACGCACGCACGCACGCACGCACGCACGGACGACGGACGACGGACAAAAGGCGATCACAATAGCTCACCATGAGCACGTTGTGCTCAGGTGAGCTAAAAATGAAATCAGCGATATATAAAAAGAAAGATTGAGAATCATGTGTTTGTAAATGCCAATCGACTGTCGGTCAGAAAATATGTGGTCCATACGAAGATTTAGCGTTTACAGAAAACCGGAGGCAAATGACGGCACTATTCGTCAAAACTTTATAATTCGCACCATTTATATCCGTCCGAGTATAAAACAGAACAATTAAATATTTTCTCATTCATTTTTATTATATTTAAGATGCATTAATTTCGTTACAAACACAGTTCCTAACTTTCTATTTAATATTTTTTCGAGGGTACATTTATTCGCGGATTCGTGTTCGAATTATAATGTGTGGTCTATTGAAAAGGCGATTTTTAAGCGTCTAATATACGAGGATATAACCATCTACAAAATCGACGAATATTAACCTTCATGAAAATATTTCTATCATGCTTTGATATATATGATAACCGTACCAGAAAATTCCATCTGTTCTATGGGAACCCCAGCTTCATTCGACAGGAAGCCGATGACGGAGAAAACCACGAATCCGCCGTAAATAGCCGTGAATGCGTCGGCTCCCACCACAATGAACGTGTCCCTGTGACGAAATCATTAATGAGTTTTGAAAATTACTGGAATGCATAATATTGTTACGATACAAGGTATGGAATTATGACTGCAGTATTTTTTCAAAATTTTCGATCGGTTTAACTTGGTTTAATGGTCGTCAAAACTTAACCTTCTACCAGATCACGTGCTGTTTTCAATATTTACGAAGACACATGGCTGCTATTCGGAGTTTTCCGGTCATTATAAACACTGACAAGTGATTATCTTTCCTCAGGAAGTTGTTGAAATTCGGGAAAAATAAACATATTATCCAGACCTTCTCAATTAAAAGTCCTGTTCCCAGACTTCAATTAAATTGAAAAGCCATTATTTCGTGATCCCCTAGTCATTTGCCGACACTCTTGACACATGATTCCTGCCATGTGAGCTAAATGCGTGTCGAAGGACTTCTTGATTACGATTAAGATATTCCCTTGTTGAGAAAGAAAAGGAAAGTAAGACCGGCAGAATATCGAGTTACAGAAAGAAAAAGGAGTTACAAAAAAAGTTGTATTTAAACCTTAAAGCATTATGCCGGAACTTGTTAAAGCTGGCCATGGTGATGAGTGGCCCCCAGGCCGGTCCCAGAGAAAAGAATACTTGCACAGCTGCGTCGATCCAAACCTGAAAGGAGATATAAATTTATCAGATTATATTATGTATAGTTTTGTCTTTCAACAGTTTGTCAAGACGTTACGCTTGAAATCAAACCTGTCTTTAAGTAAACTACAAAAACCTGTGATTCAAACCTAGAAGCCAGTTTTAAAATCCTGGTAAACAAACCACTTCGTTGCATTTAACCAGTAACAAATCAGTTCACTGGTTATCAAACCAAAATGTTGCCTATTAGCCAGTTACACAACCCTGAAAATCAAACCTATCCAGTTACGCAACCCTGAAAATCAAACCGAATGGTTGCCTATTACCCAGTTACAAAACCTGGAAATCATAATGGTTGGCTGCCTTATAGCCTGCTTCAAAACCCTGGAAATCAGACAAATAGTTGCCCATTACCCAGGTACAAAACCTGGAAATCATAATGGTTGGCTGCCGTATAGCCTGTTTCTAAACGCTGGAAATCAGACAAAATAGTTGCCCATTACCCAGGTACAAAACCTGGAATCATAATGGTTTGCCTATTAGCCAGTTACAAAAACCTGGAAATCAAACCAAATGGTTGCCTATTTGCCAGTTACAAAAACCTGGAAATCAAACCAAACGGTTGCCTATTTGCCAGTTACAAAAACCTTGAAATCAAACCAAACGGTTGCCTATTAGCCAGTTACAAAAACCTGATTATCAAAACAGTTGGCTGGCTGCCTAGTGGGACACGGAAGTAGTCGGGATCTTGGGGTTGGGTCTAACAGTGAAGAATATTGTAGAATTGATTAGTAAATGCCTCTTGGAAAGCAAGGATGGATAGGGTTAGGTGTAAGGACCTTTTTAAACTTGATTTTCTTTATTAAGTGCCTAGGGATGTGTGAGATGATGCTTGACGCCCACGAAATCTGAAATACTAATATAATCTCAAAGTGTAGGATAGGCCCATTAAATTTCACAATGATTAAATTTTTAATGAAAAAGAAAATGTAAAAAAAACTTTTACATACTATAGACTTACACAAATGGTACATAATGTGCAAATATATGTTGCACAGTAACAGTCCAACGCAATGTTGATCAAAATACACAATTTAGTATTTTGGATGGATATCGAAATTCTCTCCTTGTTTACATTTTGCATTGGCGAGGTATGTAATCGGAGATGATTTTAATTTGAAAAACAGTCGTCGAATCACAGTTTGTTTATCTGCTACGTCATCAATTTATGCACTCGTGATTCGTTAACGGAGACATACGAAAGATCTATGTCAGACCATTGACGAAGATGTGCGGAATATGCAAATCGGGTATTTTGTAAACAATTTAGTAAAATGGGTTTTCTTATTTATGCATTGTAGTAACGTTGTCGTCAACAAGTATGTACAGATTGCATCTCATAACAAATCTGTAAAACACACCTCAGTTTTCTTTCCGAAGAATATATGCTTTTGGAAGATAATGGGCTTTTACGACATTTCTACAGACAAAAGAAGGTCGAAGCGAGCGTAGCGAGCTCAGGTTCGATTCTACTGCCTGGAGAATGAAGTAAATTCAATTTCTACTACTTAGAAGTCACCCTAAATTAGTCGCAAATTCATAATTTGTCAAATAGATCGATCTATTTAGTACATGGTGAAACAGACACAAAGAAATAGGAAGATGAGTCGCTGATAAATTAAATTTTCAGAGCTTCTTATTGGCGACGTCTAAAGATCGAGATAACCAGGCATGCCCTTTTTAATTCCAATCTTACTTATAGAAAAACAACTTCCAGAGGAAAGTACGCCCAGTGCTCGAACTCCCGACCTCCGGAACACTAACACGGTGCTCTGCCGGCTGAGCTGCTATGCAAGACGGTTTTATGTACTACATTCATGACATGGTTATCGATTTACTAACATTTATAGACGTGAAAACAGAGATGCGTGTTGACGTGTTATTAGAAATTCATTTAGTATTGTACTTTATGTGAGCATTTGATGTACTAGTGAAACGTAGGAATTTCAGGAAAAAAAAGAATTCTGTCACATGAAATGACTATTGTGTGGTTAAAATTCGGAGATTAATGACACGTTTATATAAGGGTAGATATACATTTCGACATGCCTCTCATCATACTAATTATCCCCTAGCAGTATACATTTGTGAAGACCCATATAGATATACACATTACATTTGATGCCACGGACAGTGTGATGAACCCTAGACTATCAGAATTCCACCGAGCACAATACTGTCCGTCTGTATAACAGGAAAGATTCCGTTATCAAGTAAAACAAAGCAAGGACTTAAATTTAACTATTTACGTAACTTGTGCGCAACATGTAAATATGGTTTTTGAAGATAAATTGTCTAGTTACGTTTAACTTTGCTTTGCAAAAAAGGTAATATAAACCATAATATATTTTATGCTAACTGATGAAATAATGTGTTTTTTTCAGTGAAAGAAAATCAATATCTTACTGCCGGAACTACTTTTTTTTTTACTTATGAAGGGTATGTATATTAATATGTAACATTCCAGTTCATACCAACTGCCTCTCTTTGTTTGACTGAATATACAAAATAGTTCCATTTTTTTTCGTCAGCAGTTAGTATAAAATAAAAAGACAATTTATTTATTTTGAGTGGATATGAAATCTATCTAATCTACACGTTCGTGAAAATTTGAAAATTGTATCACTTTTTGATCAGATACGAGTATATACATTTCTACTTAAAACAAACACATATCCTATCCTCTATGTATTCATACGCCAAAAGTTGGTTACACACGTAGCTTTACCTGGCCGCCAGCTAGTCGACTGAAATCTGGGGTAAGATAAATCTGCAGCCCGGACCACGCCCCTTCTAGGGTGACCCCTCGTACCAGCAGGACCGTCAGTAGCAGGTAAGGGGCTGTAGCCGTCACATACACCACCTGGGGTCAGAGAAAGGGGTAGAACAAAGTTAGATATAACATGTGATATACAATTAAATCACTATATTTCGTACGGAGTTCGTTTTAATTGATTGCAATGAACATTCATCCCACAAAAAAAAAAACAAAAAAAACACACACACACCTATACCATATTTAGGAGCATCTAAATATGTTTTTCCCCTCGTAATTTCAGTTTCTTTTTTTTTTCAGACTCTATATATTATTACAGATAATATATTGCATACGTTAAAACTTATATAATATATAAGTTAAGGTATATAACTTATGCCTTATTATGTACGGTGTGGAGTGGGATGACCTCGACCCACACACACCTGTTGTCGAGAAAATTAATTGAGTTTAATCTGATTATAGGGACCTGAAAAAAAAAAAACGAACATCTTAAAGTCTCAGCAACATTAAATTTTAAAGAAAAGAAATACTGTTAAATAATTAATTTTCGAGGGACAGTTATTTTCGTGTATTTCGTGGAAGGTGTTATCCACAACTATTTATCCCCATTAAAAAACATTTTATATACTGACTTTCCGTATATAGACCATGATACCACGAAATAATGTACCCACATTAATATAAAGTTAACGAAAATCAACGAAAACAGACCATTTTACAGTGGACAATAGTCGTGAAAAATAGTATGATTATGTACAAAACATAAAAACAAACATGTACATTTATATCGTCTTACAAAAACAACAACGCTACCTTGTTCTTATCGACTAAATATATCTGAGTCACGTGGCCATCCCCATAATTTCATTTAATACAGCTTTGCAATATGATATTTGAGATTGGCTACGTCATGTGTATTAAGGTAATCCATCTATCATTAAATTACAATTATGGTCCTCAAGAGCTTAAAAATACTTTAGTGCAGATGCAAGCATCCATTGACCTGGAGTTATAAGTGATAAAGGGAACATAGCATAAGGACAACCCTAATGGCATTTTCTATGTTTAAAAATTATCAGTACTTTGGGTATATGATTCGACGAGTACAATTCATAACATTTCAAGTCCATATTGTTCACTTTTTTTTAATAAAAATCACATCCTTTAAAATTCATGATATTAAACGACTCTGTGTGTGTGTGTGTGTGTGTGGTGAGGAGGTTTGGTTTCTGATAGATTATGACACAAAATAATACATCAATATATCACGTGACCACTGATGTTTCTTTTTTTTTTTTTGGTTAATATTCTATACTGTTATAGTCATATCTGGTATTCTGTTTTGCAATTAGGACTGTTAAACTGCTTGTATGTATTGTTCTGAATGAATACACACTGTCATTGTTGTTGTTTTCAAATTTTCTGTCAGAGTAATAGAAAACCAGGCCAGCTAATTATTACTCGTTGGGGAAGACCCCGTGCGCTTCATGAGTCAGTCGATCTTGACTCGATCCCACAGCTTCTAGGGCTAAGTGATATCAACCACTAGGTCACGAAGGCCTTCCTTTATATGCGTTTTTTTTTTTTTTTTTTTTTTTTTTTTTTTTTAATTCAAGGGAGACAACTTTAAAAGACTAAATTGTACCTTGCCAATCGTTTTAACTCCCTTTGCTAGACATAAAAAGACCAGGATCCAGCCGACAGCGAGGCAGCCAACCAGGTGAATCTGCATACTTCCAGGATCATCAATACCCGCAGATTTGTTGAGGACTTTAAACCTGAAATGATATTTTTTAAAGGATGACCCCCAGAAACAACCAGAACATTGATGAAAGAGCCGAGTTTTTTTTTAAAAGTCAAATGTATAAAATGGAGTCATTGTAAAAAAGATAACTACTTAAACATGGTGGTTTATTACTACATATCCCACTAAACACACAGTTAAAAACTAAAGAGAAAAACGTTTAACAGTATACATGAAACTAAGTCCCCAACGAAATATAATGTTAAAATGTTGTGAACACGTGCTTTCTATTTGTTTCACCCATTATTTGTTTACGTTTGCCTTGATTAAATTGTAATTCACTTTAATTATTTAGATTTTATCACTAGGTACTAATTGCGTTTTAGTTGCGTACATATTACTTTTACACTTACAGCCAAAATTCCAATGCCGGTGTTCGAACTACGTTCTGAAGCTGGTTTGTTTGGTTCGCTGGAAGAGTTATGGCCGACAAGTTACCTGTCACCGTGTCATTTCCTGATGCTGTATAAGAAAAAGGACCGCATTTATTTAATATCTTGGTTGACGTATGTAGAAGTACTCGTGAACAAAGGATTACAACTCATATTGAAAATCGATTATCTTTTCTCAAGGTAGGGCTAGCAGTAATTAACACCTTTACATATACCATTCAGATAGATTTTCTCTCATTTTCAACGAGAGAAAATATGTCTACCACAGATATGGCAAATTCATCAAACCAGATAAACACTTTTTATTTTGCTATATTTCGAACACTTATCAATGAGTATTCAAAATAAGTGATCTCACTATCAAACGAAAAGATGAAAAAGTTGTAAAGGGTGCGTTTCAGGCATGCGGGAGAGCTTTCAGACAAAAATTCCAAGGCAAGACTAATGTGTCACGGTAAGTGAAGATCCCTCGCTGTAAACCAGGATAAAAATTACTCTGGTATCTAAAAATGCATGGTAGCTGTTGGTAGTCAAACTTTTGAATAGACCAACTTTGAGCTTGAACAAGAAGCTATTGACAAAATGAAAATCACGATGATTTATTTCACTTTGACGTTCAGAATTTAATCTGTGATCGAGCTCATCAAAACAGACGACTTTTGATACCAAGGGTATTCACTCTGAATGGTAATGTATAAAACATTCTGATACCGACTGTCCGTGAAATCAATTGTAATCTATACCGGTGAAGTTGTTTGTGTGTGAAAATGTCCAACAATATTCATCTACCGTGTATAGATGGATGACTTTTATTATTGACCAGTGGGTATTTCCTTTTTACGATTTTTTTTTCATAGTCCAGTTCAAACATGTTTGATTTAAAAATACATGATTTATTTTTAATTCTTTAGGTTCACCATGGCACACACACACACACACACACACACACACACACAAATATATATATATATATATATATATATATATATATATATATATATATATATATATATATATATATATATATATATATATAACCTGATGAGGCAGATTTATAACTCATACAGACAATGTTCCAAAATGACTGATATACTTGCGTTGGGGCGTTTAAGCATACGTTTCATTTATCACATCAAGATATTTTTTGTAAAACCGTATACTAACCGGGGCTGAAGCACTGGGGCGTGTTCCAGTAATTACCGCACGTGGCCCAGCCCAGAGTCGGGTAAAACGACTGCACGAGGTAATACAGCACCCAGGCGAACACCATGCCGAAGTACCACATGAAAAGAACACTTGCCGTAGCCATGACAACGCCGATACCTATAAAGGTCAAGCAAGACAATGCTAATTGTAGTAGGACTTGTAACAAAGCACACACTACTCAAAGGCCCATTATATTTCATAAGGATACAATATTCATGAAAAAGAAAGATAAAATAGAATTGACGTACTGTAGACTAACGCATATGGTTAACAATCTGCACATTTCTGATGTAAAATAAGAATCAAACGTATTAAAAATATATTGATCAAGTTTATTTCATTTAGTATTTTGTTTGGATATAAAATTACACTCATTGTTTACATTTTGCATTGGCGATTATTCACGAATACGGTCCGTAATCGGAAATAGTCTTAATTAAAAAAATTCGTTGCCGAATTACAATTTCTGCTACGTCATCAATTTATGTACTCGTGAATCTTTATCGGAAAGTCTATGGAAAACGTCAGAAAGTTTGACGAAGATATACGGAACACGCAAATCAGGTATTTTTGTAAACAATTGAATGATCTTCAGTATATGATTCTTTATTATTTATGCATTATACTATTGTTATCGCCAACAGTTATGTACAGATTGTATCTCTTAATAAATCTGTAATTCACATTTTGCGTTTCTGTCCGAAGAATATACACTGCATTCGGAAGCAAAATGACCTTTAACGCATGCGCAGTGGAACAGTCTGCACAAGTGTAGGAACTTATTATAGTCTGTAGATAGCTGAGTATCGTAAGTTATTTAATAGATCTATCGAAGGTAGACCTTTAAAAATGCAGGAGTATTTTGCAATTTAACTATAGAAATTGAATACACTTCTGAGTTTGTACCTATTTTAATCATTTTTTAGGCAAGTTATGTCAGGATGAATAATTACACCTCTCTAAACTAACCGCAGCCCGGGTACGTTTTAATAAATTTCACGCATGATCATTTATCTTCAGACATTTCTTCCCAATACGTGGTAAGTTTGCGTAATTCTATTTCGACACATGTCACATTTCTTTATGTTTTATAGAGCAAATCAAAAATTAGTTTTTAGTTTATTGAATAACTTAAAGACATTCACCGTATAGAAGTCAATTACGCTATTATGAATTAAAAAACAAGCGGGCCATGATGGCCCTGGATCGCACACCTGAGTATAGGGTTACCCAAGGAACATCAGTCTGTATTAAACTATTTTGAAATCCGGCCAGTAGTTTTGAAGGAGATGATCCTGCAAAGTGTTATCAAATTCTGTCCAACAGTTTCAGAGGATAGGTCATTTTAAATTTTCAATATATACATACAAGGCGAATTAGTGTTGCCCCTTGCAGCCATGTTTTTATGGATCGGAATAATTTAAGCAACTTGTGAAGCATCACCAAAGGATCATCCCTGCCAAATGAAATCAAATTCTGTCCAGCGGTTTAAGAGGAGATGTCATTTAGAGATTTCACTATATACATATAAGGTAAATTAGCCCCGCCCATGACAGCCATGTTTAATTACTGATTGGAATGATTTTAGCAACTTTTGTAAGCTTCATCCAAGGACCATCCCTGCCAAATATAATCAAATTCTGTCCAGCAGTTTCAGAGGAGATGTCGTTTAAAGATTTCACTATATACATATAAGGCAAATTAGCCCCGCTCCTGGCGGCCATGTTTTTTATGGATCGAAATTATTTTAGCAACTTTAGTTTCACCCAATGATCATCCCAGCCAAATTTAATTAAATTCTGTCCAGAAGTTTCAGAGGAAATGTGGTTTAAAATTTTTACTATATACATATAAGGCAACTTAACCCCGCCCCTGGCGGCCATGTTTTTTTTTTACGCATTGGAATCATGTCAGCAACTTTTGTGAAGCTTCACCCAAGGACCATCCCTTCCACCTTAAATCAAATTCTGTCCAGCGGTTTCAGAGAAGATGTCATTTAGGGATTTCACTATACACATATAAGGCAAATTAGCCCCGCCCCTGACGGCCATATTTTTTATGGATCGGAATAATTTTAGCAATCTTGGTCGAGAGTTACCCAAGGAACATCTGTACCAACATATTTTGAAATCTGGCCAATAGTTTTGAAGGAGATGATTTTTAAAGTTTTCACACTTTTTTATTTCCGTTGCCATGGCAACCAGAGTTCGACATGGATCAAGATTATTTTAGCAACTTTTGTGAAGGTTCACCCAAGGAACATCCCTGCCAAATTCAATCAAATTCTGCCCAGCGGGTTCAGAGGAGATGTCGTTTAAAGTAAATTGTTGAGGACGGACGACGCACGACGGACGACGACGGACGCAGGGTGATCACAAAAGCTCACCTTGAACACTTCGTGCTCAGGTAAGATAAAAAGTCACTCTACTGTGACTGATTTTTTCCATTTTGTGCGGCAGGGCTTTCAGAGGGAAAGGCCGTAGGTGAATAAAGGATAAAAATGATTGGAATGGGCGAAAATACGAAAAGTAGAAAGAGCCGAAACTTCGTGACGAAATGTTTTCCATCTCGATACGAAATATTGCCTCGTAATTTAAACACTTAAATTTTACCTGAAGTAATATTTATGTAGAAAAAGTATGCAATTCAAAGTATAAGATATGCACTCAATCGATATAAATATCCCAAAAAGAAAATACTAATTCATAATTATAGGCAGAACTTGCGGTCAGTTTTAAAATGACCAAACTTGCATTTTGGTATATGTTTAATATTTATTTAGCGGCCATCTCTGTTATAAGCGGTCACTTTTTATTGTTCCTTTGATTGACCGTCTAAGACGGGTTTGTATATACTTAGATTATTCGAATATCGGTAAGTTTGTACTTGGTTTGTCATGACACGCAAACACAATATCTCAAGTGGAGTTATCCTCGAATGATAAAAAAAAATGAAAACTTCGATCGTTACCATCACAACGTTACAATCTTGTAACTAATCATGTACAATCTGTGCATGATTAATTCATTGTATACCAGCTCGAGTTTGAAACGAGCTCATTATAAAGCACTGATCTAGTACAGTACAGAATTAGATTCGGCGATTCAGAAAAAAAAAAGTATTTTATAAAGGTTAAAGGTATATGACATGCTAGAACCTACAGTTAAGAAAGATGAACATGACCGTCCGCAACACTATCATTTGCCCACCAGCCTTACGGTTAGTAACTCGGCAGAGAGCCAAGGTACCTCTAATGAATTAGGTGTTTGTAATATTAGCAGTTTTATAATACCTCGGGCATACACATTTGGTGTAATAACGGTGCTTTGCCGAGTTATAGCCCTTGTGACGACAGATAATATCGCGTGCCCTCGGTGGCGTGACCAAGATACGACATATTATAGCGCGTGCTCTCGGTGGCAAGCCCTTGGGACGACAGATAATAGTGCGTGACCTCGGTGGCGAGCCCTTGGGACGACAGATAATAGTGCGTGACCTCGGTGGCGAGCCCTTGGGACGACAGATAATAGTGCGTGCCCTCGGTGGCGAGCCCTTGGGACGACAGATAATAGTGCGTGCCCTCGGTGGCGAACCCTTGGGACGACAGATAATAGTACGTGCCCTCGGTGGCGAGCCCTTGGGACGACAGATAATAGTGCGTGCCTTCGGTGGCGAACCCTTGGAACGACATGTAATAGTGAGCCTTTGGGCCGACAGGTAATATCACATGCCTTCGGGACGAAAAATTAAAGCTAACACAGTGTTTACCTTTAAAGAGCGGAGCAATGACCCAGACATTGACTGGAGACTTCCCGGAGAACTGCCCCATACACACCTCCATGTAGAATAGAGGGGCTCCGCATGTACACAGGAATATGAGGAAAGGGATAAGGAAAACACCTGTAAAATAGCAGTCTTAGTTCTTGAAACATATAAATATATGCAGTATGTATAAATATAGGCAATATGTATAAATATATGCAGAAAGTATAAATATGTGTGCAGTTAAAAGCTAACAACTGACCATTACGTGTAAGGTGGAGTCCATTAAGACATTTCTATAGACAGCAGATAACCGAAGCGAATGTAGGCTTCTATTGTCTGAAGAAAAGTCTTGGTAATTTCTATCCGATTTAGAAGTCACCCTAAATTTGTGAAACACTGATTTTGTCAAATGTATCTATCTTTTTTGAATATGGTGAAATAGAAAAGAGAAAGATGTTCTATTGAAACGAATCGCTGATAGATTTGAATTTTCTAAGCTTCTGATTGGCCACATATTTGGGGGGACTTCTAACGGAGATTAGTGGGGTTTTTTTATTTTTCAAAATGATGGAATAGAATTTATCACATGTTATCTTTTGCTGTCAATTATATGTAACAGAATCGTTTACTACATGATTTTGGCTAAAAGACTAAAGAATTCGGTATCAGTTTACTGATGAAAATTTAGTTTTTTTCTCCAGTGTTTAAAAAAAATCAAATCGCATAAACAGAAAACTGATATCTCCTAAGAGGGGAGATACTTTAATGTGATCCAGCTACCATTAAATAATAGTCATGGTGCTTCAAAGGCTTGAAAAGACTGTAGTGCAGATACATGCATCCATTGATTTGGATGTATATCTTCTTCTTTTAAAGTATAAAAAGGATTGCATTTACTATAAGATTCCAACTGTCACTTGACCATGATCCAGTCAAATGATGGATGGATAAGCTTAACGCAAAATGCAAAGTACGAAACAAATATTTTCTTGTAAATTTGCATTTCTTTCACTTTAGTTCCAAGAAAATCAATATTTTCACTCGTGGCTTCACCACTCGTAGATATATTGTTTTCTATCAGTGTGTGTGAAAGAAAGCAGTGAGATAACACAAAAAAAACGAGTTTCAGCTGAATTACACAGTTTGATCACGTGGTAACTCAGTGTGACAACCAATCAACTGCGCCGGATATTGGTAATTACGGCATTGAAAGGAACATCCGCACTCCGGGAACCAGTACATGTGCTTGATCTAGGCACAAGTCCCCCCCCCCCCCCCCCCACACACACACACACAAACAAGCTAATAACCTCAGAGGCGGATAATTCTGTTCTCACCGCAAATAGTATACAATAAGTCGTCGCCTTTATTACTTCAAGCACCTTTCTGCCAATTCGACCTTTTCTTTTAAGAAGTATTTGCCACTAGAATAGCCTCAAGAAAAGCTGTATTATTTTTTTGCTGTGCCCAATTCCTGTGAGGTATAATTTGTGTTATTACAAATCCTATCTCCAATATGTTTGCTAAATTTAGCATGCCAAGGTTCTTTGTCCATAGTTCAATTAAAGCTTTGGTGCAGTTTGGTTAGCATGTAGTTTAAATAGGTCAAAATTTTCAAGTCGATATTCTCAGAATGAACTGATTGGCAGATACGACTTTGTTATAATAAAGCAACGAAAAGTATTTTTTTAACTTCGAGAAATGTAGCCATTTTTGACACACCGTTTCCCAACAGAATGAAGGCATTGGTCAAAACAAATGACTGTTCGGAGGGAGATAATAGAAATACCTTTTATAAGGACCTGTTTAGAACATTTCCTCCATTCCGTCGTTAAAACCGTGTGTTCCTGCGTTCAGATGGCTACCATATATTTAAAGGTCCATTTATTTAAATTTAATAAGCTATCGATATCGATAGGTTTGATTTTGAGTTATCTGCCCTTGAAAATGACAGAAAAAGTTAAAAACTTTAAATTTGTTTCTAGTGTGATTCTCTATAATCACGCCAAATTTAAAAAAAAAATGCTAGTTTTGATTTTCCTTCTTTGTCTTTATAGTTGTGAAATACGCCCTTAGGTTTCAAGGGTGCATTGAACTACACCATCATGTTGACGAGCATACAAGAGACAAGGTCACAAAAAGTCAAAGGTGAATACGTGAAAAGCATCGTCGAAAATCCGTTATCACTACTGTATAAACCGTGGGATTTTCAACTAGCAAAACTTCGCTTTCATGACTATTAATCAGGTACTTGCGAACCAATGAAATCACGTGTAGTATTTTGAATTCTCTTCATTGAAATTACAAAATCAAAGCTGACTCATTGCTCCCGCAAAATAACCTGCTACTCGACGTCACCTCTGCAAGAACAAAGCTAACTTTCAAATCCCGCGCCGTTTCATTGGTCAAATGATCCCTGTTGTCACTATGCTGTAATAGCTACGGATCAAATGAAATGCCTAATTGATAATGCTTGGTTACGAAGTTTTGTTGACCAAATATCCCATGGTCGATTAAGAAGCAAAGTGTATAGAGCACACGTGGGATTTCCGACGATGGTGAAAAGGGAAATATTACGAAATATCACATCCTAAATGTTCTCGCTGTAAGATTTTTCCTAGAGTTTATTTATCTAATTATTTTACACATTTACAGTTTTGGTCAAATGCCCACCAAAAGCAGACCTACCGGAACCTGAAAGACGGTGTGTAGGATCCTTGGACAGCCATGTTCGCTAGAAGTCAAGGTCACACCTAAAGCGAATTCAAAAGTCAAGTGGCTTTATTTATGTACGATGCCAAACCTGAAGTTCAACCCAGTGAAGTTTAAACAAAGTAAAAAGATAGTACATTTCATCAATGAGAGTGGGTCAAAAATCGTTTCCATAAATTGTAAATGGAACAACTATAACTTTTAAAAAAAAAATGACATTGCTGCTGTCGGAACATACAACAAATATGAATGCACAATGAAGATACATCTAAAATGTATTTACAAAAATCTGAAATTCTTCACATTTTTGAAGACTCTCGTAACACTTGTGAACTACTGGTCTTACCCTATTTATAGGTAATCGCATTTCGATATAAATGGTCCGTTTGAGGTTGAAAAAAACTACACTCCTGAAAATTCTTGAATTTCTCATTTTCTATTCGGACCTATCTAACAAAATGTATGCAATTTCCTCGCAGAGGCAGGGCCTCTCACGTTTCATATGGAATCATAAAAGAAAGTGGAAATATTGTTAAAACACACAACAGATCATTGAATATTGCAAACAATTAAAAAGGTATGGAAAAAACACAGGAAAATGTAACTTTATTGTAAAATAATCAGTACTCTACTGCAATGAGTTATTTTCAGTTTGATTTGTTTAAAAATAGCATTTAAATACAACCAGTGTAGCAGGAAAACAACACATTTTACATGGTTATCGTCATGCAGGTACTTTTCTGCTTTACATGAAACATTTTTATTTTTTGACTTACTTTAATACATGAGGTATCATTTTGATGGGGATATTATGTTCTACAATAAGATATGATTTTTTTTCATAATAGGAGATATTTAAAAAAAAAACAAAAAAAAAAACGTAACTTAGCGAGAATTAGGGAATTTCTTACGTGCTTTTTCTGGACGGTATTCTTTACTGTATATACATGTACATTACTGTTATTAAGTACTGTGTATATATATATATATATATGTGTGTGTCCAATTAAAATGGGTTTTCACTTCCGTTAGCGCGTGTGCAAATTGATATTGCAGTCGAATGTAAAGCTGTGATTGTAATAATTTTAAGTGACCGATATTTTTCTATGTGATTGTTTGGGGGTATCAAATACGTGATTTGTGTTTGTTTTAAATAGTTTCCAGTGTAATTTATCATATTTAATAAGTTATTTGTCAGTAGATGTTTGTATTTTAATGATGTTTTTATACATAAAGGCCATGACCTACTTTTCGCTTCGCTCGTCGGTCTGGACATTGCACATTCATGTCTTCTGTATTGAGCTTTTAAGAGAAAGATAGCAAGATATATTCTTTATTTACGTCTCATCTTTGTACAAAGACATATAATTGCACATATCATTAATACTTTATACAAGTACAAAGCCACTCAAAATGAGTTATAAGAGACACGAAACATAAAAAATATAATCAATCAAATACACATGTATATATGTACACGATACAAAACTAGAAACATATGCTAATCCTAACTTAAAAACTCATTAAGATACTACTTTAAATAAGATTCTGAAAGACAAAAAAGTACACTACTGTGTTACATTAAAGAATGGATGTAAAAAATCGATTATCACCCCTGTCAGACAGAAGATGAACTGATTAGCATCTGCTTCTAGTTTACAGATAAAAAATGTTTAACTACTACATACATAAAATAGAAGAAAAACATTACTTACATAAATAAAACAATCTAGTATTAAGAATACTGTTGCAGGTTTTGGCACTTAATCGACACAGTGTTTCTTCGGATAAAATAAATGAAAGCTTATCAATATCAGGTAGCAGATTAAACGAAGGGTTAATGGAGATAGCCTTTTCAATTAACTCTTTACGACAACTGTTATATAAATCACAATATAATAAAACATGTATTTCTGTTTCAATTACATTATCTCGACAGAATGGACATAGTCGTTCCCCTTCACTAATCCCCTCATACCTTCCCGTTTCTATTCTAATAGGCGCTACACCACATCTAAACTTGCTGACAGCAGCCCTGTGTTTCGGTGCCATGATAATCTTACAATAACGTTCTGGCTTATACTCCGTTTTAAATTTACAATAATTTCTTAGCTTATTACTACCCCTTCCAGATTTACCATTTGTTTTATTTATATTTTCTCGCCAATCATTTATATATAAACTAAACAAGTTATCTTGTAATTTGTTAACAATATTATTTTTATACTTTATATTTTAATTATACATAGAAGTTTAATTATTACATGATCGGTGGGATAAGTAATGCGTAATGACTATCTAGTTAACATGTAACCGTAATATAAAGAACGCTTGGTGTAGTTAATACAGTAAAACTGTCTGTGTAGTGCTGCTGTTACCTATAACTAGCCTTATTTGAACCTTCGTTACGCATGTGGAATTAGCTCAATCGGTAAGAGCGTCGATCAATACTTTTTTCCCATCATGAGGTCATGAGTTCTAAACCAGCTGGGACATTTCTTTTAATTCTTATTGTTAGAATTTTACGAAAGCAATGAGCTCATTTTCGTTAGTAAATCTTTTTTGTATTAAAACGCAAAACTTTCGCGAATTAACGCGTTAGTTTCCCGTTATAACACGAAACTTTGCGTTTAAACGCGAAAATTTCACAAGCTTCACAACCAGTTTTGTGATTCTGACATCACTATAAATAGACAAACAGGAAAATAACATAGTATAATTTATGATTATGTACGATTATATTATTTCTTATAGAATAATATAGATTTCCTATTTGTCAATTAAGCGATATTATTTACTAGTTATTTGTTTAGAATACTGAATATGCATTGGTATACATTGTAGATAAGTGAGGATATGTGCGTTTTGATAATTTAGAATATAATAATTGGGTAAGAAACGTACAGCACATATATATTCAAATGACTTTGGTTATGTGCAGGACAGTCAATACGTACCAAATCAAATATTATTCCTTTCCAAATATATTACTAGAAAAAAAGGATCAGTTTTTGCAAAATTTGTATGCACGATGTTGTAATAATGTAAAATTACCATGCCATGCGAAATTCAAAAGTGACTACAATGTTGAGTGTCATGTAAATATTGACAAGTTTAGGAAATGTTAAGCAAATTTTAGCAGTTCTGCACATTGTCTTATGATAGAGACAGGGCGTTATTATAATATACCTAGAGAATATAGAGATTGTCCATACTATGAGCGTTATCAGGAAGATGAATATCATTCTCCTTTGTATAATTATGCATTATAAAATTTGTAGTCTTATGCTATGAAGAAATGAAATTGTCATTAAAAGAGAGCAATGTATATATTTTATGCGACTAGAAAAAACAATTGAGAAACAGTATTTTGGATAATGTGTTTAAACATATTCATATATGCAAATTTATTTACAGTGTTTGTATTTCTGACACAATAAATTAACAATAGATATATATTAGGTGTGTGTGCGTGTGTGTGTGTGTGTGAGTGTGTGTGTAACAAATTTTGTAGAAGATATAATAAATCTTAAATATACTGTGGTGTTTTTCCTGTTTGTCTATTTGTCTATTTATAGTAATATCAGAATCACAAAACTGGGTGTGAAACTTGTGAAAATTTCGCGTTAAAACGAGAAAATAACGCGTTAATTCGCGAAAGTATCGCGTTAATTCGTGAAAGTATCGCGTTTATTTGCAGTTTCGCGTTATAACGCGAAACTAAGACGTTAATTCGCGAAAGTTACGCGTTTTAACGCGAAAATAATTTTTTTACCACCGAAAATGAGCTCAGTGGGCTTTCTGGGTTTGAAACTTGTGAAAATTTGGCATTAAACCGTGAAAATAACGCTTTAATTCGCGAAAGGATCTCGTTTGTTCGCAAAAGTTTCGCGTTATAACGAGAATATTACGCGTTAATTCCCGAAAGTTTCGCGTTTCTTTTTTTTCACAAACGAAAATGAGCTCAATGGGCTTTCGTAGTAATGTTTTCGCTGTCATGATTCAAAATTTAAATTTCAATACATCCACAAGATGCACAAAATCACAAAGCTACATTAACTTAGGTATTTACATCTCTGATAAAATATATGCAAAATGCTGCTGAATTGGGAGTAATATTTTTTAAGCATAGTAACACCCGGGAGTCGTGCAGAGAAATTCATAAAATAATAACTGCCTCTCTATATATGTCTTGAAGTTCTAGAATTTGACGACAAAGATGGTACAAAGAAATGTGTGCATAGTTATATATGATCATTTTATTAACAGAGATGTTAAAGATTGTCTGGATACTGACTATGTATCTCCCGAAGCGCACCAATTGATTCTAAAGAGTTTCGTGTCTGCATTTGCATTTTTGTTTTACTTAAACGTTTGTTTACTTCAACTTTTTTGTTAAGGTTGCCTTTTCTAGGCCAGGACTTCGTATTAAAGTGCTAGGTATACTTTTTAAATATATGCCAAACACCGAATTGCCTAATTTCGAGGTATATGTTAAAACGACGATTTGCATACACAAGAATGGCAAACTTGCATTATACGTTCAGGTGATTAATCTTGTTTCTTCGTGCAACATTCTCACTTGTGTGCACTTCTGTCATTCATCACGCGACAACATTATTCTGTCATATTGTCAGGGCTAGTGTTGCTGACATCGCAAACCTATAATACATACTCATAAGCATTTATAATATTCTTGATACAGCTGTTTCAAGCTGGTAAGCCTCAGGAGTGACAGCTGACCGTTGTTTTCCAATAACGTCGTTATTGTCTAATATTCCATTATAAAGCTAGCATAGACAGTTTTTAAGGTGACTGTAACAAAGAAAAAGCGGTCTGCAATGTATGTCATTCATGGCAAAGTTTTTATTGGGATGTTTTCTTTTACAGAAGAACAATTTTGTAATGTTAGTTCATCGCATCTTATTTTGTAGTTTACCGTCACTAAAACAGTACTATTTTCATCCTAACGGCTATTATATAGACGCCCGGCTCATTCCCAATCTCCAACGCAGGAGATCTCGCACAAATCTCTGTCACATTGTGTTAATAGCTGAGTAACTGCTAAATCACAGGTAAATCACAGCGTGACTTTTGGTAAATTCCGTGGTTACGTGGTACTCGGTGTGGCGGTGAATCCGCCGGCAGTTTATTATGTCCATTATTTCAGGCACAAAAGGTCTTTGTGTTCATTTTCGAGCTATACTTATGTTTATTTTGTTTTGATCAAGCAACCATTAAAGTATATTTACACGGAAAATGGAAAAGAATACATTGAAAGATTTCCTATAAAAACGATTTTTTCCCCTCCTTTTTCCAAAATGGGTTTTTGTCCATGATGTCGTCTGTAGACATGAAGAACCTGAGGGTATGTTAACCATTTATTCAGATATATTGAACTATATATAAATAGCTGTAAGGGAGTGTGCCATAGTTGATGTTTTACTTCTTTCCTTCTTTTGACAAGAAATATAGTTTTAGCTTTTTATTAAAAAAAAACAAAAAACAAAAAAAACCGGTAACCATGGATATACACACGTAGCATAAAAACGAGCGTATACAGCGCATTATTTTACATAATGTATGTGAAAAGCAGAACTTTCTATTGAAGAAAAAAAACTGTATCATACGCTCTTAATTGTAAAGCCCCGATGGAAGCGCCTTTAGTGACATTACAGGTATGGCACATTTTTTATATTATCATGTGGAAAGAAAATCAATAGTCCTTTCGTAGTGCTGGGAACAATCGATTTTCTGACTGATTAATGATTAATCAGTGACCTTTTTTTTATAACAACACCTGAAAACTGTTATTTCACATACAGAAAGTACTAAGTATTTAAAAATTGTGAAATATCTGATAAATATTAAAACACGATAATAAGTTTGAATATCATTGCTATGATATATACTATTTGAATTCATTTTCGTAATTGACAAGTCAGAATATTAATGACGATCAAAACTCCGTGACAGACTGAGTCCAAAAGTACAATCAGAAATTAATCTAAAACTTAAGATGTTACCAACCATAAATCTACAACTTTGTCTGAAATTAAAAAAAGAACTAATTCGTTGACGAATACAAAAATCGTCGTCTATGATTGATAAGTGAGATCTTCCTCAATGATTCGTCAACGAACTTATTTAGGGAAAGTCCCTGTAATGGTTTCGCTACGTCTTGGACCACTTAACCTTTACCAAGATACGCAAAGTCCCCAATGAAACATTAGGAAACTTGGTTTTCTTCATGAAAAGCCATGAGGTCCGAAATATAGCGGAACTATTACAGGAACTTTTACCTTAATAATTTCGATTGGTACCTGAGCCTGGGTTTATAGGTCGGCTTTTGAATACGATGTGACAGGGGCAACGTATGTAGACGTAACTTGAAGGCATTTTTAAGCTAAATGGCGTAGTAGGTGGTAAGGTGTTGTAGCGGTAAATTATTCAGCCGAATAATTTGCGCTACAACTCTATATTTTTCTTTCATCTTCTCCATCTCTCTCTCTCCGTTTATGTTTTATACGCAATTCATGTTGACATGTATGAAGTTATGTTCTGTCTGTGTCATTTATTATGTTCATACAAATTATGTTTATTAAGTTTCATTTATATTTCGCTAAATTTGTGTATCTCGAAAAAGTATAATATCTAGATGTAAATTCTTTTCATAACTTTGATATCTGGCACGTGTCATGACCAATTGGTTAATTGCAATTTCAATGTCTGACACCTCTAATGGCTTCATTGATTATACCTTTATTAATAAATTTACTGATTTAATTCGATCAGTTGCAGATCCTTTGTTTTCAAAGTATATTATTTATGGTAAGAGTACTTTTAAGTTTAATGATAAACCAATAGTAAAGCAGGCAGAGTGGTTTGATAAGGAATGTGAGCAAGCTCGGAAAGAATATTTAAATGCGTTATGTGTCTTTAATCAGTTAAAGTCAAATTATAGTAGAGAACAATTTTGTAATTTGAAATACTCATATAAACAATTATGTAAAAAAAGAAAAGAAATAGTATTAAAAAGATTAAAAGATCGAAATTTGAAATATTCAAAACCAAAGCAGTTTTGGAAATTCTTCAAGAAGTCAGCTAGTAATAAAAATAAAATATCATTGGAAGAATTTTCCCATTTTTTTTTCAGAATTAGGATCGAATATATTTAAAACTGAAAATAATAGTGTTGAAGATTTCTGTTCTAATCATGATTTTAATAACCTCATCGATAGTGATGATGATTTAGATAAACATATAACAGTACAAGAAGTTTTGGATGCAGTTAAAACGTTAAAGGCCAATAAAGCAATGGGTAGTGATTTCATTTTGAATGAATATATATTCTCCACTATAGATATTTTAGTGCACCATATAGTGGACATTTTCAATGCAATTCTTGATTCGGGGGTTTTCCCAGATAAATGGACGGAAGGGGTTATTGTTCCCTTACACAAGATGGGCGATAGGGATATAGTTAATAATTATCGCGGCATCACTTTATTGAGCTGTCTTTCAAAACTGTTTACTACTATTTTAAATAGACGTATTATGTCTTTCTGTGATGATAACGATATTATTTCTGATGCCCAGTTTGGTTTTAGAAAAGGTCGTTCAACTACTGATGCTATGTTTATATTGTATAATTTAGTTCAGAATTATGTTAATGAGAATAAAAGATTATATTGTGTTTTTGTCGATATGGAAAAATGTTTTGACTCTATTTATAGAAATGCTTTGTGGGTTAAGATGTTTAAAACGGGTATACGGGGGGAAATGTTACGAATAATCAAAGATATGTATAATAAAGTGAAATCGTGTGTCCGACATTGTAATTCTTATTCAGATTTTTTTGAATGCGCCATCGGCTTGAGGCAAGGGGAGACTTTATCGCCGATATTATTTTCTCTTTTTGTGGATGATTTAGAGCTTTATTTACAAGAAGGTATACAATCAGGTTTATCCATAGATGATATAAAAATAATGCTGCTCTTATTTGCGGATGATATGGTTATTTTTGGTGAAACTCCACAAGAATTGCAGAATAATTTGAACTTGTTACATGATTATTGTAAAACATGGGGGTTAGTGGTAAATACTAATAAAACAAAAACTATGGTGTTTAGAAAAAGGGGTCCTTTGTTACAATCTGAAAATTGGTCATATGGAGGGGTTAATTTGGAGA
This sequence comes from Solen grandis, assembly GCA_021229015.1. Taxonomy (NCBI): domain Eukaryota; kingdom Metazoa; phylum Mollusca; class Bivalvia; order Adapedonta; family Solenidae; genus Solen; species Solen grandis. Next base: position 26,400,463 of record CM037777.1, read on the forward strand.
CAGTTGACAATTTTAATTATTTAGGTACAGTTTTCAGTTATACGGGGAGTTTTTCTCTTAATCAAGAATATTTGGCTGGGAAAGCTCTAAAGGCTTTGAACGTTTTATTAGTTAACTGTGGTAAATATAAATTAAAACCTAAAACTTTGTGTCAACTGTTTGATTCCTTTGTAGGTTCAATATTAACTTATTCGGCTGTATTATGGGGTTTTTCAAAATCAAAAGAAATAGAAAGAATCCACCTTAAATTTTGTAAAAGTGTTCTTAAAGTTAAAAAATCGACCAGTTCAATGGGAGTTTATGGAGAATTAGGACGATATCCTCTTTATATCAATAGGTACGTATCTATCCTTAAATATTGGTTTAAGCTTTTGGACACAAATAATATCATCCTAAATCGTATATATTTAATGGCTTTTAATGATTGTTCAAAGGGTCACTCTAATTGGGTACATAATGTTAAAACAATATTGTGTGAACACGGTTTTACATATGTTTGGGATTCTCCCGAAAAGGTTGATGTTAAAAAGTTTATTGTTGTGTTTAAACAAAGGTTAATTGATAATTTCATACAAAATTGGATGTCAAAAAAGGAAACAAGTAGTGTTCTAGAAGTATATCACTCTGTTAAACCTACATTTGTTTATGAAACATATCTAGATTTTCTTCCAGCGTCACTTCGTTTTTTCTTAACAAAAATTAGATTAAGTTCTCATTCATTAAGGATACAGACAGGCAGATACTCTAGAAATAGCCTAGTACGAGAAGAGAGATTATGTTAGTGTTGTTCAATGAGAAAAGTAGAGACTGAATTTCATTTTATACTAGTCTGTCCTACATATAAAGAAATTAGAGAAAAATTTATTAAATTATATTTTTATAATAATCCGACCGAGTTAAAATTCATTGAATTGTTGAAAAGTGAAAACAGGTCTGTCCTTTTTAATTTAGCCATTTACGTTAAAATTTCTTTAGAATCCAGAAACAAAATTTTGAACAATATGAAATAAGTATAAAGCATTTAGAGGTTTGTCCTCTTTTATTCCACTTTTCATCCATTATTATTATTATTTTTATTTTTTTTCATTCATTTTTTATTTTAATTATTTTTTTCCATGTTATTTTCCTTTACTAAATCTCATATTGGGTCTCCTTTCAATTACTATTAGGATATCATGTTTTTGAAATATGTCATAATTTGGCCAATCTAATAAAAAACACACATAAACACATTTGTTATAAGAGCAAATATATCAATGTTAAATTTGATCATTTGACATACGTTGTGCTTATTTGCAATACATACATATTTTCTATTTTAATAATTGAAACTATATTATATTATATAGGGTATTATGCTTAAATAGTACTATATTTTAATGTGCATGTATTGATTTTGACGATGTAATTTTTACAAGTCAATAAAATATATGTTCTGTTCTGTTCTGTTCTGTTCTGGTCATCTAGCGGCATGATAAGTTTTGTTAATCCGCTTTGTCACTTTTATGGCTTTCCAGTAACTCCGCCCACAAAGGCGTGATTGGCATATCTGTTTATTTTGTAATTTGCTTTAATAGTTGTTGATTTTGATGATTAAAAAAAAGGATTCTAATTTTAACCTCCGTCCTGTGCAGAAGTCTGTCAGGACAATCTTAACGTATTTGATTTCAAATATCGTGCTTTAAATTTATACAGAATACTGTATATTATTTATTGATTGGATATATCTGTGTTGAAATATATTTATTTAACAACACAGAGACTTGTGTATTTTATACACCCTACAAAGTGTAACTACGGAAGGAAAGTTTGTACGGACTACCGGATCTCCTGAACTTTCCTATTTTCACCGCGTTACCAAAGGAGAGTTTACATGTACACAAAAAGGTCAAGCATCACTAGCTACAAATAGTACTGAAATATCTAGGGATTACACGATGGTCGTGAAAAATAACATCAAATAACAACATAATCTGAAAGTCTTTTTTCTTGAAGAGATAAAACATGCCAATAAAATCAGATGTTAGTGTGCCATTGGCAGCTCATCCACTTTTTATTACTGATACTTTTATTTCTTGCTTAGGACTAAATCACTAGCTTCTTTCAACAGAGCTAAGCGACCCGCTGTGTTTCGACTTCACAAATTTGATGTCATTACCATTCTAATTCTAATAGAAATAAAAAAAAATCCTATTTATTTCAACTTACTGGAACGATTTCTCTTCATCAAATTCAAAGAAGTGGTGTGTCAAATATTTTATTTTTTTAGGCTTATCTGTCAATGGTTATGTTCAGAAAAAGGCAGGTTTGCTTATAATTTCCACCTGCAATATATTTCCAAATATCGAGCTATAACATGCCGTTACATTAAAGCGGCTCGTTCACAGATGAACGGTAGAAATTATAGTATGGAACGCCACAGCTGTCTTATGTTCGGTAATGATGTTTAGATGGGTCCATATAGCATTTTGAGGGCGTGTTGTGTTCATCATGTGGGTTGTATGTATCTTGTTGGGTTGTTGTATCATCATGTGAGGTTGTAATGTCATTGTGTGAGGTTATAAAGACATCATGTGTGGTTGTTAAGTCATTATATGAGACTGTAATATCATCATGTGGGGTTGATTTGCCATTTTGGGTGGTGCAGTTGTCCTTCTGTGATGCCCACTTGACGGTTCCTTTGATGCCCACTTGACTTAATGTGTGGTTGTATCCTTTCTTCTGTGCGGTGCAGTTGTCCTTCTGTTACCTCCACTTGACATTGTGATCGGTTGATTAGTATTTCATCCTGTTCATTATTATGCTGACATGTACAGGTATTGTGCTGTGATGTTGTTCTCTCCTATGTGGTTCATTCGGCACATGTGCTGTTCGGATGAAGTCCGAAATGTTGCGAATTGACGATACCGAGTTGGTTTACCGTTATTTCCTTATTTCACTGTTTTCCTGTTTTCATTTATCTAACGTTGTATGTTAAAGGACAACCCAAATTTTAAGATCCCTCGTAGACAATATACAAGTATATTTGCCTATTTTTGAAGTTGCAAAAAGTCACATTCTAGTAGTATTTTTCAGGGGCGTAGCTTGGATTCACTAAATGTGTAGGTATGTTTTCCTACCGCGGCGTATCTGTCGGGGGACTTTGGATATTTGCATGGCCGTGTGAACAATCTGATTGGTTTTGAGGCTTTCTTTTTAATGGGAATATACCCATTTTATGTAGATTTTCAAGCAATAATTAAATACTCATTAGTAGCCTTTACACTCATGACTCTCACTCACTCTGAGAACAAACGTGCAGCTAGATCAGTTGTATGTAAGCACCTAATATCATGAATTTGTAATAATTGTTGTTACTTGTGTGTGTTTGAATTACACGTGAGACTGACATTAGATTTTTTATTTAATACTTACTGTGTTTTATCAGTGAGATTAATCTACATCTCACGTGGAGCCTCCGTGGCCGAGAGGGTAAAGTCGCTGACTCACCGCGTGGGTTCGAATCCCGGATTTTCATTCGGATTTTCATGTGAGGAAGCCTTCCAGCTGGCTTGCGGTAGGTCGGTGGTTCTACCCGGATATTTCCGTGCATTCGGGGTCTGTTATTAGCTTGACGTTGCTTTATGACTGAAATACTGTCGAGGCGACGGCAAAAATCAAATAGTCAAGTCATATCTATATTTCACAATGTGGGTGATATAGATCTGCCGGGACTACCTATTTACATATAAAGGGTATGTACATGGATATGTAGCAGCAGTAAACATAAAATAAAAACAAAATTTGTTTTGAGTGAATATGGAATACATCTCATCTCGAGGTGATACATGTACAATCTTAACATTTTCGCGTGCGCTACGCACTCTTGAATATATTAAATAGAATCACTTCTCGATGAGATATTTTCCATTTTCACATTTCCTCTATGTATTAATCAAACAGTGAAACCTGTTGATTACTCCCTATAATATAAATTTAATAACAGAAAACACATAATTAACGCTCTTAAGCATCGTCATATCGATGCATAAATATTACATAAGTAGAACATATAGTTTCGTGCATTAGTGCATTTGCATTAGAAAAATCGTAAATCTTAAAGGCAATATACAAGTTTCAAGCAAAATTATTAACTTGTTTAAGGTCTGTCGTTTATAAAATATGTACCCTTAAACACCCAGAGGAGAAAAGTAAATTTATGTATTTTGCCTCATGAAATCAAATTGCCGCAAAGCAGACTCTTTATTACCTAAGGTGTGTCTTTTGAGATAATAATTTACGCATGCACGAGAATTGCGTGCGTGTGAATTACGTCTGCAGTAAATGTCATTTCATTTTTGAGATCATATAGATTGTGGTTTTGTCAGTTTACTGAACTGGAAGACCAATTTTCAGTATTTTCAATAATTTAAAATTTAGATAACTGTTGAGATGTTAAAACAAAAATACGTTTTTCCAACTCACTCGTTATTGAAAAATATATTATTTTAAGTTACATATAAACATAATATTGTTTATAATAATTCGAAAATTCACTTTGATACCATAGCACAGATTCTTTCTAATTGTTTGACCACTATTTCGCCTTTCCGGGCTGTTTTTATTTTTAGTCTTTGAAAAAAAAAAATGTGTAGGCATGTGCCTATTGTACCTATAGAAAGCTACGCCAGTGTTTTTATGCAAATTCTCAATAAAAATGTAGTTTATGTTAAAAAAGCAAATATAACTATGTTTTGCTTTTTAGAATTTTCTTACATCAGTGGATTTCATCTGAAAAAATAAAGAAAATATCTCCTGATAAAATACGTTGCATTTCACAACATGACAAAACTGTAATTAGTAAAAAGTATTGCAAGTGAATGGAAATCAAAGAAACCTATCTGTTATGTTCAATTGTCTAAGCGAAATGTTTATATTTTATTATGCAATTTTTACTTAATTCTCAATAAAAAGTTTTATTTACAAGAAAAGGCGTTTAAAAAGGGTGTTTTTATTGATCAATGTAATAATTTCAACAAATTTTATCAAAAGTTGTTGAAAGTTGTTGAATACAGTTTATCATATCACCAGACTTACATTGTGGTATAAACTGCCTATCGAACTTTAACACTCACTCAGCCCATCACCGCGTGGGTTCGTATCCCGGCAGGGTCATTAGGATTTTGATGTGAGGAAGCCTTCCACCTGGCTTGCGGGAGGTCGGTGGTACTACCCGAATGCCTTCGTGCATTCCGGGTCTTCCCCCTCCTATAATTAGCTGGACGTCGCTATATGACTGAAATACTGTCGAAGCGACGGTAAACTCAAATAGTCAAGTCAAGTCAAGCCTTAGTCAGAAATGATAGGATATATAGAATACTTGGTAAGTGTTGAATGAAGATAAGTTTATCCTGCTCGGTTTAGAAAATATAAAACGATCGCCAAGTATCGCGGTTTTATTTTTTATCATTTCGGATGAAATCCATTGATGTAAAAAAGAAATCTTAAAATGTAAAAATTAAATGCAAAAAAAAAAAAAAAAAAAATAGAATGTGAGTCTTTGCAACTTCAAAAGTTGGTAAATATACTTGTTTGTATATTGTCTAACACAAAGGAATCTTAAAATTTGGGTGTGTCCCTTAACATCCAACATAAAAGAAATGAAAATAAGGAAATGTCCAACTCGATGTCGTCAATGCGCAACATTTCGGACTTCATCGGAACAGTACATGTGCCGAATGAACCACAACGGAGAGAACAACATCACAGCATATTACCTGCACATGACAGCATATTAATGAACAGGATGTAATTCTAATCAACCGATCACAATGTCAAGTGGACATAACAGAATGACAACTGCATCACACAGCAAGTCAGGTGAACATCACAGAAGGAAAACTGCACCACACAGCAATTCAAGTGGATGTAACAGAATGACAACTGCATCACACAGCAAGTCAGGTGAACATCACAGAAGGATAACTGCACCACACAGCAATTCAAGTGACTGTAAGAGAATGACAACTGCACCACACATTAAGTCAAGTGGACATCACAGAAGGACAACTACACCACACATTAAGTCAAGTGGACATCACAGAAGGACAACTACACCACACATTAAGTCAAGTGGACATCACAGAAGGACAACTACACCAAACATTAAGTCAAGTGGACATCACAGAAGGACAACTGCACCACACATTAAGTCAAGTGGACATCACAGAAGGACAACTACACCACACGTTAAGTCAAGTGGACATCACAGAAGGACAACTACACCACACATTAAGTCAAGTGGACATCACAGAAGGACAACTGCACCACCCAAAATGGCAAATCAACTCCATATGATAGTATTACAATCTCACATGATACTACAACCCCACATGATGATTTAACAACCCAACAAGATGACATTACAGCCTCACATGATGATATAACAACCCAACAAGATAACATAACAACCCCACATGATGATAACACGATCCCTCAAAATGCTATATGGACCCATCTAAACATCAATACCGAACATAAGACAGCTGTGGCGTTCCATATTATAGAAATAATTCTATTCTCCCTCTTTTATATATATGTGAGGCTTTTGTTTCCAGACAGAAAATCTTGGCAAGCATATGTCACATTGTATGTTAATAACGTAAACGCTGTCTTCGGCAGGAAAATCGAGCAAATATAAAGTACGGTATCCCTGAAGCAGGTGCTTTCGGTACCACGTAACACGTTCCGCAACATGACGTCTTTACTTGTTCGTAAGTTCAGCCTGTGACATGAGCGTATGCTCAGGGAGTGAATATGATGTCATGTGACGGAACATAAAAATAGACATTCTAAATATGGGTTCAATACCGTTCCTAACGCTGATGGAGGATCCATCCATTTTTCTTGCAATCATGGAATGTTGCATTGGGTGACCATGTGTCGTTAGATGGATATTGATAGACGTAATACACACAGATAGTTAAAAATAAAGTTCTTCGTCAACGACCATCTGTGAACGAGCTGCTTTAAAATATCATTCAACGATCACCATGATACAGTAGATATTGATACGTTATTATGACTAACTTTGCAAACATTTAATTTCCTTATGAGTACAGCACCAGTCGACGTTAAGGTATACGCCCCATAATATCCACCGAATCAATTAATGCCAAGCATATAACTTCACAGTATCAATCTTTTAAATATCAAACAATGGAAATCTTAGGGGGAAAATGACAGATTATGACATGTGATGGAAGTTCTTTTATTACCTCCCCTTGATAATTTTGTTGTCATGAGTTATCTCCAATGAAAACTAAAAAAGTGACATTTTTCCATTTTCCTACGGTAAAGTTTAGATTTTTTCATGAAATTTGAAACAGAATCTTAAAATGCATCTTTCTACGATGAGTTTTTCTCGAAAATCAAATACAGTTTAGACTCTCGGTGAAACAATTTTACTTTTGGGTGTTTTCAAAGTGTCATAGAAATATTACCATTCAGTGACAAGATACGGATATGACTATTATGGGACGAATACCTTAAGATAGGTGTAAAACCCATTCACTAATCGACCAGAGAAGTTTAGCCAAAACCTGTTGAAAACCGAGGCTTTGTTGTCAAACATTCCACTCAGTATTCCGTGACATAGATCATCACTTGAAAAGCTGACATCAGTTATCGCTTTAGTAATCACTGAAGTACAGTAGATTCGTATGAATGATCGTCAGAATGATTTTATTGTTAACAAGCACGGACAACCATGTACAAGTCATTAAGCAGGAGTATAGTCAAAAGTCAATGTCAAAAACATTTTATTTCTCTCAAATTCATATACAGCATGAAAACATAGAGGTAGAATTGAGTAATACTTATAAGAGGCCCATTTTAGCTGGTTTAATCTAAACTTTAATTACACTTTAACTGTTATTTACAAAAAAAAAAAAAGAAAAATTTTATCATTTAAAACAATAATGAAAATGGTGAAGAGTGTAGATAGATTTCGTATTTGAAATTTGTTTTAAATATTCTATGAAATAGACTACTACTAGAGTTTTCTTCCACGGAGTACCGTTTTGTTAAAAATAGATCTTTAAGTTTTGCTTTACTGTTGCCTTTAACCATTTATGACTTATATTATTATCATGAGGGTTTTCCCAAATGTTGTTTAAACCACACTTTCTTAGATTTGAAAAAAAAACAACAAAAAAAACATAAACTGGGGTATTTTCCATTTATGATATTCTCTGGCAATATTTTAACACTGTGATATATTATATAATATAAAAGACAGTTTATTATCATTATTTTCATTATTATCATTATCAAAAGAACATATATTCTTGACCCACCATAGATCATAAATTTTGGAGTGGATGATTTTAATTTTTGAATGTGTTTAAAAATTCTAATTTCAATGATATCCCTAAAGGTCATACCCATGAAGTTTTATTGTTTTCTTAGATAAATCTATGTGTATATCAATAGGCAGTTTAAACCTATTTGCGTTTCTTAAGAGACTAAATGTAGCTTGGGTTGTTTGTTGGACGATATGAGACTTCTACTACTTCTGATTTATTTGCATTTGTAGTTAATTTCCATTTCTGAGTTCTGTAGATCTTAAGCATATTCGGCAAAAATAACTGTATCGTTTGCATAGCGGGGAACAAAAAGTTTTAAATACCGAGTTAGGGCATTATAATATTGTGTGGATACAGAAACAACATTTATTGTAGTTTTACTATCAAAATAGTTATGCAAGTCATTTAAAAAATAGGGAAAATAGTATTGAATTGAGTTTGGGAGAGAATTTCACCATATATAACATTAAACAGTTTAACATAGATGTTACTCATAATATGAAAAGTACATTTTATGTGTTCATTTACAATTTTATCAATATTTCTTTGCTTATTATTTTTTGAGCTTTTAATCGCATTTTCAATTTCGTTTAATGTAATCGGGATGTTGATAGTTTCGTTATGTTCGTTCTCATTATCATTATTTAAATTACTATTGTTATCTTTCCACATGTCTTCATTAAAGCTTACATTTTTTACAGTTGTAAATAAGCTCCGACTTCGTTTGCGTTTTTAATGTTAATTATTTTCCAGAAGTGTCTGGGCTTCCCATGTTTTAGTTTACGCAATCTTTTAATGTGTTTCTCTTTATCTTTTTTTTTATTAAATTTGTTCAATGCATGTTTTTGTATATTTTACTTTTTTCTTTTAATAAATTTTTACTAATATCAATTCTTTTTATTTTAGCTTTGTGAAAGTCTGGTCTGATAGCCAAACCATTTTGTGAATTTGCTATTTTGTTGTGTCGTCATATTTTTATATCCAAAAGTTACCTCAGATGTTTTTATAAAGGTGTATGCGATAATAGTGACAATGGAGTCAATATCATTTTACGGAGGAGTTCTAGTGTGGATTATTTTGTTTTAATTGTTTGTCTATTTCCTGTATTTTCATATGGTCCAGATTATTTAGGGATTATTCTGATTTTTTACAGTTCCATGATTTTAGCTTTGGATTTTTTCTTTATAATTATGGTTAAAATTAATTTCTAGACTTACAGGATTGCGTGCGTCTGAGTACAGCGAACAATATTCAAGAACATTTAGACTATGAATGTGTTGAAAAAAATTTGAACTGTAGACAAACTAATCTACAACATTTAGTCTAGCACCTTTACAAAGTGAACAACCCATTGTTGTCTCCCTTTGTACGACCGTTAAGAATATACAAATTATTGTAAAAAAAAAAAAAAAAAAAAAAAAAAAAAAAAAACTACATGTATAGTTATTCGCTCACTTATCAGAACTAGACCTATTTAAACTTACATTCTGAGATAACTCAAACGTGTAGTTCATGTTCATATTCATCAAAATATTCAGGTATAGTGTGTATTTAAAAAAAAAAAAAATATTAATTGATAAAATCCTGCAGACTTTTTGTTCGAGCATTAAAATCCCCTATTAGACAAATATGTTTATATTTTTAAAGAGATCACTTAATTCAGATTGTAAATTAAAAATGGAGCATAACATGAGCATAATCAGAGCTTTCAGGCGGAATGTAAATTATCCCTCATAAAATATCTGATTTGTTTTCGCCAGTAACCGTTATGCTAGGATACATTCTGTCTCAATTACAGATATGTATTTAAACATTTGATTTTTTAACAGCAAGTGCAATACCACCTGACTTTCTCCGAGATATTTTCTCTCTATTTTTTAAAAAAATTAATTGTGATTCTTGATATCTACATAATCTGTGTCACCAAGCTTCTTGGAATCCGATAATCGAAAATTTAATAATCATTTTTAAAAATTCTTGACAATTTACTTAACTTTTCAGACATGAAGTTTTTCTTCAATAGAGTTATCACTTTTGCCACGATCATCATAAGTTTCATCATCATCGTTAATATATTTATTACTAACATTATCATTGTGAAATTCTTTATTTAACATGTCGTCATTATTATTTCTATTTGATTGACAGGCTTATACAAATTACCAGTATGAGTTGGTCTAGCACAATAAAAATCAATATATTTACAACAGAGAGAATTCAAACGAGTATAACAATCCCGATCATGATTTACATACTGTGAGTGACCCCGATCATAAACGGTAACACAGGTTGAAGTCCTATACGTCTATCATTATCTTCTCTCTGTCCTGTGGCATGAAAACAACACCGAGGGTTTAAGCTGTCTCAATATGGTATATGTGAAAGGGTTTAGAAAGGGTTTCCAGCGAAGAATGATATATTATCACATACTTTCAATGAGTAAATACATGTACAAAATTATGATATTCGTCAACTCATGTATGAAAAGGGGGAAAAACGCAAAATTGATATGAGAATTAAACATCATCTGAAATGGTTTTACAGGAAAAGGTTTGGTGGATTCCAAACGGAATAAAAATATATATGTCTAATGAAATAACTCTAGCCTACAATCTAAGGCATGAGAATTTCTTTTATCGTTATCAGACCTCACTTTCTCCATCGTTCGCGTATCTCCATGTGGAGTAATGCATGTATAAACAGTAATACTGCAAGGTTAAAACATGTGCGTTTATCCTGAGATGGAAATAAGAGGCTTGACATACATCACTCGCTGCTCAGCGGCTGCTTTTTATCAATGCGCATTTTTGAACTATTTTCTCATGAAACCATGAAACGATAGTTTGGAAAACCTGGTATTGAAAGACAGTGCCGTTAGAGACATTTTTCACCTTCAGTCTCCTATGAGGTTTGTTCAAAAAGAACTTCTTGAGAAGGTAGAATCATATGTCAAAACGTAGAACAATAATCGATGTGGCAACTGATTATAATGAATTGGCCATTCAAGATGCAGTCAATTGATAGCGTTTAAAGACTAGAGATCAGTCGGTTTAAAGTTCGAGCTAAGAAATATTCCTGCGTGCAAACTACATGTCAAGTCAAACTTAGACACCTTCAAGATATATACAAACACGTGACTTATATGATGCAAGGGGATAAAATGAAATATGATTAATAATACCAAAATTACACTTTACATGTTATTTTGAACATAACTAAATGAGGTATTGAAATATTAAAACAGTAAATAAATTAACCTATTAAAACAGTAAATAAATTAACCAATATATTAGGAAGGAAACTAATACCGCATTAGAACAAAATGTTTCTGGACCGTTACGAATTCAACCAAACTACCTGGTTTGCCAAACCTTCAAACAAAAAGTTTAATTATTTTGTGACATAACTTATAACTTTTCAGAGGAACAACAACGATTTGGTGTACACAGTTACTCGTACATGACTTCCCCGAGTTCAGCGGAATATACTATCACGGGCTCATTGCGTGGTTTGGAGTCACTGCCAGCGTGTATATAACGTAAACCAGAGGGTATGGTCTGGAGCTATAGTTTTTGACCCCTTAACTGAGATCCCCTTATCACGGAACAAAGGCAAGATAGACTCTTTATCTGCCCATTGTTTTTTTTAAAGTTTGTGTACAAAAGAAAGAAAAGAAATATAAGACACCTACTTGCTATTTGAGGAGGTAATTGATTGTGTAATATGACTGACAGGCGATTACGGAAATAGCATTACAAAACCTCGCTATTCAAGTAAATAACATTTAAACTGTTCTACGGTGGCATATTTCTGCCAGACACTTATCCACTTAGCTATGTCGAAACTTTTCTGAAAAAAATGTCACATAGTCAGTTAGTATCTGGCAAGTAGAAAACTTTCGTGTTATCCTCTTAGGTATCTTAACAGAACAAATCTGCCTGTTAGTGCCCACTACTGCCAGCCATATATTCACTTAAGATAACTGGTAATCTCGCCTTTTTTCAAGTTAGTCAGTTAAATTATGTGGATAACAAGCATTTTTTCACATAATTATCTGGAAAAAGGCATGATATCCAGTTAAAATAAGTGAATATGTGATTGGCAGTAGTGGGCACTAACAGTTAAGATACCTAAGTAGAAAACTTGAAAATTTGCTACTTGCCAGATACTAACTGGATATGTGACAATTTTTCAGAAAAGTTTCAACATAGCTAAGTGGATAAGTGGCTGGCAGAAATATGCCACCATACTTAAGTGAATATATAGCTGGCAGTAGTGGGCACTAACAGGCATTTTTGTCCTGTTATGATACCTAAGATGATAACATGAAAGTTTTCTACTTGCCAGATACTAACTGAATATGTGACAATTTTTCAGAAAAGTTTCGACATAGCTAAGTGGATAAGTGGCTGGTAGAAATATGCCACCATAGTTAGTGCTTTTTTATTCTGATGTTAGAAAAGAAAATACTGTTTCATTTGCATGTATATTATAACCCATATTCATTTCGCGGATTTCAACGGATATGAAATAAACGACTTTCGTATTTCACAATATCGTCGCCATTACTTGGATGCATCCGTTCTCATTGGAACATAATGAGAGGGTCTTGATAATGGAATATAACAGAGCAGTCTTAATAATAGAATAACAGGGAATTACAAGGCGGTAAAAAAAAGGGGTCTTAATAACGCAAAAAAAGTTGTTTGTTTCCTCTAACATCTCCGACATAAATTGGGTCAGTAGGTCGGCTATACTTTTTTTTTTTAATTTTCTCTTTTTTCCATTTTTACCTTTTACCTTTTTTTTTTTTTTTTAGAGAGAAAATGACTAAAAACAGCGTTTTGCAACCGTGATAGCCCTAATGCTTAAAAAAAACAAAAAAACAAAAACAAAACAGGGTTGGTCCGTTTAGTGGAAACAAGTAACCTTTTTTATTACGCCAAAATGGAATAACAGGACGGTCTTAATGGTCTTAATAATGAAATAAAATAAAAGGAAAATTGTGTTCATCTAGAATGTCATTTTATTTAATAAAAGATATATGACCAGTCTATGTACAGTTGGTATGGTCGCCATATACACAGATGTTGGTAGAAAGGACGCGAGGCTGAGTTAGTATAAAAGTTTTATGAAGAGAAAATTCTCCACCAATCTTTTATGAAGAGAATGTTATTAATTAATTCATTCCCTTCAAAGTTTGTGTGTGTGGACGGTCAAGGGGAATATATGCATGTACAAAATCCTTGTCTTTAAACACATAAGTTTATTTGTTTTTATACACAAAGCACAGTCAAAAAGTCTAAAATAAAATGGAAAGTGTAAACAATCTTTTGATATAACACAAAGTCACTTTAAATTGGAACTCCAAATTTCACAAGGTACTCCTCAGTGTAGTGACTTAATAAAACCTACTCTTATTATTATTCTCACTTGCTGCTAACTCTCTCTCTCTTTCTTTCTAAGACACACCCTCAAAACTAAATAGTTATCCAATCAAATCGCTCATGGTGTGAAATCGAATAAATTAACAGATTTATAAATATTGGCTAAAAGTGCATCCCTAGCCAGAAACTGAGGAAAGTAATTAAATTCAACTAAGATAAACACTGGCACTGACCACAACCGGCCCTGTCAATTTAAATGACATATTTATGGCTGAACACTGGAACATCGGTGTTCTTCTTATTCAAAGTCAAAGCAGTGCCATACAATGACCTAACCAAAGAGATCTGGAGTCATAATTGCTTATTTTTCTATATTTTCATAATATTGACTAAGATTTAAATTATTAGACCAAACTTTGCATGCATGGAAAGCTTGTTAAACAACAATCATTTTGATACCAAACAGCAATGGGTAACATTGTTATTTAATATGATTTTAATAGAGAGAAACAAAGATAAAAATGTAAAGAACTATGTTATTCTTTTGATATCAGAAATTTCAAAAATATGAATCATAATAAAAGCATAATTTCCTAGACAACAGATACTTGACCTACTGACCTAAAACAGAAACACATGGCTACCATTAATTGGCGATTGGAATATAATCTACCATCCAAATATTGGCATTAGTCAATGGTCATATTATTGATGTAGCAGGCCCTGTGTTCTCGAAAATACTTAAGTGCAATCTCAGGCTCAATTTTGTGTATCATACCCAAATCTCTATTGACACTAAAAGGCATAATCTGAATCTGAGTATGAAAATCGCAATTTTCATTTTCGTGAACACAGAGACTGATGCACACATCCCTTGTACATTGCATTTGGTGTGATGAGCCAAACCCTTACGTTTCATAAACAGAAAATGCACGTTTTGTTCATGCAAGGTATGTATCTGTTACATACATTCCTCAACTTTACATGCATAACACGCAGCTGGTAAGAGTACACCAGGAACAACCATTGTTACCTGATTTGATTTCTAGGCTAGAGCAAGAGTCACGCGCATGCTGGGTTATCAACAAAAACCATATATCAACATAATATAATCGACTTGCAACTTCTACACCTAAGTAGAAGTTAAATAATATGGATTTAACATATTTTTGTATGGACGAACAGTAAAACTTTTTTTCTTTTCTTTCGTTGCAAATAAACCTTATGTCTTAGCTTAATCATGTGTTCAAACATATGTTTAAAACTGGTGGAAACCAAGCAGTGTATACTGTATATAATTATACTAGACACGTGCGCATGTCATATGTTACTGTAATTTTTCTCAATTTACTTCTTGTAAAAAATGATATGGCATCCGAATTATGGTTTCGTCTCATTGCCAGTAACAACTGAAAAAAATCAACCATTAAGACTATCAGTAAAAAAGCTAACTTGTTGAAATTGCTTAAATTGGATCGAAGAAATGTTGTTATCATGCCCTATGTATGATTTGATTTCTTTTTTGTTTGCATCCTCTACTCTTCAATATTTCATACAGTGGTATGAACAATTTTGATACATTGCAAGTAAACATTCCATAAGTGTGTTATACATGTATCTTAACGTAATCCACCAATCATCAAATTATAATCATGGTCCTTCAAACGCTTAAAAAGACTTCAGTGCAGATGCAATCGTCCAATGTCTCGTAGTTACAGGCTCTAAAGTTCAGGTGTGTGAAGTTAGCGCGTAGATCGTAGATCGAAACTATAACTAATTTTCTTTGTCGATCTGGGTCGTAGATCGTAGCTCAACCATTGAAATAAACCAAAATAAATGGTTGAGCTGGATCGTAGATCGTAGCTCAACCATTGAAAAAGTTCACGGAATGGTTAAGCTGGGTCGTAGATTGTAGCTCAACCATTGAAATAAACCAATATAGTTGGTTGAGCTGGATCGTAGATCGTAGCTCAACCATTGAAAATGTTGATGGAATGGTTGAGCTGGATCGTAGATCGTAGCTCGGCCATTGAAAACTTTCATGGAATGGTTGAGCTGGGTCGTAGATCGTAGCTCAACCATTCCAATAAACCATTATAAATGGTTGAGCTGGGTAGTAGATCGTAGCTCAACCATTCAAATAAACCATTATAAATGGTTGAGCTGGATCGTAGATCGTAGCTCAACCATTGAAATAAACCAAAATAAATGGTTGACCTGGATCGTAGATCGTAGCTCGACCATTGAAAATGTTGATGGAATGGTTAAGCTGGATCGTAGATCGTAGCTCGACCATTGAAATTAACCAAAATAAATGGTTGACCTGGTCCGTAGATCGTAGCTCAACCATTGAAAATGTTGATGGTATGGTTTAGCTGGGTCGTAGATCGTAGCTCGACCATTGAAAATGTTGATGGAATGGTTGAGCTGGATCGTAGATCGTAGCTCGACCATTGAAAACTTTCATGGAATGGTTGAGCTGGGTCGTAGATCGTAGCTCAACCATTCAAATAAACCATTATAAATGGTTGAGCTGGGTCGTAGATCGTAGCTCAACCATTCAAATAAACCAATAAAAATGGTTGAGCTGGATCGTAGATCGTAGCTCGACCATTGAAATTAACCAAAATAAATGGTTGACGTGGTCCGTAGATCGTAGCTCACCATTGAAAATGTTGATGGAATGGTTAGCTGGTCGTAGATCGAGCTCGACCATTAAAGGGAAAAAACTGTCGCTTTTTGTTTAATATTAGTCGTAAACTAGTTATATATTTGTCTTCTTTGTCGGGATTATTGTACTTTTCGGAAAATTGCATTAGTCAGGAAAAAAGTCGCATAATCAACCAATATTACATTTGTCGGGAAACTTTTGTTCTTCGGGAAATATATTCCCGTCGCGAAAATTGCATTTCTCGGTGAAAAAATGCTTTCGTCGGGAAAAGAGTTTCCGTCGAAAATCTTTGAACTTGTCGGTAATATCTCATTCGTCGGAAAAGTTTCCGTCGGGAAATTTTCTGTTCGTCGGGAAAAATTATATGTCGGGAATTTAGTATTAGTTGTGAAAATTGTATTTTGTTAATATATTTATCTTCGTCGGGATTATTGTACTCGTCGGGAAAATTGCATTTGTCGGAAAAAAAAAATGCTTTCGTCGGGAAAAGAGTTTCCTTCGAAAATCTTTGTACTTGTCGGGAATATCTCATTCGTCGGAAAAAGTATTAGTTGTGAAAATTGTATTTTGTTAATATTTTTATCTTCGTCGGGATTATTGTACTCGTCGGGAAAATTGCATTTGTCGGAAAAAATGCTTTCGTCGGGAAACGAGTTTCCTTCGAAAATCTTTGTACTTGTCGGGAATATCTCATTCGTCGGAAAAGTTTCCGTCGGGAAATTTTCTGTTCGTCGGGAAAAATTATATGTCGGGAATTTAGTATTAGTTGTGAAAATTGTATTTTGTTAATATTTTTATCTTCGTCGGGATTATTGTACTCGTCGGAAAATTGTATTAATCGGCAAAAAGTCACATAATCTTTTTCGTCGGGAAGTTTGTCCTCGTCGGGAAAATTGCATTCGTCGGAAAGTTATGTGCTCATCGGAAAAAAATGCAATCGTCTCGAAAAGTGCTTCCGTCGGGAAATTTTGTAGTCGTCTGGAATCTCATTCGTCGGAAAAGCTTCCGTCGGAAAATTTTTGTTCGCGGGATCTACGACCTAGCTCAACCATTCCATGAACATTTTCAGTGATCGAGCTACGATCTACGATCCAGCTCAACCATTTATTTTGGTTTATTTCAATGGTTGAGCTACGATCTACGATCCAGCTCAACCATTTATAATGGTTTATTTGAATGGTTGAGCTACGATCTACGACCCAGCTACGATCTACGACCCAGCTCAACCATTTATAATGGTTTATTTGAATGGTTGAGCTACGATCTACGACCCAGCTCAACCATTCCATGAACATTTTCAATGGTCGAGCTACGATCTACGATCCAAGTCAACCATTTATATTGGTTTATTTCAATGGTTGAGCTACGATCTACGACCAAGCTCAACCATTCTATGAAAGTTTTCAATGGTTGAGCTACGATCTACGACCCAGCTCAACCATTCCATGAACATTTTCAATGGTCGAGCTACGATCTACGATCCAAGTCAACCATTTATATTGGTTAATTTCAATGGTTGAGCTACGATCTACGACCCAGCTCAACCATTCCATGAACGTTTTCAAAGGTCGAGCTACGATCTACGACACAGCTCAACCATTCCATCAACATTTTCAATGGTCGAGCTACGATCTACGATCCACTCAACCATTACATTGGTTTATTTCAATGGTTGAGCTACGATCTACGACCCAGCTCAACCATTCCATGAACATTTTCAATGGTCGAGCTACGATCTACGATCCAGCTCATCCATTTATAATGGTTTATTTGAATGGTTGAGCAACGATCTACGACCCAGCTCAACCATTTATATTGGTTTATTTTAATGGTTGAGCTACGATCTACGACCCAGGTCGACAAAGAAAATTAGTTATAGTGTTGATTTACGATATACGATCTACGCGCTAACTTCACACACCTCTAAAGTTCTAAGTCTATATCGGCATGCATTTACTATAAAATACCCACGATCATTTGATTTAATGATGAATTGTTTACCTTAAGAGAAAAATGAAAACGTATGCTATATATTAGTAATTGATATTATTCTTATAGAGCAAGCGCGTCAGTGTGTTTACAAAGTTATATGTTATAGATATTTATATAATTATATTCTTGATGTTTTAGATATAAATTTGTAACTTTTTATTCACCATTTATTTATAATTGATCAAAGGGTAAGGGGATCATGACCCCCAGGGATTTTGCTATTCTATTAAGACGAAAGAAGAAAAGAAACCCCTAACCCCCAAGGAAAAAATCATTGAAACCCACCCCCTCCCCTGTAAAACTGATAGACTCTCCCTGGAAAATCTTAAAAGAAGAAGAGGAAAAAGTCATGGGAACCCCTATATGTACGGTGAGTTTAAGAATTTTAGAGTTAGGTATGGTAATTTTCATAGATGGCCAACATTTTATTCCTGTCGGAGACCCCTGCCCACGCCGGGATAACTGTAAATGGCTGGATCCGCATCAGCGTATGCCCGGTATCAAGATAATGTGACTTTGTGTGGTATCATGCCACTTGTCTGCAGCGTAATGTGCTTTAAGACAATATACTTACACTGTAAATCCATAACTTTGGCAGTCGTTTGACATTAGATATTAACAGTATCGGTCTAAATTAAGATAACGGTGGAATTCCGTAAAAACAATGCATTATGGGATTCCCGGGAACGAAAGCATGGCGCTTTCTTTTAGAAAACATTGGCTCTTCTTTTCATTTTTTTTGATTAATTAAACAAAATATTATTTAAAAAATAAAATAATTTTGCCAGTTCTTTTTCTGTTATTTCAGCGGTAATTTTTACGGTGTATACGAGTCGTGTATTGCACAAATCACAAATGTCTGAAATACTGTGAGTGGGTGGGACATTAAATCAAAACTGACAAATAAACGTGTCCCTATTTTAGTATATCATTTACAACCTCAGTCGACTTTGTCAGAGTGGATGCTGCAAAGAAACGTATGACTTAAATACTTGTCACACGAAGCACCGGTTAAAGATATTGGACGGCGCGATAAGCTGACATCTGTTGAATTATGGGAAGACCCATTTTATCGGCTTGCGTCACAAGCTGTCTCGAACAACTCTATGTACGCATGTGTTACGTAATGATTATTAAACAAGAAATTTGAGAAGCAACTGCATGTGTGCTACCGTAAAATATTTTACAAGTTTTATCCTGCCAAAAGTTCCTTCCAGTGCATTTCTTAACTTTGTGGTATATAGCGTGAAAGCTGATTAAAGTTTCACCAAAGGATTCGTGACGTTACCAACATTTCTGACAAAAGTCAAACTGTAAAAAAGTTCATATTATCAGAACAGAACATATCTTTTATTTTACCACAGATTACAAGTTGTAATAACAAGTGGATTAAATATACAATAGAAATTACAGTCATAGAAAAGTTTAACGGTGAGTGAATCAGTGGGGATGGTGGATTTGGATTTCATTTTAAATTATTAATATAAAATATAGAAACAAAAATATCTAGAGAAAAACAATAGTTACAAGTCAGTTGGAGTGATATCCCGTGCCACATACACACACACACGCACACACACACATCACCTTGTACCCATGTATATACATGTATGTGCATATGTATACATATATCTTTCAAACAAAACTAGTAATATACGTGCGCGCACACACACAACAAAAACTCACTGACATAACTTTATAGAACAATATGCATGTGTATACATTCCGATATTACATTTATTTAATAGTACAACACTGTCTTAGTCGAATGGAATCATAACGGAAGTTAAAATTGTCAAAACAGTATCTATTTTAAGCAAAAACATAATAGCCTCCTTTTCATTTGACCTCGGTCGGAATTTCATTGACGATCAGAAGTGGGACGCACACCTGACCACGTGCAAAGCGAGACAGGTGTATTTACATTACAGAGGTAGTTGGGAGACCATGAGGATGATGGATCAACTTGGTAGGTTTCTCTCCTCCCCCCCCCCCCCTTCCCCCTCTCTCTCACTCTCCCTGTTAGCAAGTGCTCAAGGTAGAAGAAATGATTAAATACGTTTAATTAAAGTGTTTGAACAGATATTTGACATAAACACCAATATTCTGCAAAACCTGTTTGTTGTCAGTAGTTAATAATTCTTTGAATTTTCTATGATCTGGTCTTATTAGATATTTGGCCGGTATAAGATTTTGCCGTTTATGACTGAAAAAGTGGCATGAAAATAAATAGTGTATTTCGTCCCGTAGCTCATTCGAGCTACATAAATTGCATTTTCGCTCTAAGTTTGGAATAAATGTTTGCTTCCAGCGTTCAACTTCAATTGGGAACTTATGATTGCCGGTTCTGAAGTGAAGTAAAGGGATCCTTAAATCTTTTGGTAAGATATTAAGGTAGGGTTGAAATACCAAATTTG
>CM037777.1:26421374-26471374 GCA_021229015.1 Solen grandis
GCTTTCCCCTGGGTTTTAAAACTGATTTTTCAGGTCAAGTAGAATCACATCCTGCCTTTTAAATTTCGTTTAAGGGGAGTATAGAAATAAAATTCGGTAGTCTTTTCTTTTCAAAGTCCCTTTTTTCCCAAAATTTTTCCCCAAACAGTACACGAAAATTTTACCATATTTTAATAATTGTTTAAAGTCATTTTTAGCCGTGTTCAAAGAAAAAAAAAGTCATTGGGAACAACTTAATGTTTATTGACGGTTTTTCTTCCCCTTTTTTTTTTTAAAAAGAAAAAGCGCAACAATTCCTTTGCTGAGTTTGTTATAACAAATGTTAATTCACTTTCAATCAGTGATCTTTTTTTTTTTTGGGCATCTTTTATGATTATAAAAGATTATCAATTTTTTAAGTTTTGATTTTTTCAAAATCCCTTACACCTCTTGATACCAAAAGAACAGGCAGGGGATAATTTTTAAAAATGTCAGAACTTGAATATGTCTTTTAATACATAATTACTTTAAAAGGTTCCAAAGTTTAAAGGGGAAAGGGGCTTCAAAATTAGCTTATAAATGTCAAATGGTTTTTGCTGAACTCTATAAATATATATTTCAAGAGCTCCTGGCAAGAATAATTATCGCCAGTATTAATCTCCATAGACGTTGCAAACATGAAAACAGGAACCACAGCTTCTTTGTTTATATGTCAGCGGCATTCTGATAAAAACTTTAGTTTTTTTCCCTTTTTGGCTTAATCGACTCCAAGGGGTGCGGGAAAGGGATGCAATAAAAATGTTTTTCATGGCGTTTGTTGGGGTAAACATTTTACAGCAATCTTAAAAAATCCTGTCAACTTGAAATAAAAACAATTAAATTCATTATCTTTATATTCCAACACCCACAACAAAAATTATTTTTTAAACTTTTTCACCGGAATAATTTTTAAAACACGTTTTTTATTACTTATACAAAAACCGCTTAATACAGGCTCCGCTAGTACAGGTTCAAACGTATTTGCTTTTACAATTCAAGCCCTTTATAAATATAAAAATAGGTTTTAAAAACTTTCAAAATTTTCCTTTTTCTTTTTTAATTAACAATTTTGTTTAACCTGTTTGATATCAGAAAACTCAAATTCCAGGAAGAAACAAAGAAAATTTATTTCATGACATAGGGGTTTAAAAGTAACAAAAAGGGGATAAAATATTTTTTTCTGCTAAAATTTAAAACATTTACTTTTGATAGAACATTACACAAATCTATTTAAAATTTAAAAAAAAGACATAATTTAATCCGTTCTGCTTTTCCACACAAAATATAAGTCTGGATAAATGCTTTTAAACTTATTACCAAGCTGATAAAAAAACGACTGAGACTGCAAATTGTTTAAAAAAATGAATCTATTTAGCAGGTATTAAATACTTTGGGGAAAATCATACACAATTTTTGAAAGCGAAATATTTTTTTGTTAACAAATTCCCAAAAAAAAAGATCGATGACACTTCTTTTTCCCCAAAAATGAAGTGATGTTTTAAATTTTATTTAAATAGTATTCTCTCATGTCACCCTTTTAAGGGCGCATTTATAATTCTTGTAAAAACTTTGAAACCCTTTGCAACATCAAAATTTTAATACAATTTTGACTTGATAAACATAACTACATAACTTAACAGCTCGTCCCGATTGTGTATTACTAATTTTTTTTTAACTATTTGTATTTTACCCTATCAAAACCCATCTGAAACGCATAACACCCAAAAACCATCCGGATTGTTAAAAAAAATTTTGGTTTCCCAAATTTAACAGGCAATACGTCAAACTTGAACGTATTTTAGTTTTTTTTATTTTCATTTGAGTAACTTGTTTTGATCCTATAAATCTTCGCCAGGGCTAATGTCCAAGGTTAACAAAAGAACCCAGTTTTCGGAACCTATCACAGGGACCGCAAGCACCGGTGTTTTGGGACACCACTTTTTAAAAACCGATTTCGCCGAAGAACGTTTTTTTTCCCCCAAAGTAAACCCCACAATTACGATTTTTTTTTCAGGAAACACGATATCCCAACATTAACGAGGGAGAAAGAAAATATTTTTTTACTTCCTTTGCTCATCTGAATGTGCGCTTTAAAAAGCAAAATTAAACCAAGTCGGTGCAAATAAGAATCAAACTAAGCTGCAATAATGAATATGAAAACGAGTTTTCCCGCTCCCTTTTAGAAGATGTATCTTTTTGGGATCTTTCAAAAAATAGTGGGTTATTGAATTGGGGCTTTAACAAACTTACCGTTTTTTTTTTATGAATTGTTCAAAACATTTACCACAAATTTAAGCTTTATTTTAAACAAAGGAAAGGGGGGATTTTTGACTTTATTCAATACGATCATGTATTTAAAAAGGGGTAAAAAAAGTATAGTTTTTTGTTTGTTATTTTAACGCCCACCGATGCATTTTTGTCATTTTTGAGGTTTTGCTACTTCAACATATAGGGGCGCCACACTGCAGTTTTACGCTGGAACCCCACCCAGTCACATTATTCTGGCACCGGGGCAACCAGTCCCGGAACAAACCCCTTTTATGCTGGCCGCCAATTAAAAAAGCTCTTTTACGAATTTAAATTTGCGCGGTGGGGGTCGAACCCACGACCTCCCCTCCCGAGGCAACCTATAACCGCTCGGTCACCGGGGAAAGGACTTTGATCTTTAAAAATTCAAATTTAAAAATTTTCACCTTTATGTCGGTATTTAAAAAAAAAAAATGACAATTTTCAAATGGGGCTGCAGGGTTTTACCAAATCAATACAGGTTCGTGACATAAATCCGTTTCGTAGTAATATATTGTCTAGATTTCACGAAACTAAATCGGCAATATTATCAAGAAGAAATTAAAATGGATGTTTAAAAATGCTCAGCATTTTATTGGCAACGCAAAATTATACACTCCTTAAAAAAAAAAAATTTAAGAATTTTAATTTAGCCTTATTTAAATTTTTTCACACACATAAAGGAACCCCGCCAATTCACCGTACAAATCTAGATTTAAAATTTATAATACATTTAAAATTTTTAACACAAAAAAACTAAAAAAAAATCCTACAGTTTTAAGTCCCATACAAATCGATTAGAGTTATGTGTCATAAAAGAAAAATTTTATTTTTTCACAAAATTTAAGGCCCCCAACTCTGTTTACGGGAACGGGGTTCGATGAAAAACCAAGATGCACAAGTCATGTCTTTTAAAAAAACTGTACTATAATTTTTTTAAACTGTATAAAAATCATTAGAGTTTTATGTCATAAAATTAAAAGTCCTTTTTCACAAATCAAGCCCCCAACTCTTAAACGCAACGTGATTCATGAAAATACCAATAGCAACATTCGGCCCTGAAAAAATAATTATCCATAATTTTTCAGGTTTGTATACCAAACGTTCAAAGTTATGCATGCACATATGCCATCCACCTTTTTGGTGGGGGTGGGGGGGGCAAATAAAAAGTTCATTAAGAAATATGTCTTTAACTAGTTCAGAGGTGTTTGATAAAGAAATGAAAAAAAAAAAAACTTGAAAAAAAAATGAAAGAAATCTATGTTACCTAAATACCCTTGGAGAAAACGACAAAGCTCTTTTAATTACCCCGGAAAACAGACAAGCAACCAGGGAAAAATTACGTTTACACGTTTGAAAATGGAAGCCCAAGGCTTTAAAACGTCTGTTTTACAGACTACTGATGCACAAAGAGAGAACACCATTTTTCGTATTCGGGGAAAGATATACTAATACTGCAGATATTTTCATACGAAAAAGTCCTGCTGAAGTAGTCTGAAATTGCAAAATTTTTAAAAACAACAAAAAAATAATTTTACTGATACGAACCGTTTAAAAAGTTCCTTTTGAAAAATACAAGCATAAAAGCGGATAAAAACAGCAAATAACTTTTTAGGCTTTCCTTTTATCTCTACAAATTCCATTATAATCATTTACTAATTAAAAGAATCTTAAGTTTACAAGAATATTTTTTACAAACTGATTTTTATAACCCCCAAATTTCCCGAAAAAGGTTTGGCTTTTAAGGGAACCACCTAGTACCAGTCTCTCACAATATATTTTGTCTAAATTAAGGGCATCATTCGGGATGATCATCACTTTATAAATATTTTTTTTTTTATTTCTCCTTTAAAAAATTTAAATTAAAAAGAAGGGTTACAATCCTAATTTCACGAAAAAATTATTTCAAAGCAAACCTTTTAACAAATCTACGAAATGATTTATATGAATCATGCAGCTTGAAGTCTGAGGTAATACATCCCTTTTGTCGACTTATGATTTGTATTTTTTTTTCTTTTAAAATCATTGAGGGGATAAATTTCCCCCCGTAGACAGTTTCTGTAACGCCCCGATTTTTGAATATCAAATGTAAGATAATAAACGACAGAAAACATCCTAATACACAAAAATTATTTAAACTTGAAAACTATCTGCTAGAGGGGTTTCACTACCCATATGTCTAGCCAAGCATTCAGGAAAAATTTCATTATTGCGAACTTCATTGCGTATGTCAACTGCGAAGAGTTATTGAAAAAATTACACTCCCAATACTACTTTTCTTGGCATGATACCGTTTAAAAAAAATTTTTTTTTAAAAGAGTTTTCCATTGCATGAAAAACCCCAAACAAAAAATAATTTTTAAAAATTTTTCTTTTTAAATTTTTTAAAAAAATGAAAATAACCCCGCGAAATACCAATTTGACAAAAACGTTCATTTTTTTTTAATACAAAAAACTGAACTCGTTTGCATTTTAAAATCATTTTTTAATTCGATAAAAAAAAACAATCGAAAGAGCAAAAAACAGTAGAAAGGGGACATTTACTTTTTTGGGGAAACATGTCTGTACTGCATTCAAACTACCACATCCCACTGGATTAAATACCCTCAATGTTTCGCCCCTTTTAAAAAACCCAGAACACAAGTATGGTGATCAGTCATTTTGGTTTTTGGTAACCCTTCCTTTCAGGGGCCTTGCACATCGCTCTGCCCATGGAACGGGACTCCGTATGCTCTTCTTGCGTCGATGTTTGGGCGACATCTCTTCCCCAGGCTGATTTTTCTTTTCCCATGACTGTGCTGTGCAAAAACACTAACTCGTTTTGGGTTTCCCCGTCCTTCCTTTAAAAAAGGGAAAATGAAGGTGCTTTTGGTTGGGGGGTTTGCTTCTGTCCCCGATAAAGGGTCGAAAGGGCTATTGACAGAAACTTTGTCAGAGTCATCTAATCTTCCTTCGAAAAGGCTAATTTGCATGATGCAGAATAGGTCCGGGTAGCTCCCTTTCCCAAAACCATAGACGGGCGGTGGTCCTCTTCAACCAATGGGTTAGGTTTGCAGGGGGGCAGCACACATACACACTTCGGGCAAAAACTGTTTTTGACGGGGTTCAAGACCACGACTGTGACTAGTCAGCTTCGCTCAGGAGTCCCATCTTGTGCTGCTATTTTGGGCATCTCAACGTACCATCTGCTAAGCCTGCCTTTTATTTCCCTTTCCCTTACCCCCCCCCCCCCTTGGCCCACGCTCTTCTCTTCTCTTGCCAGCATTTCCCCAACACCTGCTTGGTGTCCTATTCCTCCCAGCTTCTGTTTGTGGGGCCCCTATTCCTGATGTTCCACCTTCTGGGCAGTTTCCCACCGTTTGGTGTCCTTACTGATCTCTCAAATACACTGATCGTGAATCTTTTGTGTCACAGGGAACTTTCTCAAACAAAGATACACAGGGAGCTTTAAAGGCCAACCCTGTAAAAATTGGGGGTAGTTTTAAGCCAGCCCGGGGGGTTTAAATAACCCATTTCCCCCCTCTACTGTATTTTGGGGCCTCATATACATAAGAGGGCCGATGATCTTGTATAGGCCATTCCGGAACATCCCCCTTTTGAACTGCCTAGAATGATGAAAGTTGTATCTTCTTTAACTCCTGGCCCACCTTTTTTTAATTTTACCACAGCAGAAAACTTTTTTAAGATTGTTTTTTATATGCTTGGAAAGGGTTTTCCCTTTTATTTGAAAGTGCACTGCGTAGTGACATGCCCTTTTTTGAAACAAGCATCTGAACTTCTTTTGTTTGAACTTCATCCTTGCCCCTGAGACTGTGCCTTTTTAGTGATGAGAGGGCATTTTTCGTATTGAGACTGTGTTTACGGTTATGTCATCCATCGCCCGTTTGGTGGCATTCTTAGATAGTGTTTGTCAATTTCCCCTGCGGCCTTTAAGGGAGTTCATTCCCAACACGAACAGGATGACGATCGTACACCCGTGATATTGCCCCTTTAAAATCTGATCCACTATGTCGGAAATTTCCCTTTGGGCTGAACCTCCTACAGGTTTTTTGTACACTTTACACCGGGTTTTCACTCCCTCGGTAGTTGTAGGGGGGGAGAGCGAATGAATAAGGGTATGTGGGATTACACGTTGTCGTTCGCAAACCAAACCGACCACCGAATATCTTTTTGTCCACCTGACCTCCCTATGACTGCCACCCCCCCCCCCCCCCAAACCCCCCCCCCCCCCCCCCCCCCCCCCCCCCCCCCCCCCCCCCCCCCCCCCCCCCCCCAAACCCCCCCCCCCCCCCCCCCCCCCCCCCCCCCCCCCCCCCCCCCCCCCCCCCCCCCCCCCCCCCCCCCCCCCCCCCCCCCCCCCCCCCCCCCCCCCCAAACCCCCCCCCCCCCCCCCCCCCCCCCCCCCCCCCCCCCCCCCCCCCCCCCCCCCCTTTTTCCCCCCCCCCCCCCCCCCCCCCCCCCCCCCCCCCCCCCCCCCCCCCCCCACCCCCCCCCCCCCCCCCCCCCCCCCCCCCCCCCCCCCCAAACCCCCCCCCCCCCCCCCCCCCCCCCCCCCCCCCCCCCCCCCCCCCCCCCCACCCCCCCCCCCCCCCCCCCCCCCCCCCCCCCCCCCCCCCCCCCCCCCCCCCCCCCCCCCCCCCCCCCCCCCCCCCCCCCCCCCCCCCCCAAACCCCCCCCCCCCCCCCCCCCCCCCCCCCCACCCCCCCCCCCCCCCCCCCCTTTTTCCCCCCCCCCCCCCCCCCCCCCCCCCCCCCCCCCCCCCCCCCCCCCCCCCCCCCCTTTCCCCCCCTTTTTCCCCCCGGAAAAGAAATTTTTTTTTCCCTTTTTTTGTAGGCTTATTAATCCTCTTATTTTTAAAGCCCCTTTTAACAAACTCTAGTATTAAAGCCCCCCTTTTTTTTTTTAAAATTTGGGCCGCCCTTTAAGGGTTTTTTTGCCCTTTTCCCCCTTCCTTTCTTTTTTTCCCCCCTTTCCCTTTTTTCCTGCTCTCGGGGGTTTTTTTGGGGGTTCGGCTTTTTAAAAAGGGGAAACCCTTTCTTTTTTTTTTGGTTTTTGGGCGAAAAACCCCCCCCCCCTTTTTTTTTGACGCATCCTTTTTTTTTTGGGGTTGTGGGGAAAAAATACCCTGCCTTCCCAGGTGGAAATGGCGCGAAAATGGCTGTTTCATCTGAAAAATTTTTAATTTGTCAAAATTCCCTTTTTTTGACCTTTTTTATTTTTTTGAAATTTAAAAAAATTTAAAACCCCAAAATATGCTTCAAAGTAAAAACTTTTTTTTTTTTTAATATATATTTCCCCTATTTAAAAACTTGGGTGTAAAAAAAATGTGACCCTTTAAATTTTGTGTGTTAAATTTAAAATTTTACATATTTTGAGACAGAAATTGGGCTACAACACATTCTTTAAAATTTCCCCCAAGCTTTTTTATTTTAAAACAGATTTTTTTCACTTTTCGTCCCCTTTTCCCGGGCCTAAATTTTTTTTAAAAAGAAATTTTAGGATTTTTAAAATATCAATAACATCCCAAACCCAAAAAAGGGGTATACGTACCTTAAAAGATTTTTTTGGTATTTTTAAAAAAAGACAAGGTATTTTTTAAAATTTATGAAATAAATTAAACACTTTTTTCGGGGGTTTTTTTTTTTTATATTTTAATTGTTTAAATATAGGGGGGAAAAAAAAAAATTTTTAAAAAATTTTAAATTTTTAAACCCCAATTTCCCAAAAAAATTTAAAAAAAAATTTTCAACCCCAAGGATTAATTTTAAAATTTAGGGGTTTTTTTAAATAAAAAAAATTAAAAATGATTTTTTTAAAAAAAAAATTTATTTAAAAAAAAAAAAAATTTTTTTTTTTAAAAAAAAAATTTTTTTTGGTAATAAAAAATTTTAACCCTAAATTTTTTAAAATTGGGCCCTTTTTGTTTTTTTTAAAAATTAAATTAAACTTGGGGTTTTTTGAATTTCCCAAAAATTTTAACTTTTTTAAAAACTTTTAAAAAAAAATTTTTTTGGTTTTTTTAAAAAAAGTTTTGGTAAGGGGCCCCAAAATTTTGGGTTTTTTTTACAAATTTATGTAAATTTTAAAATAAAAACCCAAATTAATTTTTTAATTTTAAAATTTTCCCCAGATTTTCACAAAAAAATTTTAAAATTCAACTTTCAAATTTTTTTAAAAAACCAAAATTTTTTTGCACCAATGGAAACAAAAACAATTTTTAAATAACCCGAAAAAAAAAAATTTTAAAAGGCACCCGGGTTTTAAAATGGACCACAAAAATTTTTTTGGGGGAAAAAAAAGTTTTCACCGGAAAAATAAAACCCTACCTTTAAATCTAAAAAAAAATTTAAGTCAAAAAAGATATAAAATTCTTTCAAATTAAATTTTTTTTTTTTTATTTTTTTAAAAAGGGGGGCCCCTTGAAATTTTTTGGGGGGGGTTTTGTAAAAACCCTTTTGTTTTTGGGGGGGGTGAAAATTTTGTTTAAATTTTCCCCCCAAAAATTTAAACCCCCAAAATTTTCCCAAAGGGAAAATAAATAAAGGTTAGAGAATTAATTAGGTGGATTAAAGGGGGGGTTTTTAAAAGTAAAAGGAAAAGGGATTTTTTGGGGTTTTGAAAAAAGGTGATGTGGGGGTTTTTTTTAAGTGGGTTGGGAATTTTTAAGGGGGGGGAATAGGTAGGTTTGTTTAAAATAATTTTAAAGAGTATTATTTTTTTAAAAAAGGAATATTTTGGGGGGGGGGGAAAAGAGAATTTTCCTAAAAAAAATAAAAATGGGGGGGCCCCGGAAAGTTTTTTTTGGGAAAGGGGGGGAAAAAATTTTTTTTTAAATAATTTGGGGGGGGAAATTTTTAAAAAAGTTTTGAAATTTTTTGGTTTTGGGGGAAGGGGGAAAAAGAAGAAATAGGTAAAAAGGGGTTTAAAAAAGGGTTTTTTTTTTTTTTTTCCCCCATTTTGGTTTTTCCGGAAATAAAAGTTATGGGATTTTTTATTTTTGAAAAAAAATTCTCAATAAAGTCCTTTTCAACCATTACAATGTGTAAAAGGAAAAATACAATTGATTTTTTTTTGGGGGTTTTTAAAAAAAACATTCAAAAGCAACATAAATTTTAAAGGGTTACGCAAATAATTACTAACAAAACTTTTTTCGATCAGTTTCAAATGCCCTTTTTTTTTCGCTTCTTACGGTCGGTTACACTCTGTACTGCTTTTTGAGGGTGAGCCCAACACACGTCATGTGTTGACGTTTTTCCCGCTTTTTTGTTTTAGGGGGGGTTTTTCCCCAAATCAACAGCCTCTAAAATCAACACACCGCCGTCTGTGGCATTTCCAAAATACGCCCCTTTTCTGCATTTCACTGTCCGCCTGTGCTTTACGTAGGTACATACTTTCATTCCTTCTTAACAAGCGGATGCAAAGGGCCTGTTTGTGACAGCTGTACCACTGCGGCTTTGGGAAAATTTGAAAAAAATTCCGGGTTTATGCAACGGACCCCCGTACTGTTTGAGGTTTGAATTTTTTTCAATGCCGATGCAAATGCCTCTTTCCTACAGGGGAGCATGTCACTTGTCTTTCTTTTTCTATCTGCATTTTTTCACTGATAGCTTGTATTGTCCTTTCACCCGAACCAAATTTTTTCAGGTCATTCTGAAAGGCATCTGAATCGGGGGGAGAGTGATGAAGTGGACGGTCACACCGCACTTATGGGGTAGTCAGGGGGGGAGTTTTGATGAAAAAAAAGTTTTTCTCATTTTCTTATAATCAAACGGTCGATATGAAGAAAGCACGATGATGAGCCACCTGAAAAAAAAACCAAGAGTGAATAGGGAAAATTATTCCATACAGCCACGATCCAAGAATTCAAAAAGTTAAAACGAAGGCCACCGTACGATTTATTTTTAAAAAATAAAAAAAAACCCTTTGAATTTACACAAAACTTTTAATTACTGGTGAAACATTATAAAGAAGAGGGTCAATGAAACGATAAATTTTGAAAAACCAAAAACACCCCGACCTACATTTGTACCACATTCCATTGGGAATGCAACACACATTCGGGGGATACCTTTTAAGAATAGAGAAATATCACAAAGAAAACCCCAAAAAATTTTAGATTCAGCGGATCTCCATTAGAAATGACCGTCATATCCCGAGGGGGGGAAAACAAAAAGAACTTTTTGGGTCGCACTTAAGCATTGAGAACATTCCCAAAATAAAAAGAAGTAGGTAAAGAAGACAATGTTCACGACAGTATGTGCTTGGGAGATCAATTGTAGGGATTTAAAACTCAATAAAGGGGCGATACAGCCGGAAGAAGCGAGGCATTTGATAGAAAATCGAAAATTTTCTTCAAACCAAAAGCAAACTTTTTAAAATGTGGGCATTGTCCAAATAACCCCGGGTATAGAAGAATACAATAAGATTAAAACCCCCCTTTTTCCAGACTATGTATAAAGTGGGGCCACAATTTGAAAAAAGGACGTTTTTCATCCCCACCTCTCAGAAAAAAGAAAGTGATTCACATTTATCATAATGATAAAAATTATTTTCATTACTCAATCACTAGTTTCCGGGGTGCACTACTTCTTAACCAAAAAATACTTTTTAAAACAAAAAGCTCCTTTTTTAAAACATTTGTCGTTTTACGCTTCGACACTATCCCCAAAAAAGATTTTTCCATGGCACTGTGGTAGAACATTTCAAGTTTGAAATGTTTTGATCAGCGCAAAGCAAACCGGAAAAACACAAAAAAACATCTGTAAATGAGGAATTGCAAGACCGGGGTCAAAGGTTTTGGGCACAAAGAAAAAACCAAATTTTGCCTGGCCAAAAAATGCAAGTTTTCAAGAAATTGTGAGCAACCCCCCCGTACAAAAACCAGAGAACTAAGTCACCGACTTACCTTTAAAAATTTTTTGACTTTGAGTGCCATTTGATTGGGTGAACTATACCAAATTTTTGTTTGCTCAAAGTCTTGGGAACTGAATTTCAATCCATGAAAACCCCTGCAGAAATCGAAGCGGGTGACCTAGAGAAAAAATTTTTCGTGTAACAACACTTTGTCAGAATTTTGTGCAGGCGTTTCAACCCCGTCAAAAAGGTACCCCATGATTGCCCCAAAACCCCAAGGAACATGCAAAATTTATTTTGAGCACTACTAAAAAATTCAGCCAAACCAAATTGATCAGAAGGAAGCAAAATTTCTAATAGAAAGCCCATCAATAGATTCACGACCACTGAGTTTTCTCAACATGCCTTTGTCCGTTTCCCCAAAAACGTTGGATTGACGAGATGGCAAAAGGGGAAGTTTCCTTTTTTATGCCAACACGAATGAATACCAAACTAATTGGAGCTATCCCCCGGGGTGCTTTTTTACAGACCCAACACTGAAACCTGACAAAAGAACTTTCAAAAGGGTAAATGCAAAATGGCAAAAAGGGGCGTGTTTCACTTCAGTAGAAATGCAAAAGTACTGCAAATCAGTTGGACATCTTCAGAGGGTTTGGGAAAGTTTAGAAAAAACTTGGCCATGACCAAATGTTCCGTTCCGGAAAGCGACCATCTGCTCAAGGTGCAACAAAGCTGGCTAAAAAAAAATCCTCCAAAGCCTTGGCTAAAATCTCTGATACGGTATCCAAACAAAACTCGATACTCAACATTAAGGAACACACCAGGAAAACACACCACATACAGTGAAAAAAGCCTAGATCGTTGAGGGGGAAAAGAACCCAAAAAAACGACAAGAGCTGGAAAAATCAGCATAACAAGGGTGAAATGTTCCCTTAGCTCACGCCCCCTTTTAAGAAAAAAGTAACCGCCCCAAAAAGACATAAATTTTTTGGAACAAAACAAAAATTTTTTTAAGACAGTTAGCTAAAAAACATGGGGATCTGAGAAAAAAACGACAACTTTTTAAAAAAACCTGGCGGGGTTTTCCTTGGGGCACCTCATCGACACTGCTTCGAGGAAAGGGGGAAAAAAGCGTGAGAAAATTGGCCCCTACAAGAAAAAACCACCCAAACAAAGTCACCACCAGGAAAGGGGCCACAACAACCACGAAAAAAACCAAAAAAAGCAAGTCCCAAAGGAAACAAACAAGAAAAGCAAATTTTCCTCAGACAGATTGTACTGTAAAAGAAAACCCTTTAAAACAAAGGAACCCAAAAAATGTCCCCCAACTGATTCGACGTGATGTTACATCGGGGGCATCATCCAAAGCATCACCACTTGTCCCAATTTTTCCCCCCACTACCTCATCTACCCCCGTTCAAAAAAATTCGAAGAGGCCGGGGGTTTCTACGCCAAAGGATAATGAGGTTTCCCAAACCCCCACATTTGACGACAATTTTTTGACCTTTCCAAATTTTTAAAAGGGGGTTTATCATCTTTTCATCATCATCATCAGATTTTCACCAACCCCCAAACTCCTTCCCCCCTTTTCCTACTCCGTTACTGCAATGAAAATTCAGGACCACTGAGTAGGCGGAAAAATCGTTTAAAAAAGCCTTCACAGGGGGATAAATAAAAAAAACCAAAAAAATTTTTATCATCATTTTCACATCAGCGAAAAAAACCACTCGTTTTAAAAAATGGAAAATTTTTTCTTGTTTGACAAGCCTCGCCCAATTTCGAAAGAAATTTTCAAGAACACCAAAAAAATTGGGTTTTTATTGCTGAATTTTGCCCAAACCTTTTAAAAGGCAATTACCACTGTCGGGGCTCAGAAGCGCGATTGCATCTAAGAGACAACCCTCCGACATTAGCGACCAAAAAAGATCAGTTCGAAAAAAAAAACCTTCCAATCAAAAGGGGTTTTTTTTACCCCTTTGGGACTTGCCCAAAATTTGCCAAAACAATTATACCTCTGCGGTGAAATCATTGGGGGAAAAAAAAAAGGGCCCCATTTTCCCGTTTTGGTTTTTTGGGGAAAATTTTAATCGATGGAAAAGGGGAAAAACGCCCCCCGTTACCCCCATCCCCCAAGTGAGTCAACTCATCTTTTTGAAAAAATGAATCAATTCTTGACGACAATCAATTGCTGATCAGAAAAAAACACAACAATTTGGAGAAGTTTACACGCTTTCAAGTGTCACAAAAAAAAGCACTAAAAAACCCCTTTAGACCCACTGGCTGAGAAAACAACAAGTACATGACTGAAAAAAAGGGGAAAAACCCGGACCTTGAAAGACAAATTCTAAACAGGTTCCTACGACCCTGGGCAAAAACACCTTTTTTAAACTCTGAAAGACCACCCTCACTTAAGTTGGGATGAACAGGGCCCGTTAGAATAGAGGAAAACCCGTTGGGGTCAAATATTTTTGACTGGTAAAAATGTACTTCACAGCAAAGGGTCAAATCCACGAGGATGGGAACAATTTTCTAGGGGGCTGAGAGAGGTAACACCCACAAAAACTGGGCAATAAACCGATGAATTTCATACAAACAAAAATGATAAAGAAGAAAGGAGGGGATAATTTTATGAATTTTTTCCCCACCCACCTACACCAAAAAAACGAAGACCTAAAAAAAGGAAGAACCCGGGAGATATTAGCCCATTCGTCGGGGACCCACTAAAAAGGGGACACGTTTTTTTCGTCACCTTACAGATACTGATAACCAAAAAGTTTTGGGGAATTATGGACTCTAAAGGGGCAAAAAAAAAAGTTAAAATCTATCACTTAAGGGACGAACTGGTTGAAATAAAGAAACTACACGTGCATAAAACAATCAAAAATTTTTTCGACGTCGAGGGGAGGTATCGACACAAGGCAAGCTGATCCGCAGATACAAAGTAGTACAAAGAGAATTACCATATCGCTACTTACTATTTGTCAGATGTGTTTTAAAAATATTTTGGGGGAATACCCTCATTGACAAAACTGAAAGACCTCACCAAGTTTTCATTTTTTCTAAAAAAGGCCAAAACCACCTTTTTTTGCAAACAAAAAAAGGCCAAATTTTTGAACAAAGATTTCAGAAGTTTCTAAAAAAGCAGCTTCATTCTTCACGTCTAAAACCCAGAAAAAAAAGCGATTTTTGTTGAATTTTTTTCAACGTATTTTTAAATCAAGAATGTGGAAATTTTTTACCATCAAAGCCCCATTATGTGGATGACTAAACTATTGGTAAAGGCACAATCATCGTTTTCATCGAAGCATCGGACTCCCCTGCATCGGGTCAAAAAAGAGCAGAAGTCACAAAGACATTGAGGGCAACCATCAAAGAAAAAAAAAAAATCAACTGATTTAAAGTGGTGATATAGTGCCATCAATAAAACCAAGCAAAAAATTTCCCAAAAGGGCTATCTACCCAACGGGCGGGAAATTTTTCACAGATCATATTTCACGAAAAACATTCAAAATAACCGGCGACCGGGGGAAAACAGTTCATTTCACTCACGGGAACGATTGAATTTTTATTTTAAAAAAAACACGATGATTCCATTTACCGTGGCAATCTCACAACGGATATGGTTTGGGTCCATGTTCAAGAAAAGGCCAAAACATCTTACCCATGATAAACCCATCGTGACCTGGGGGCACAACTCTGAAAAGAGAGGGCTTAAAAAAGGATGGGGCCGTAAAAGATATTCTGTCGGCCCAAAAATTTAAAAGACAGTGATCAAGAAAGGGGGGAAAACATTGTTGAAAGATGGGGCAGAAAACGAGAGGATAAAGCTTCGAGATTTCAAACGCACATTTTTTTGCTTCCACACGCAAGGGACCAACAAAAA
Source organism: Solen grandis (assembly GCA_021229015.1). Taxonomy (NCBI): domain Eukaryota; kingdom Metazoa; phylum Mollusca; class Bivalvia; order Adapedonta; family Solenidae; genus Solen; species Solen grandis. The sequence goes on from CM037777.1 coordinate 26,436,415, forward strand.
AAGAAAAATCTCATCGCGACCGTTTGATATTTTTGATTGAACAAATGAGCAACACGGCTCTTGAAATACAAAACTGAACTGATGTTCACTGTTTTCCCCCCCCAAGAAAGCATGCAAACACGGGACAAACATTTCCGTGTCAGCACTGAGCAATTCATCCCCTTGAATTTTAATTCCTCTCAATCAAAAAGTGGGGTGAAAAAACCAGACACTTTTTCCTGAAAGCAAAGTATCAACCTATGACATAATCTGGTGCTAAAAGGGGGAAAAATCAACAGTAAATAATTCTTCCCCAGCTTTTTTAGCGTATTGATGTGTACCAAAACAAACTGTCACCAAAATGCTGACACATACCTACCGGCCTACATTGGAATTTCTGTCTTTTCTACGGACAGTAAATCACACGCTCTAGCTACAGAAATGTGAGTCCTGACACGGCGATCATATGCAAGAGCATACAGTTTTTGGGAGCTAATGAAGGATAAGTAAAAGAAAACACGTACCCCAGAGTCGTGTTCTGGGAAAGTCGGACTCTGCATTTTTACATGGTTTGAAAAATTTTTTTTTTTTTATAAAAAATTTTTTTTTTTTGGAAAGGGAAAATCCAGTACTTCAATGGGTTTTTAATTTTGCGTTACCAAAACCCAGTGGCCAAACCCCAAAAAAAACCAGACCCCCGCTCAACATGGATGAAAAACCCAAAATTTGCCGAGCTGAGGTGAAAAATTTCACCATTCCTGCAGGCCAGCATCAAAGATCGAAGATCATTATTTCAAGACAATTGCTCAAACGTATCATTCTGGGGGCCGTAAAGAATACAGACAGACGGGAGTGCAACAAACCCATTTTTTTTTTCAAAATTCAAAATTTTCTAATTGAATCTATAGACGGAAAGACGACCACAACTTCCGTTCCAGCCCAACTTTCCCAAAAAGGGAAAATTTTGAATCATACATGGTCCTGCATCAAGCCACGGGGGCCTCGGTTTAAACCCCCCCCATGGGGGTACAATGACGATTACGCAGGGGACACCTTTGGGCATTCTTAACGCAGATCAAAAGGTCAGAAAGGGAAGCTGCATCCTAAAAAAAAAACGGGGAACTTCGAAAAGAGGTTAGTTTCGTGCAGCTCTTTTGACCCCATCAATGTGATTGTTATGCCGATAGACATCAGATAGGATTAAAAGGGTTTTTAAAAAGTATCACAGACTTTAACCATGACAAATCAGGAAAACACTGCCCCAAAAACTGTACAAGAAATCACAACTTTTAAAGGCAAAGAATTGAAAGATTTAACCACAGTGGCATGAACTGCGACACACCTCTTTGTATCGTGAAAAAAAAAGTTATGGTTGCATTTTTGACATCCCAGTCAACCCAACACCCATATGTTTGTTGCGCAAAATGATGGGTCGAGATGTTTTTTAAAAGTTAAATTAAAAAAATGGACAGATCAATGATGAAAAGGTACGCTGAACTCAAAAATGGATCTCACACGCGCGAAAAAACTGATGCTTCAATTGGGCAAATAAAAGGCATGTAGAACAACAAGACCACACCTTTGGGGAATTTTTTAGTGCGAATGGACAGGCTTAAAAAATTGGGAAAAGGAAAGATTAGTTGCATATATTTTTGGATCATTCCCCAAATTAGCTCCTTTAATCCCCTGGTATGTGGTAAAGTCAACTACCACAACGTGCCAAGACTGAAAAGTTTTAAAATGAAAACCCACTTCGCCAAAACCGGGAACTTTTGGGGGTTTGTTTTTAAAAGATAAATCGCTTCTACTTTAAAAACGTATGGAAAAAAACCCACTTCTCGTGAATTTTTAACATTTTGGAAAGACGGGGGCCCATACAGGAATCTCACAACTTCAAGGTCAACACGTTTTGTGTGGAGCATATTGTTTTTTTTCTTTGCATTTTCTTGTTCGAGATGTGATTTAAAACGGTGTTAGAGCAAAAAGGGGGCAGAGGATCAACCTCACTTAAAATTTAAAAGATTCCAAGGGGGGTGTTGGTTTTCCCCGAACTATTCAAACTGTACAAACGGCAAGAAGACAAGTGTGTAATCAGCACCAACAAACATGCCACAAACACCACCAAATTTTGGGAGGGGCTGCGTGTTTTTAATTTAAAAAGACGAATATTTAGACCCATTTTTACTTTATTAAAGTAAAAATGTTTTTTACTTTTTTAATTGTTTGCATTTTAATTTGTTTTTTCATATTGTTTGTTCATATTTTCAATGTTTAGATTTTAATAAAAGGCTAAAACGATTGATTTCTGTTTTTTATTTTACACATTAACAATTGTGATATATCCCTCTCAATATAGTTTCCCCCCAAAAAAGGGCCCCCTATTTGGTTTTTTGTGCCAAAATTCTCGGGGTAATCAGGCAAACCCCTATGCCTAATAGCGAGCCACTGTGGGCCCCCCTTTAGCGAAAACACGGGGAAACCAGCATCCTTATAGGTGCCCTACAAAACGGGCACTTCTGAACCGTGGAAGCACCTGACGCATACAATGTCCTGACATCGACACGGTTTATGGGGTATAATCCTCCTCCCTCCCTCTAAACACACCCCACACTTTCGAACCAGATTTTTTGTTCGGAATGTGTTTTCATTTCTTCTTTAAAAAACACTTATTAGTTTATGAAAAAATAGGTCAGTAGGTCAATCCACCCCAATGTCAAGGCCAAGACAAGCTATCCACTCAGGTCAAGGTTAAACTTGAATCATTGAATGGAAATACGTTCTCTGATTGGTGGGCCAACAGAAAAAGTAGGTAAAACCGTCTCAAGACTATAAAAGCACACGCATCGTATCATAATCCCACTACCCAACCATGGAAAGCACTAACTTTTGATCTCTTTTAAAAACGCCATACAGGCTGCTGATTTTATGAGCTGACGACAGCTGCTAACCAGGATCATGTCGTACACTCCCCGACTCCCGTTACCAAAAACCCCCGCTACCAACCAACGTATCAACCCAGCCTCCCCCCACACCAGCAGCCAACCATACAGCAACAACAACCAATCAACAACCAATGCAACACCAACCGACAGTGCGCCAGTAAATAATTTGGACAATCTATTCTGAGGGAAACTCAAAGAGGGAACAACAACCCATCAAATGGCAACAAGAATGTAAAGGGAAATGCCGTATCAAACTAAAACAGACAAGCGGTGGTGCCACCTTTCATTCCAGAAAATGTGGAAGCATCCAACAAACGTCCGCTTATGGGGATCCCATTCAAAAATGGACTTGGAGCCCATTTTAAAGACATACAAAATGCAAAAAGGTAAGAATAAAGAAAAACAAAACAACGCCCTTTTCAGGGCCAACCCAGATGTCTCGAAAGACATTTTTTTACAATTGTCAAACCAAGTAATAAAAGTACAAACGAAATGAATTCATGCCATTCGTTTTTAAACTGTGCTATGGATAATCACATATAACTAACACTGCAATCTGACATGGACAAAATAAACCCGACACCAACGGCGCTAAACTACAAGCCCGATACCAACGTACGTTTAAAATAACAACAACACCCAGGAGTATCGACCCCAAATGAGTGAATGTTACTTTCATGAACATACACGATGATATCTTAAATATCATTAAGCACAATTTCATCACCATAGAACATGATGAATATCTGCTGAAGAAACTCATAGACAGTCATGAGTAACCCTACTCGGGAAAAAAAAGGCCCTTATCAGGGGCCAACCCAAATGTCTCGAAAGAATATCCCAATTGCACCATTTTTTCTTTCAATTTCCCTTCAAAATTATTTTTTTTTCATTAAAGTATATCCAATGTTTTATAAAAATTTACAAAAAAAAAAATTTACAAAAAAAAAGCATCACAACTACAAATTCGGCTTGAAATGTTTTTAATTTTACAACAATTCCCATATGTCAATACAAAAGTATGTCAATCCACCTCAGGTCAAGGCCAAGGCAATGCTATCCAACCAGGCAAGGTTAAACTTGAATCATTAAACATTGAATAAAATAACTACTCTGATTGGGTACGCTAACATAGAAAGTAGGTCAATCCACCTCAAGGCTATAAAACGCACGCATCAAGCATTCGTCATATCTCGCTGCACAAACATGGATGAAATTCAAAACGATTAATTTGTCAATGAATTGATGGGTTGACGAACAACAACGCAAGAGTGGAGACAAAGCAAACCATATTACACAATACCATGCCTTTTGTCAGACATGGTACATCAATGATGTGAACAACAGATGACAACACATAACAGATGACTATATGCTCATGGAACATCAGGAGATTTGAGAAAACAGCAACAAGAGAAAAGATCATATGCTCATAAACAACACAATGTTACAAGATGAAAACGTGTCATCGTAATCAGTAAACGATTCACCGAAAACCAAGCACGATGGGACAATGTCACCGAAACTAAAGAAAAACAAAACGGCCCTTTTTCAGGAACCCAAATTCCCTCGAAAGGCCTTTTTAAAACAATTGTCAATCCCCCTTTAACTTACTAACGTTAAGAAGTGGGTCCCCTTTAACAAAAGAAATAAAACATGACGTCAAAAGACAATTTGCGTCATTCGAATGTTTTTTATGCATACTCTATCCGATCTTAAGTCACCTAGTTAGATCAACAGGTAGGAAAATGTTTTTTTATTACATACGGTGCCATAAATCTTTTTTTTCGATAAAACACAAGGGCCATAAATTTCGTCGGTGCCATACATGGTCCATACATTTTCAACCCGGGTGCCATAAATTTTTTTTTTGAAAAAAAATCAGGGTGCCATAGTGCCACCCTTCACTACTGTCATAATACGGCAAACACAATAAAACGAAATATTTCTATGAAAATATAGTAGTTAATTTTATATTTAATTTGAACATTATAATTTTTTTTTACTTCATTCTCATGTCGCAGTATTAAGCAGGCAAAGTAATAGGTGGACTTGATTCGAGTACACGGTCAATATAAAATCGAGTCGTCTGCAATTAATGAATACTCGCGCCGCAATTATTGATGTGGTTTAAACCCCTTTTCTTTAACAAAATGCTACGAGGTGTAAATGTATCTGCAATAAATCTGGATATCACCCAACTTTGTCATTTAGTATAAGTTTTCATACCTTTACGTGTTTAAGAAGTAACGGGGTTGAGAATTAGAATAGTGACAGTATCTTTGAGAGTTAAAACCAGGAACTATTAAATTTAGGGGAAACAGTTTAGTAAGAACGATCATGGTCGGGTGAGACCAATATTTATCTGCCCGGCATAAGTAAATAGTTCCTGGAGCTCGACTCTGTAACTTTTTGTGTATTGAAACTAATTTTGACTGATAAAACCTTATTTAAATTCATTCATTTTTCCCGTGTGCGCTAACTTAATAGGATGAACTTACAAAATCGCTACACTGAACTGGTGAACACGCCATGTTTGCGGAACATTTCTTTGGGGATATCATATTCTTAATTTTACCGATTTCATCGAATTGCGTTAGGAAAATAGCGTTTTCCTGTGACCTACACTTTCCGAATGCATTTGTCAAGAACAAAGACGTCACTAACATTAACGAGAGAAAGAAGCGAATATTTTTTTTCTTAATTTCTAAAATTATCTGTGAAAGATCTGCTTTAAGTTCGAACTATGTAGTTAACTTTTAGTTTCTAAAAACTACTTTACCAGTGGTCTTAAGACTAAAAATTAGTTTACCAGTGGCACGATCTTTGCTTTTCATGCGATGCAGATCCAAGAGAGTCTAGTTTTACATTGAAGCATTTGCGATTTCCCGACATGAAGTGGACACATCAGAATTAACGTCTCTCGATCTCGTATTATTCCTCTACAGAATTTGGAAATTGTTTTGTGCCTTTTACGCATCAAAGTGTGGAAAAAACTAGTTTCTAGGTGGCCGTCTAGCTAAGCATTTGTCGGTAGCCGCTAGGACATGTGTTTAATAACTGTCCGTGACACAACACAAGAGAATGGTAGCCTTATTTGGCGCTGCGGATATTGTGTAGTTCCAGAAATTCGTTACTTTATAAATGCCAGTGGAATACACACACACACACACACACACATAATCGTTCAGATTTACAAGCCTAACTTGAGCTATCACTCAATAAAAATAATATCTACACTGTCTTCAGTCAAGCGAAATTGTAAATATTAAATGTACACATTTCCTAATTAAAAAAGGTTCATAAATCATGCATAAATTTAGGTTATATGATCAATGCGCACATATATATCCACCGACATCAGAACCACCGCCAGGGAATAGACCTCCACCTCTGAAATATGTATGGATATTATAGCCTCTTTACTCAGGAAATTTGATTAAAGTCTGAATAAGTTTCTGTGATAAAGTCTCTATTTGAAGACAAATACCGGTACTTATTCCGGTATGATTCTTACTTTTTCATTATTCTCTTGCTATTTAGTTACTAGTTTAATTTCTTGTAACGCTGCATTTGTGAACTTTGTTTTTAGAATTGCGTTTCAGCCCGTACCAACCCCCTATTTTGTAAACATGATATAAGTTTTCTTGGTAGTTATAAAAAAGAACAAATTTATAGCAGGCAGTAATTCATAGTAATTTAATCAAAAGTTAAACATTCGGTTTAAAAAGTTGCGATACGGTCGCAGGTGGTTGCAGGCTAGTCCAGACCTTAGCACAGTATAACTATTTTATGCTAATTAATATTTTTTATTAATCATTCATCTCAAATTTCTAAGGACCAATTGCTCTGTTTTAATTGCCTTTATTGCACCGTACTGTATCATCAGAGTTTAATTAATCTGGAAACCGATGTATTCATTTTCATATCCTGTAGTGATCTTAATATCTTTCCGAAAAACCATTAACTACACAAAAGTTTAAATACTTAGGTTATTATATGCCGTATAGCAGATAAATTCCGTTATTTGTTATTGCCTGTATGGCTCTACCAAGATATATTGGTATATCACTTTGAAATGTTTCAAATTAATTTTTACTCATTTAACCAAAGAGGTATCAAAAAAAAGGAAAATGAAGGACCGTGTCGTAAAATATTGGTCTTCTCCCTGATTACAATCAGTTGTAATTATTATATACATATTTATCATTTTCAACAATAAAATAGAGGAAAAATAAGCAAGCGCAAAATACGTAAAATAAATATGTGTTGCGGATATTGTAAAAACTCCTATTGTATCGACTGATTTCTTACGGTTTGGAAAAAGAAGTAGATTATTATTCAAAAGGCATACGAATACAGACCATTTTGACTATTTCGCGCGGTATTCTCCAGTCGAATTGATACTTCTTATCTCCGTTTTCATCAAAATAAATGTTTCCTGGTTTTGTCAATCACCTAGAGATTAGCTGATTATAGCATCTTTTAATACCTTATTCAGGTTACAAAAAATAATATCTCTAAAAACATACACATTCTCGTATTTTACTGAAGTGTAGTATATATTTTCTATTAAAAAGGCGCATTTTTATCTTAATTTACGGGTGTGTATATTTCAAATGTTTGTTCAAGTTCTTAACATGCGTTCATGTCTAGGCGTCAATGCAGTATCTGTACTTTTTCAAAAGAAAAAGAAGACGTCGGTGTGTTTGAGTGATAAGATAGCTTTTTAGGACAATAAATTTGGCCTTAATCTAAATAATGTTCACATGTACATTTAATATATAATACACTCCACATCGGCATAATTAGCTGTTGAAGTTTGCATAATAAACACTCCACACCGGCATAATTAGCTGTTTGAAGTTTGTATTATAATACACTCCACACGCATAATTAGCTGTTTGAAGTTTGCATATAATACACCTCAACCGGCAAAATTAGCTGTTTGAAGTTTGCATTATAATACACCTCACACCGGCATAATTAGCTGTTTGAAGTTTGCATTATATGTCAAATTATCCCTTCAGTTCAAGTTCGCATAATATTGAATTTCTATCATAATTATTGCTGGTATTCCTGTATGATGCAATAAAGAATTGGATTATTGTCATTACATCATTAATGCAGTGGCGTGTTTTTTCTCATGTATTTCAAGACACTGATTTGAACATATTATTTTTCAAACTAGGGCTTGATCTACGATGAACCGGGACTATGGGAGCTTTTTTAGTCAACGCCTATGTTGACGGAAATGTATATATGGCGACAGAAGTTGAAGCTGTCACTTGTAAGTAAATTTCATGGTAGTGTCAAATGAATATTCTATTTAGACAGGATAAAATTATACTGACATATAACCTTTTGTATTTAACAAAGGCACTATTGATGCTTCAACCTTGTGTTTTGTTAAAGACGTATTTTAGAATTTATATAAAAAATACTGCATTTATTCTAAATACATTCTTACATATTTTCCCCATATGTCTTGTAAAGGAATTGCGTGTTGTCATTAGACACAAAATGTTACGAACGAATGTCGTTACGACATAACTGAAGAATACATATTTGATAACATTTCAAGACATGCTTTGCTCAAAATAAAATTTTCTAACAACTTGAATCACAAATACGTCACGCAACGTTGTGTATTAGCCGTTTGTCGTGTGTTTATTAATAGTTGTGCATTAAACAAGTTTTTCTGATTGGATGTCTTGTGAAAATCTACGCATAACATATCTATTTATAAAAGCTGTAAAACTTTCTTTTTACATAATCGAGTTATTTTAAATTAAACGTCATATGTATAATTATATATAAACTTTATTTCAACAATAAAACAACACATTTTATCATTTTGAAATGCATATCCATGATTTCAGTTGCTGCTCTCCCTTATTATTCATGTTATTGTTGAGGCCGACTTTGCAAAATGACTATCATTCTTATCATAACCATACTGAACACTCATACACTACACTAACTGGAGATTAAAAAAAATCTAAAATTTGATTACAATATTTAGCACTTCATCATTGAATTAACTATACTGATGATGGATATTTTTGAGCTGTCTAACGTTCTTCTCGTCTTTTTTCGACCGCAAGAAAGGGTAAGTATTATATGTGGTGACATTACTTGCCTTTTCATAGCAAAATTGTGTGGTGATTGAGTGTTTATCAATTTCGTCAAGAGACACAGGCAGAAACTTTGACCAATCTTTAACCATGATAGCATTACGCTGCCGAATGAATGCATACGGGGAAGCGGCGAACTTATTAAACTGTAATACAATTTGACATGAACTGCAGTTGGTTTTAAAACGCCTTATTTTTGTTTCCAGTATATATATCAATATGATCTCAATAAATATGTTGGTTTGTTTGTTGGATTTAATGTTCTGTAACACTATTTCAGTCATTTGAAAAGTATGTCTGCTGGAGAATAGATATATTGCCGTCACACTTCAATATCACGTCGAAGACATGTGACTGATACCACACTCGATACTAACAGGTACATGTAGACCCGTTTTATATTTTAAATATTTTTTTTTTGCTCAGTAATAAAAGTTTTAGATGGTCAAAAAACCCAGATATCATCAGTTCGATCTTCGTCTGAGACATATTAAGACATTAAAACTGTTACTTGTACGCTGCATTTTTATGCCCATTAAAATTTGATCGAGTTTTTCGTTCGGATTAACAAAACTATTCACCTAATAACAACATAACATAACATGACATAAAGTTATACAGTCATAGCCATTTGAACATTAACAAGAAAATCATATACACATGTACATAAAAACTGAGACACATTGAGTATTTTTCAGATAAGCAGGTCGTTGATATTCTACTTGAACATATCTTAAATCTGATTACATAATTATATTTCAAACTGTCATTATATTAAATATTATCTGTTTGTCTTAGCTGAAAAGCAAAATCTAAAACTTAGCGACATAATTTATTAAACGTACGGAGGATGAACTCATATAGATATGAACTTGTTAAGATTTGACTAATGGCTTTACATGTACAGCCCAATTTATTCCGCAGTAATCTTTCTATTCTCTTACTTATAAATCATTTACTAGACTCATAATTAATTATTTTGGATTTTTACCCAGTATTTCATCATCAGTTTTTTTTCCCTCTAACCATGATGGGATATCTTCCTAGCTCGCCGTAAAATCGCCAAGATTTGTATTTTCCTTTACACTAAGTGTTTTCCTCATATATTTGTTATGATTTTGTTCAAATATTTATTGCATTAAATAACCAAAAACTTCAGCACCATAATTTGATGCAGATCCAACGAGACATCAAATAAATAACATTTACTTCTGTTGTTAAATCTAACAGATTAAAGACTATAAAAAGTTTGGCAATTCAAATAAAGATCGATCAGCGAGGTTTTCTATTGTTTTCGATACCATTTCCGTTTTATAAAAAAAGAATTCTAAGATAACGAAAAGTATATACTATATTTAATATAATGTTATTATAATAAAATCAGGCCTTGAATGTCTACCGTTTTCAAATATCATAATATTTGTTTCATTTGTATTTACTTTTAAATCCCATGTATGGCTATATGTTCTAAATAATTAAGTAAAGATTGTAAAGCTTCGGGGGTATGTGCGAAAGTACAGCGTCATCAGCAAATAGTAATATGAATAATTTCATTTCTTCAAGTCTAAACAGCCGTCAATATTGTTTAATATAGTTAAAATGTCATTTACGAGGAACAGAATTAATAAATAGAACATTGGTCCTCCCAGTTTAACATCGATTTTGAGTCAAAAAATGAAGGAATTTGTCCTTTGTGTCGAATACACGCTTTCACAACACTGTACATGCTTTTGAGTGCATTGATAAATTAAGAACTTACGTTAGAGCCTATCAAGTTGAAAATAGATATAAAACGGTCAATTTTGTCAAAATATTTTTCAAAGTCAAGGAAAGCGCAGTATAGTTTGTTTTTGTAAAAGTTTTTGAATTATTGAATGTAAAACGAATATGCAGTCTCTAGTGGATTTTCCTTTTTGAAAGCCGAATTGATTTTGAATTATTGTTTCATGTTTAGTTCACCATTTCGTTGGCCGTTTAACAAGATTTGTGAATATATTTTAGATAGTATATTGATGAGAGTGACACCTCTGTAGTTTTTGGGGTCATCTAAATTACCACTTTTAAATATGGACAGATTATCCCTTCCCAAAACATTTTGGGTACTCTCCCCTGTTTGAGTAGTCGATTAAACGTTATTAAGAAGGTTTATTTGGATAAAAGAAAAATTGTAAATTTCAGCACACGTTTGACTCTGTTATTTTGTACTGTTTTTTTATTCGCTTCCAAAATTCTTTTGGATTAGTTTTACCTAGACTGTCATATCGTTTTTTTTTCTTGTCTTAGATATTTATTTTTACTTATACGTTTGACTTTACAATAATTTGTCTTTGCTTGTAAAAAGTTTACTCGTGTTTTTGCATCTTTTTTTTTTTATTAAATTCGTTTCTTGTTTTGTTGGTATTTTTCGTAGACGTTTTACATTCAATATCAAGCCATGGTTTCTATTGGTTTCTTTTGTTTATACGAAGACTTCATTGGCTTTCCAAACACATTAAGAACACTCATATAATATTGTTAAAAATGAATTAGTTGCATCATAAATATCGCTGTTATGTTCTGTTTGTTTAATGTTAGAACCTGAATGAATTCCTCAACTTTGATTCATCTTAAATATTTTCATGATTTTCATCCTCGTTTGTTTTGAATTTCTCTGTAACAGACGTGCGAGGTTTAGGCAAAACAGACAAAAGCACAATGATTAGTCTTTGGAAGCACGGTTTGGCAGTTAATATTTCAGGTAATAAATTTTCAAAATCTGATCACCAAACTCTGTATAATCTTTACAAACTGATAGTTTACTGCTTAGATCTCCTATAACAAAGCATTTGCCGAAATATTAACTTTTCAATGTCGTTTTTCATTTCATTAAGAAATCAAATTCTGAATGTTATGACATTTGAATTTTAAGGTTGAATATAAACAATTGCAAATAAATACATCTCCATCAAAAGAAAACAATTTTTACTCAATTTAGTCCACAATAATTCCATATTGGTTAGTTCAACGACCTCTACATAATTTTTCACGAGTTTTTTAAATTTTAAAATAAATTGCTAATCCTCCGTTTTAACGACCTCTTTCTGATTTATTACCAAAACATATGTAAACATATATAACCTGGTATTTCAAGATTTACATATGCTTTTTTGAAATCCCAAGTCTCTGTTAGAAATACAACATCATTATAATATCTTACAATTTACAAAATCGTTAAAAACACGTATCTTCGTCATGGCAAGACTAGTATTTATATGAGAGAAATAAGTGTTGCATAAGATAAAAATGAAGTGACAATTCTTAGGCACCTGCGTCTGTATTTAACGTTTGTGTTTGCAGACGGAGGTTAATACCCATTTATCAAATGCAGGTAAACATGGAAAACATTTACTCTTGTTGATAGGGATAGGGGTAGGCTTATGTCTTATTAGTTTTACATTAAACATTTAAGTTAATTCTTAACAGCAGGAAAACATACATACATCAAATTATGGTTAAATAAATGCCATATTAAACGAAATGACTGCTAACCATTAAAATGTTAAAATTAAAATCATATTTAACCAAATAGGATGGTGTTTGACATTTAGAAAGATGTAATTCCGATGCATTAACAAACTAATATCGTCCTCTCTATAAACCTATTGTCTAAACACTATGATGCGATTTAATAATTCCTCTAAATACGTAATTAGTGTGTTTATTTTTCATGTTTTATTCAATCCATATGTGATATATTCCCATCCTAATAGCCATATTCCATATCTTCCAACTGGATAGTTATATTTCTATGAAACTTTGTCACGTTGAAGACAATTAAAAAATAAAAATGTTTCACCAAGAGTTTTTTTTAAATGTTTATCTAATTAAGGGGAGATAATCCCTATTGAAGCCTATGGAAAATAGCATTTTCTGTGAATATGAAAAACTGAATTGATTTAAAAGAAAAACTCATGGTAAAAAAATATGCATTTTATGATTTTGTACCAACTTTCGTGAAAAAAATCTAAACTTTACTTTTTTTATTTTTCAGGGGAGATAACTCATGGAAAAAAATCAAGTGGAGGTTATAAAAGAAATTCTGTCACTTGTCATAACGTGTCAATTTACTCCTAAGATTATCATTGTTTGACACTTTAAAAAATTATATACATGTATATTTGTTAAGTTGTATGCCAGGCGTTGAGGAATTGATCACTATTAGGATGGGGAGAACTTAATCATAATGGTTGAGATAAATTAATTACCTTTACTGAATGATACTGGCGCAACATAAACAGCAAAATGTATTGACGATTTGTCTATTATTACTTCTACTTACGTTTCAAATGGTTTCTATCGACTATTGATTTTTTTCTAAGGAAAATATTTGATTTAAGAGGAAGTGTGATATTTTTTATCTACTTTAACTGTATGCATTCTTAACAGATTTTACGCACCCCATGAAAACGTGTGTTAATATACATTCTTCTTTGTAGGAATTTAATCAAACAACTTGGTGTAAGTCACCTTGTAGACATTATCAAATATATGATAACGAATATATGTTCATCTGTTAAATAGAGAGGCATACCGGTGTCATCACTTCTGTATATAACTTTATATATTTGAAAATCGTTATTTAACATTTCGTAACATGTAATGATCCTTTTTCTGACATATCTTACTTGACATATCTTAAATAAATACATATATCTATAATCAATTATCGTATTGCGCATGCAAAGATTCAGCGGGTATCTATCACTGAGCATCGAATCGCGAACTATATATATATATATATAATATATATATAAATCTTTTTTTTTACAAGATTATCAATTTAAAAATGTATTCTATACTTTTAATTGTTTGAATACCGATTATTGAATTGTATATGCATATTATGACATTTATTAATATTTTTGTTTATTTTTATTTAATGTCAAATGTAAAGCAAAATAAAGCAAAGGACATTTTACGAGTGCCATTTAGGTCAAATGTTTTCTTCTTTAAAAGAATTATCAAGGACGGACAAAATTAAAGACTCAGTGATCTTTTATCTTTTCAATACTTATTTTTTAAGGCCTTTGTGTTGATTTATCAACACATTCTTTAGTAAACAATTATATCATTTAAAGGCTTGTCTGTGTTTAAATTATGTTTGACTTAATTAAGAAATTAAAAAAAATATCCGTACTCGAAACTGCTCGAGAAAACGCCCTTTAAATGATATTCTATGGGATCAAATCTCCAAATGCATTTACAAATATACTTCTCAGTCTCTGAATGGAACATCTATTATTTTTATACACTTACTGACATACCTCTATATTGAAATATGGTCACTGCGGAACTACTCTCGATTTGATCTGATTTAAATCATTTAGACATTGGCTTTATCTATCTAATAGGATCTTAAAATCACATACAAATCCTCATTTAAAAAGTGCAAAAATATTATAATTTATGAGATCAAAGAACAACATTTACAAGAAAGCCAGGAAACTCACTAAGTACATTCTATCAGAAGCAGTTATCGTGTTAATGGTGGTAAACAGTGCGGAAAAGGGGATAATTGTACATAAATGATTTTAAGAGTTACATGCCCTTTTGGAAGAAATATTTTAAAATTTTGAAAGTGATCAATATTCCAAACTTGAAGTGAATATATTTTGAGTTTATGAGAAAATGACATTAACTAATACAGAAAATTCTAAGTGTCGAAAAGGAGCACAACTATGCAACAATTAATTTCAGAGTTACATACCTTTTGAAATTGGTTCCTTTATAGATAGTAAAGAATGTCTGATAATTTTACGTACAATTCTAAACAAGTACAGAAATTTTTAAGTCGAAAAAGGGTCATAACTCTGCCAAATTTATTTTAAAAGTTATCTGCCCTTCTGAAATAGTTTCCTTTCTTGATAAGGAGCAAATATACCAACTTTAAAGCGATAATATTTGATGGTTATTGGTTATGGAGAAATAGACCTTAACCAACACCGACATCGACACCGCCTCATCGACACTGACGAGAGGGTAACTAGAGATAGTTTTCGTAGAAAACTGATGTCCTCCCCCTTCCCCTCATACACACATATAAACACCAAGGCACACAGTGACATATGCAAATAGTATATGTTGAAGGCTAACTATATTGATAAAGCTCCACCCAGAGTTATGGACATTGGTGGTGAGACTTCCCTCATCAATGTCTTTCCATAAGTGAAATTTTGTTTTAATAGCATAAGTAGAACAAGGGTTATCTTGTGGTTACGAAATTTTGAAAAGGAGGAATAACTCCAAAAATACTGAGGCCAGAGTTATGAACCTTGTGCATGATACTTTTTCTCACGAATTTCTTTCTATAAATGAAATTATAAAGCATGAGTCGAACCGAGTTATCTGAAGGACACGAAATTGTAAAAAAGCGAAAAACTCCCAACAAGAAACCTTAGAAATGGATTATACTCTTGTGTCACTGTAATTCTTGCCCATAAAATCTACCTATGAAGCTTCAAGTTATTATCTCATAGTGCATGAGTAAGCTCCGGACAAAACTTAATTGTATAGAAACTTAATTGAATATGAAATTAAACAAAGGGCAAATAACCCAAAAATAATTATTTGCAGAAGAAAGGTTCTTGTACACTGCAATTCTTTTTTGTGAGGTCTATCCACTTATGAAGTTTCAAGGTTATGTGTCTCATTGTGCATGAGTAATGCTTAAAAAATATGTGCAGAGGTATTGTACTTGTGCACTGCACTCTTTTCATCTATGAAATTTCAAGGTTATATACCTCATAGTGCGTGAGAATGCTCTTGAAAAAAATAAGTGTTTTCATTTAACAAAAGGCACTTACTCCAAAAATATGATTATAGAGTCACTATTCTTGTGCTTGACACTTTTCCATCATGAGGTCTATCCACCCGTGAGGTTTATGTTAAAAGCGTTTATACTTTTTGAGTTACGTTCCAGACAAAAAAAATATGAAATATAACAAAGGGCAATAACTCCAAAAATGATTTTCAGAGTTACATTTTTTGTGTATGACACTTCTCCTCCATGAGATCTATCTATCTGTGAAATTTCAAGTTAATAGCTTTGATACTATTGGAGTAATGCTCCGGACAAAAATAAGTATGAAATTTAACAACGGCAATAACTCCAAACATTTGATGTTGCTGATTACAGTTCTTGTACATGACACTTCTCCTCCATGAGATCTATCCATCTATAAAAATCAAAGTTAAAACTCTAATACTTTGTGAGATATGCTCCGGACAAAATATAATAATGAAATAAACAACGAGCAATAACTCTAAAAATATAATGCCAAAGTTACGGTTCTTTGCACTGCACTTCTCCTCCATGTGATTTATCTACAATGACGTTTCGAAATAATAGCTTTGATACTTTCTGATTTATGCTCCGGAAAAAAGTGTGACAGACAGACAACTCCACAAAAACAAAATGTCCCCCCCATATGAATATGCGGGGGGGGGGGGGGGGGGGGGGGGGCAAACACAACAGCTCGACTTTTTTCTTCAAAATTGGAAGTAGTAACTATTTTTTTCAGATTTCACGCTTACTTTGCCATGATTTAATTTCTTTTAAATGTCATTTCCAATATTTTTCCAGTTCAGCTTTTGGAAAACAACGCAATGTTAGTCATCAGTTTTAAATACTTACATATGTTAAATTTCTTATAAGCGTAGCCAAAAGTTTTAATGATTGACATGCATTGCAAAACAAAGTTTGTTTCTCTTATCAAAATCTACATACATGTATTTCATAACATAATATTGCCTTACCTAAAAGTTGCACTGAACACAATAGCTATTTCCGACGTTTATATTTTCTAACAGGTCCCCTTTCGTAAGAAGTAATTTGTTTTGAAACACATTTTAAGGCATTGTATATCAATTCCATTTACATATTTCGGCTAGATAACTTCACCTCTTCAACAGTAAATTGCAATATAAACAGAAACGAATAAATGTTGGAATCCTTTTGATGTTATTAACATATAATAGAAAGGCATTGCCATTTACATTATATCCATTATGGGAAAATTTTAAGTGGCTGCAAGTAGCAAGTAGTATTACATTATTATATCATTAAAAATAACAAATATCAGGACTAAAAACAGGAGAAGGACAGAATTTATTGTCTATACCATAAGGTGTGTTCAGTTCAAATTTCAACAGTGATTCAAATTGTTCAAATATTCCTATCAATTTATTAATTGTTGATACAAAGTTCTACAAAACTTAGAATAGACATACTGTTTATCATATTCATTAAGACTGAAGAAATACAGAACTAAACAAAAAATTGAATGTGTACGAGGATGTTCAAATTGAAATGCAATTTCTAGCATATCTAGAAAGGATTTGTTAATTTTCACAACCAACCATCGGATTCCTGCAAAGTATTCACCTCCGTGAGCTATGCACATTTCAACCTTTTGATCCAATTTTTAAAGACAGTTTCATAGTCGTTTCTGGGTATACCCTTGAGACACTGGAAGATGGCTGAACCAAGATATTTTCGTGTTTTTTTATTTCGTCCAGTGAGGTACTTTTTGAGCCTCGGGAACAGGAAGTAGTCACAGGGGGCAAGGTCTGGGGAAATACGGCTGGTGCAGAAGCTCTACAACCTTTTCCTGCCTTAAAAAAAATCGCCTACAATAGCCCTTTGTGGCTAAACACGTTGTCATGCAGCAACCTACCCCCGATAAACCTGCCGCTGGCCTGCGTCTATTGAAATATTTCTTCAACTTTTTAGAACAGCCCCTCTGTAGAACTTGCTAATGACCGATTTACCTTTCGGAACAGCAATTTTTTATAGCAGGCCCTTGATTTGTGAAGAAAACTGCATACATAACCTTTCTGACGCTCATTGTGCGTTTGGCTATACATGGCTTTTCATGTCTTTTGAGCCCATATCTTGTTTTCATGTTTCGTTTGGGCTCATAGAAATGCACCCATGTCTCGTCGCCTGTGACAATATTGCAAACGAGCGATTTATTGTATTTTTGGTACATTTTCAGCAAAGATTTTGCCATTTTCTGCTCCTCTGTGAGCAAATGGGGTATCCATCGCGCATTATCTATTCATTTAAGGTGCTTCCTTAGATTTGAATGAACTGCCCCTATTGAGATGCCTACCTTTCGGGGTATTTCCCTAACAGTGAATCTTGCTTCTGTCGATACAATTTGTCTGACTTTTTCTACCATTTTCGGGACTGGTTGCTGTCATTCTGCGATGGCCACATGGTGCATCTTGCAAGGACGTTATTCCACTTGCAAATTCTTGCACCACCTAGTAACCGATGAATAGGACAGCTCACCAGGGGCCATAAATTGAGCATATTTTATGAAATATTTCTTTTGGACCTATACCAAGAAAACAGCGTTTTTGATGTAGGCCCGTATTTGGGCGGCGAACGCTGATTTTTTACCAACCATTTTATCATTAGTATATACGAGTATGCAATTTTCTCGTTGTGTAGCCGAGGCTAGAGAGGACAGATTTACACAAAACTGGTAGAGATAATTGATACCCCTATGCGATCCAAGTAGGTTTTTCGTGAAAAGCATGCATAGTTACATAATATAACCCGAGTTGCATTTCAATTTGAACATCCCTCGTAATATTGATGAATGAAAATCTTTTTTACTCCTTTCATAAATTTCAATATGGCAATATAGAGACAAGATGTCCTAAAGGTATAATCCCTGTAATGGTTCCGCTACGTCGTGGACCCTTAACCTCTACCAAAATAACTAAGGTACCCTAATGAAACTTTTAGGGAACTTTGTTTATCTCCGTGAAAGGCCATGAGGTCCGAAATGTAGCGGAACCATAATAGGGACTTTACCTTAAGCATGCGTGTATAGAATAAAGCAAAATACAGGAATATAAATGATATTGTAGAATATTTTTGTTTCACATAACGGGCAAGGAATACAATTGATTTAATGACACTATGGCGAAAAAAAAAAAGAAAAAAAAATGGATTCGCAAAGATAAAGCTTGATTGCATCCGTAATAGTTCATGCATCCAATTGCAGCTATGCCTTCAGATAGTTGGAAGCATTTGCTAGAACATGGCGCTGTGGTTTCTGTTGCACCGAAACATCATTGATTTGACTTTTTATCAAAGTTACTAAAATATAAAATGTCGGAGTTACTCACCAGTTATTTCACAGATTTCAATCTGCTCCACTTTTATAATCCCCTACCGGAATACACATCACATTTCTGTGTTACATGTTAGTGTGCCTGAACATTATTCCTTGATGTGCAATATAATTCACAAGAAGATGAAATAATTGCAATCACCACAAATTGTTCAGTGACATTTATAAATCTATTTGCCATGTTATTTATACATTGATGATTTCAGGTCTATACACGTGCGAATAGGGTATTAGATTATGACCTAAGATGATCTTTTTACTTGAGATTTTTGACGTTTTCTCTCCTTTTGAGTAAGTATAGACGCTGTCTTAATGTCTGATTCTAAAGTTTATATGAAATTATTATAGTAGAATATTTAGAATGTTTCACCAAACCACACACACACACACACACACACTATATAATATATATATATAATATATATATATATACACACACACACACAGCCGTGCGTGTTAGGTCGGAAATCAGCAAAATGTATGAAACTGATGTTTTCAGTTTATGCATGTTTCTTTTCTTTGAATCTAAGAATATTCAAAAGCATTCAAATATACGATATAACTAAAATGTTCGAGGAAGTGATTAATATATGTACCAGATAAATATTTTGACCATTGAATTAGCGTTGTAACATTTGCTTCTTCAAGGGAAAATTGATTTATTTCTTTAGTTCGACTGGAAAACATGACAAAGAAAAAATAAATAAATACAATAATGATTATAATACTTAAATAACATCAATAAAAAAAGTCATTTTAACCTAGTTTCTTGATGTGATACACTTTTAGGAGAAAACAACAACCAAATGTATGACACCGATTCAGGACTATTTGATTCATTTACGTTAAACGGGCTAATCTAGACTCCCTCACATGCTCACGATCCTAATTTCCCCGGGTCTACTGCATACTATCTTATACGGGCCAAATCAAATATTTGTAATTATACTTACCCAGTGGACTCAGTATGTGGGAGAAATAATCATGTTTTTTTGCATTGCAGCGCTCGTCATAGAAGGAAGCTCCCGAAATACATAGAGCGGAAATGTGCTTAAAGCATTTGTGTGCGTTTTCAGACAACAAACAACCTCGGTTCACAGACAGCTGATCATGGAATGGAAGCACTGTTTGATGTGAAAGTAGATTTTCTGTGTTGGAGTTAACTGTTTCTCAAATTGCATTTCATTAATATGAAGACCTTCACTAATTACAGACTGAGGAAGGCAACAAGCACACAGAACACCTGGGTAGATCAATCGACCAGCCTGAAGGTCCCCCGATATGAAAATTGCGAGTGACTCTGCCGGGAAAAGTAGAATAATGTTATTTCTTTAATTCTATTTGGGTCCACTCTTATAGACAAAGTCTCCAAATGACTGAAATGATGTCGGTGAAACGCTAAACCGGGAAACAAACATTTGTTTTTTTTTTTCTGTTTCAAAGATATTTTAAATAATTTCCTTAGTGCCTTTTAATGTAGGAAAAAAGATGCCATATCGTAAAAAATTGGATTTCCTTACCAAAAACAAAATACTTTTGTCTTTCCTGTATTATTTGCATAAGATCCCCTACTTTTATAACTTTCATAAGAAAAATACTCCCAATTACAGTCATTTGTTTATGGATCAAATACCCTTCTATGACAACCAAATCAGATCATTGCAGCAATACGTTTTTATCTCTAAATTGTAGTATCTTATTATGGATTGCTCAGAAACCTATCCTGCTGTCACTTCTATAGTAATTATAGATGAATTCACTGTATTTTCAAAAAACATCCCGTTTGTTTGTTTTTTCTTTTTTTTACTAAAGGTAAGGTTGGGGGCGGCAGATAAGGATTGGTAGGGTTAGGATTAAAATCATAGAGTAAGATTTTGAAAATTAAGATCACAAATGGTATGAACAACTTTATCAGTGGGTTTGACGGATTCAGCCAAAACTAAATTCAATAAATAATGATTTTATTAACCTTAACATAATCTTGATCTTCATATAAACTAATGATAATTAGTTGTTAATATTCAAACAAGAATTTAAATGCTACATGTACAAAGCAAAGAAAATATCCGATAAATGAAATCATTATTTAAGATCCTCGCACCTTTTTGAATTATTTCTAAGAAACCTGTAAGAATATCAAATTCCTTAATGCTTCCTAACTACTGTTTCTCGCCTTCGCTAACTGTCAAACCAAACGTCACCGGCTAACAGTTTCTGAGTATAGGCTTGGGACCAACTGAAACTTTACGTTATCAATTGGTGAGTCGCAATATGTTATAGAAACCACGTCAATAAAGAACTACTGGCAATGAAACAAACGCCGAAGCCAATCGGCCATCAGGGAGTATGCAATTTTACTTGGGGCTGCAAATTCGAGAGAACACCGATTGTTGTAAAAGCTTTTTTGAAACATCGCGAACACACAGTGGCTTTAGTATAATTTTTGCATAATCTTTTAAACATATATTTAATGTCGATTGGGAAATAAGTTATTACAACTTAAAACTAATCCCTAGGCGGTTCCTGGGTTGTAACATACTTTGCGTCTTGGAAAATCGTGACAAGTCCTTGCCCCAACAGGGTTCGAACCTACAAACGTCGGATCTGCAGTCGGGTATGTTTCCACTGAACAACGGCGTCCTTTAATCTTTTTAGTGTTACTGAGGCGTGTATTTATATTTCTCATAGTTTTGGTCTATCTAGAATGAGTTTTACAACATAATGAATAAATTCTTCCTCACTTAATACAGTATTTATGACTTTAATCTCTCTAAGGTCAAAATTATTTAGTTTATTAAAGTAGAGCTTTTTAAAAATTTGTTTCATATAATCAAGTGATGTAATTATACTTAAATACTTAATTTCACTTAGTTGCTTAATGCACTAACATTTGACAGTAACATAGTTGCCTATAAGCATAATTGGGATTTTATCGTCCTAAATTTGCTGTTAATTGTTTCCTTATGAGTGAGCATCAATTTTCCTTATGACTGTTTAACAGAAATCTAGTTTTTAACGTACTTCTTAAACATAAGAAAATGTGATCAAATGTGTTGGGTAATATCCAATATACGCAATGCATTTAATGGCAATATAGAAATTACAACTTCTGAAAATGCAATACGTTTTATTGAATAAAATGACGTTAACCGTATGTGTCCACTACAAGGCCAGGGTTAGAAAAAATATCCTTTTACTACACAGATTGGAACACCTTAGGATAGGATCTGATAAAATTAAGATATATATATAATATAAAATATATATAAATATATATATATATATATATATTATTCCTAAACATAACATTGGAAGGGTACAAATAATGGTAACTTTTCTTTTTCAAATAATTTTTTAAACAAGAACATGGTACGTGTCCTTACTATATTCAAGCATTACTAACTTAAATGTGGAGTTTTTTGTCATGCTCGAATTCCACCAACTTACTTAGTCATGAGTTAAACTTAAATACTTAGGTGATTTTTTTTTATGATTAAAAAACCTAAATATTTCATTTCTTATCATATTTTGGTTGTAGTTAAGGTAAAGAATTCTATCAAAATGGTCATTGAATAGTGAATATTTAGTAAACATGAATAGTGGAATACGTTTTATTAAATCAAGAATCCTAATTTGACTTAGCGATAAGAATTTGGGGCATTCGAGTCTGATCTATAAAAACAAGAAATTCATTTATATTTATGTGACAAGCATCTCCATGAAGAATCGCTTGAAGTATCCAGATTTGATAACACTATTTTTTTACCAAAGCTTTTAAGTACAGTTAGTACTTTCAAGATTTAAAAAAAAAACAACAAAAAAAAAAAACGTCTTGACTACAGTACCATTACAAACTTTTTTTCTGCTTTGGATTTAGACACAGAACCCACTGAATTCATTGTATTGCAATTATATATAATATAAATATATTCAAATTTGAGCAAATGAAGTGGAAGTATTAAAGAGATGACATAGTTCTTTTAAACATCTGATAAGATCGTCCAGATATATATTACATCATTTGCACATCACATTCGAAAACGTTTTGCACATTTATTTTTACTGTTTGCAACTTATTTTCTTCTTTATTGTTTGGTGTCTATTTGACAAGTGTAATGGTTATTTTTCTGATAATTAGTCATTTTAATTTTGTCTCGCGTCCACTTTGTTGACAATGGCCATGGGTACAATAAAGTTCAACGAAACATATGATCGTGAAATTTTAGAAAACATCAGTCATCATGATATGTAGTTCTTCATCGGACTATCTAATGAATACAATGCGAATATTTGATAATGGGGTTTTTTCAAGGGATATGAATTTAACAATAAACAGAAGTTTTTCAATGCTTAATTCAAAGAGCAAAAATGGCTCTGGACTTAAAATTTCAAAATCATATCACCGGCATCTTAAATAATTCATAATTCCCGCATAAAATACGATTTCGATTATGATAATATAAAATTCAGACTGTAACATAAAACAATACAAAATTTGTGGAATGCAAATGACATTCTAATTAACGAAAGTTGAAGCCACCGTTTTTTTATGCAATTCCCGTTTGGTTTTAGATATGCAGGGCACCATCGTTTTGTTTCGTTTTTGTTTTCAGAAAAAAAGGCATGTTTGAATGACCCAAATCAAGACGGCTGTTGGTTGTTTAGTCAGTAACATAACATTCCTGTAAACCATTTTTAGCTCACCTGAGCAAAGCTCAGGGTGAGCTATTGTGATCCCGTGAGTGTCCATCGTCCGTCGTAGGTGTGCGTCGTGCGGCGTCAACAATTTATGTTTACACTCTACACCTTTATTTCTTAAGCAATCATGTTTATGACCATATGTCTCGATTGAGTTCGATTATGGCTGAGATCGGTCAAGTAGGTCAGGAGTTATGTCCCTTTTAATATTAAAAAAATGCCAGATTTCACTTTGTTAACACTCTAGCATCTTCATCTTTTGAGCAATCATCTTCAAACCTTATGGCAATGTTTATGACCATAATGTCTCGATTGAGTTTGATTATGGCTAAGATCGGTTGATTAGGTCAGGAGTTATGCCCCTTTTAATATTAAAAAATGCCAGATTTCACTTGTTTACACTCTAGCATCTTTATCTTTTGAGCAATCATCTTCAAACTTTATGGCAATGCTTATGACTATAATGTCTCAAATGAGTTCGATTATGGCTGAGATCGGTCAATTAGGTCAGGAGTTATGCTCCTTTTAATATAAAAAATTGCCAGATTTCACTTTGTTTACTCTCTAGCATCTTCATTTTTTTAAGCAATCATCTTCAACCTTTATGACAATGTTTATGACCATAATGTCTCAATTGAGTTCGATAATGGCTGAGATCGGTCGATTAGGTAAGGAGTTAAGCCCCTTTTAATATTAAAAAAATGCCAGATTTCACTGTTTACACTCTAGCATCTTCACCTTTTAAGCAATCTTCTTTAAACTTTATGACAATGTTTATGACCATAATGTCTCGATTGAGTTTGATTATGGCTGAGATCGGGCAATTAGGTCAGGAGTTAAGCCCCTTTTAATGTAAAAAATGTCAGATTTCACTTTGTTAACACTTTAGCATCTTCATTTCTTTAAGCAATCATCTTCAAACTTTATGACAATATTTATGACCATAATGTCTCAATTGAGTTCGATTATGGCTGAGATCGGTCAATTAGGTCAGGAGTTATGCCCCTTGTAATATTAAAAAAATGCCAGATTTCACTTTGTTTACACTCTAGCATCTTCATCTTTTAAGCAATCATCTTCAAACTTTATGGCAATGCTTATGACCATAATGTCTCGATTGAGTTTGAATATGGCTGAGATGGGTTAATTAGGTCAGGAGTTAAGCCCCTTTAATAAAAAAAATGCCAGATTTCTCTTTGTTTACACTCTAGCATCTTCACCTTTTGAGCAATCATCTTCAAAACTTTATGACACTGTTTATGACCATAATGTCTCGATTGAGTTCGATTATATCTAGATCGTCAATTAGGTCAGAAAGTTAAGCCCCTTTTAATATTAAAAAAAATGCCAGATTTCACGTTGTTTACACTCTAGCATCTTCATCTTTTGAGCAATCTTCTTCAAACTTTATGACAATGTTTATGACCATAATGTCTCGATTGAGTTTGATTATGGCTGAGATCGGGCAATAAGGTCAGGAGTTAGTCCCTTTTAATATTAAAAAAAATCCAGATTTCACGTTGTTTACACTCTAGCATCTTCATCTTTTGAGCAATCATCTTCAAACTTTATGGCAATGCTTATGACCATAATGTCTCGACTGAGTTTGATTATAGCTGAGATTTGTTGATTAGGTCAGGAGTTATGCCCCTTTTAATATAAAAAAATGCCAGATTTCTCTTTGTTTACACTCTAGCATCTTCACCTTTTGAGCAATCATCTTCAAAACTTTATGACACTGTTTATGACCATAATGTCTCGATTGAGTTCGATTATATCTTAGATCGGTCAATTAGGTCAGAAGTTAAGCCCCTTTTAATATTAAAAAAATGCCAGATTTCACGTTGTTTACACTCTAGCATCTTCATCTTTTGAGCAATCTCTTCAAACTTTATGACAATGTTTATGACCATAATGTCTCGATTGAGTTTGATTATGGCTGAGATCGGGCAATAAGGTCAGGAGTTAGTCCCTTTTAATATTAAAAAAAATCCAGATTTCACGTTGTTTACACTCTAGCATCTTCATCTTTTGAGCAATCATCTTCAAACTTTATGGCAATGCTTATGACCATAATGTCTCGACTGAGTTTGATTATAGCTGAGATTTGTTGATTAGGTCAGGAGTTATGCCCCTTTTAATATAAAAAATGCCAGATTTCACTTTGATTACACTCTAGCTTCTTCAGTTCTTTAAGCAATCATCTTCAAACTTTATGATAATGTTTATGACCATAATGTCTCAATTGAGTTCGATTATGGCTGAGATCGGTTAATTAGGTCAGGAGTTATGCCCCTTTTAATATTAAAAAAATGCCAGATTTCACTTTGTTAACACTCTAGCATCTTCATCTTTTGAGCAATCATCTTTAAACTTTATGAGAATGCTTATGACCATAATGTCTCGATTGAGTTTGAAAATGGCTGAGATCGGGAAATAAGGTCAGGAGTTAGTCCCTTTTAATATTAAAAAAAAAATTTGCCAGATTTCACTTTGTTTACACTCTAGCATCTTCATCTTTTGAGCAATCATTTTCAAACTTTATGGCAATGCTTATGACCATAATGTCTCGACTGAGTTTGATAAAGCTGAGATTTGTTGATTAGGTCAGGAGTTATGCCCCTTTTAATATAAAAAAAGCCAGATTCACTTTGATTACACTCTAGCAGCTTCATTTTTTTAACAGTCATCTTCAAACTTTATGACGTTGTTAATGACAATAATGTCTTGATTGAGTTCAATAATGGCTGAGATGGGCCAATTAGATCAGGAGTTATGCCCCTTTTAAAAAAAAAAATCCAAGATTTCACTTTGTTTACTTCATACCATCTTTTTTTTTTTTAAACAATCTTTTTTAAACTTCAGGACAATGTTTTTTGCCCATAATCTCGCAATTGGATTCAATTTATAACTGATATTGACTAGTTAATTTAGAGTTATGCCCTTTTCCACCATAAAAAAAAAATAGATTTCACTTTGTTTACACTCTAGCATCTTTATTTCTTAAGAAATAATCTTTCTCAGGTGAGCGATCAAGGGCCATCTTGGCCCTCTTGTATTGTTTAGGCACACGTACATGAATGGAAAGAGATATTTTCTTTATAATATATATCAATATACATAACATGTATTATATTATTTCATAATGTGAAAATTGTTGGGATAAACCAAAGCATTCTCGCTCGAGTAAAGGGCGTACGTTACAGTTCACTATCGCAACGTTTCAGACATGATCAGTGAGCCATATTTCGAATACTACAAATGTTCGGTTATATGCTGTAACAAAGTCAACACAACAACGTTTAAAGGTTTGTTTCGCAAGAAGAGGAAATCTGTTTGTATTTATAACATTTAGAATAGTTTATCAATTGCAAAAATTAAGTATGTTTAACAATTCTTTAAACTTTGCAGTAGGAATTCCACCGCATCACATTCCTGCACCTTAAAGACACCCTAAAGATGTCAATATAGTCCGTCAACGTCGACATTGAAAAAATCGACGGACATTTTGTTTGTTTATGAAAGTAATTTTCTCGACTAGACGTCATAATAAACGATACACAATTTTGAAAATAAAATGACTATTTCAATCAGGGTGCTTTACACACTCTTTTTTCTTTTTAAATATTTTGTCACTGTCATTGCGTAATTATGAAATTTACACGGTAACAAAATTTGAATCGGAAAAAAAGGGGCGTTAAAAAAGTTTACTATAGGGAGAAAAAGAAAGAGCGCTGCATTTTGTTAAGATCTGCATTTCACTAAAATGGAATAAAATTCCGAATTATTGCTCCTTAAAAATGTCATGGAAATTACCCTTTTTTAATTTTTCCATTTATAGTTTACATTTGTACATCAAGATAATTGTAATTATATGCTTGGAATGATGTAAACGCATGCACTTTCTCTTCTTCTCCCTCATTCCTTATATTTCAATCAATTGATCATTATTTTTTTCTTCTTTCATCATTAATCATGCAATAAATATCAATGCAGTCTGTGAATAACACGGGAACCTGCACATTTTATCTCAATGCTAAAACACACAGAGAGCGTGTGTCTAATATTGTCATTGGTTTCAAAAGCAGTGAGAATCAAAAAGCAAATGCATATGAATTAAATATTTATATATTGAGAGAAATCATTTGTGAGTTAAATTAGTGTTGAAAGTAAATTAACATATTGACTTTGAATGCCAATTCCTATACTTATCTATGAATAATCTTTACACACACACACACATCAGAAAACAAAACTGTCCTTCCCACTTTCTAGATTAAAATGAGTAGGCGGCCTGTTTGTGGCTTAGTTTCACAGCAATAAACCATTTCTTGTAATGTTGCCCTTAATTATAATGTATCATTTTCACATACAGTACAGCTTTAAACCTATGCACTTCCCAAGTGCAGCCACAAAGTATTGGTCCAGCAAATGAAACTATAAGTTTAATATAAGAACTTATTTCCAAATTGGAGTAGAATTAATAATATTAAACTAAACCTATGAATCTGTTTATCTAGTTTTCTGTAAATTGTGTAGATTTCGTATACAGAAAAAAAAAGCTTTATATAATAGATGAGTGAACACCATATTACTTTAAGAATATAAATTGTTTGAATAGAATTTCTTTTTTGAAATTTTAATATAATATATATATAATATATATATATATATATATATAATCTTGCAGTATATAAGAGTATATAAGGCGTTGGACGTCTCTCTCTCTTTCTCTCTCTCAATACACTCACTGAATAAAGTATTTTGAGTTGTTTATTGATATTCTAAGATGATATTTATGATATCACAAAATTATTTCAACACTCAGCAACGTCTGGATTTTAAATGAGAGCATACACCAGGCCTTTGCCTGTTTTCTGCAATCTGAAAAAGCAGTAATAATAATCATTAGGATGAAAACGTTAAATTATGCTCATATCTCAGTGCAAATATTCCAACACTAACATGAGGTGAAATACCATCAAAAATTTGTAATATTCTCATTTATTTTCTTTTCAAACATTATCGTTCACTTACAGTTTTTCTTTTTTCTCTTTTCACCACAACTGTCACTGTAAGTGAAAGGTGGATTTAATAACACTAATATGTTTTACTCACTAAGTAATACTGCTTGTTTCACCTGTGCTATGTGTTGATCTGAATTACTATTTCTGTCCAACACATTACCACGATTTCACATGATGATCCGCTTGTGCGCTACGTGTAGGCTGCACTTTTTTGATCTCCTGAAAGACTTGTCTAAATAATGGATATACTGTCATTAGAAATGTGACATTTGGCATAATGATGGATGAATATATAGTGAATGAATTGATGAGCTAGACTTTGTTTTTATTTATTATGGTTTTGTGATAATTTTGATTTTAAAATGGAACATAGAGTTTCATTTGATAAATCATATCAATGTATTAGGCCTCCAGCTATGCAGAGTGAACACATATCAGGAATTACACAGTATAGCAGGGGTTACTTAATCAAACTTGGCAAAACCAGAACGATGGGCAAGCCTTGTTCTTTTGAATTTACCAGTCGATACAGAGACACAAGGGGTGGTGCTGAACAAGTGAGACGTGTTTGGGACACTAACAATGGGGTCAATCTTCATAACCTCAGAACTATGCCTGAAACTATTTCCATTGTTACAATTCAACCATCAAAACCTATGAAAGAACATGGGCAAAGGTTAAACATTAACCTTACACATAAACCTAAATTTAAACATCCTTATAGTATGAACGGACAGACAAATACCAAAATGTGTAGTATCAACGCAAGGTCTGTAAAGAACGAAGCACTATCAATCTGTGATTATATTCTTTCAAACCGATTTGACATTGTTGCTGTTACCGAAACATGACTCGGAACATCTGCAGACAAGCATGTATCAGCGAACTAGTACCAGATGGCTACCGAATTAAACATGCTCCTCGTTCTGGTAACCGAGGTGGGGGTGTTGCAGTGATATACAGAGCAACAATAGGTCTTCATATTGTTGAGTCAAGTAGAAGCAATATTTATTCAAATTTTGAATACATGTAACATTGTTCTCAACAGCTACTCGCTTCGTTTAGCAGTAATTAAAAGACCTCCACCAACACGTGAGGTTTTAGCACGGATGTTTTTCTTGATCACGAGTTGCTAATGTTCATGGCAAGAAATATAACAATACACAAGAACACTATTATAACTGGTAACTTGAATATCCATTTAGACAAACCTTCAGATCGAGACTCTGTTAAGTTCTCAGGTACTCTTGAATCCTGTGGAATGAAGCAGCATGTTAGTGGACTGACACATAAAAGGGGGACACACACTGGATGTTGTTATTACCCGAGATCCTGATAACATTGTGTCAAATCTTGAAGTAGTGGACCCTGGTATATCGGATCACACGGGTAAATCAGTGTGTGACCACTATGCAGTCTCATTTAATCTGCTCGCAGCAAAACCCGCTCCTGACAGTAAAACAGTCTAGTTCAGGAAATTCGCGTCTATAAATGTCGACTCATTCAAAAAAGTTACATAATTGAATCTGATGTTCTCCGTTCTTGTTTGGAGTCAAACGATGTTGACAAACTTCTGGATACCTACACAGCTGAAATATCATCTCTCGTTGATACGCATGCTCCATTACATACAAGGACCATTGTGTTAAGACTATCATGTCCATGGTATAATGAAGAACTACATGAAGCAAAACATTTGAAACGTAAACTTGAACGTCAGTGGCGTTACACCAAACTCAATGTTCATCACGACATATATCGTCAACAAAGTGTTACAGGGAACAAACTATTACGAATGACCAAACTTAGCTATTACACAGATTAAAAAGTGTCATGTGGTCGTGACTAGAAAAGTTTGTCTGAAATCACAAACGGACTACTTGGTGTTTCAAACAAGGTAGTTTTACCCCCAGATAAACCTTCGGAAATCCTCGCACAGGAGTTCAGTGAATTTTTCATCAAGAAAATAGAAAA
The DNA here is from genome assembly GCA_021229015.1 of Solen grandis. NCBI lineage: Eukaryota > Metazoa > Mollusca > Bivalvia > Adapedonta > Solenidae > Solen > Solen grandis. The sequence continues at coordinate 26,467,359 of CM037777.1, forward strand.
TATTAGAAATGACATCATCTCTCAAACATCACTAGATATGCCCGAAACAGACTGCTTACCATCAGCAAATCAGCTTGTCGATTTCTCCCCTGCGCGAGGTGAAACGAATTGTCATGCAGTCGCCCAACAAGTCGTGTGAACTGGATCCGCTACCTACATGGCTACTTAAATCATGTGTGGACGAACTGCTTCCTATTTTGACCAAACTTATAAACATGTCCTTGGAATCTGGCTATGTGCCGAAGCTTTTCAAAAGTCTCGCATAAGGCCTCTTTTGAAAAAACCTGGTCTCGACCAAAATAATCTTAAGAATTATAGACCGGTGTCTAATCTATTTTTTTCCAAGGTACTAGAGAAAGTAGTTGATGCTCGCCTTGAACAACAATCTCTATGAGGAATATCAATCTGCGTATAGAAAATTTCACTCCACTGAGACGGCGTTACTTAAAGTGCAAAATGACATTTATCGGTCATTGGATCAAAATGAAGTTTGCATTCTTGTTCTCATGGACCTTTCGGCAGCTTTCATTACGATCGACCACAAAACACTTCTGAATCATCTTGAACAGCACTTTGGAATCTCAGGAAAACCGTTGGCTTGGATGACATCATATTTCAATTAGTTCATAGGCGGTAAGTTGTCTAAACCAGTGCTGATGAAATATAGTGTACCCCAAGGATCATTGTTAGGGTCTAAAAATTACATCATGTTCACAAAACCTGTATGATCAATCTGTAGAAACCAAGACTAACCACCACTTCTATGCGGATGATTCTCAGCGTTATTTACCATTTAAGCCAACAGACAATGTCCCTTGTGATGAAGCAGTGCGCCGAGTCGAAGCCTGTCTCACTGACATTGCTTCATGGATGCATGGAAATATGCTGAAACTGAACGCTGATAAAACTGAACTCATTTTGTTTTCATCCAAGATAAACTCAAGCCCTATTAAAGCTTTCACCATACATGTCGGAAAAACGAGGATAATACCATCAACCTATGTTAGAAATCTAGGTGCCTTCTTTGATCCTAGGATGAGCATGGGGCATCACGTGAACTCTGTCTGCAAATCGTGCTATGCTCATTTAAGACAGATAAGACGTATAGGACAATTCCTTACTGTTGATGCAACTAGATCTTTAGTTAAAGCTCTTGTGACAGACATCTCGACTCGACTATTGTAACGCACTACTGAAGGGCTACCAAAGACATTGCTATCCAAACTACAGACAGTCCAGAACACTGCAGCCCGTATCATTACCAGACCCCGTGTTCTAGTCACATCACTCCGGTACTGAAAAGTCTGCATTGGTTGCCTGTAGCATACAGGATACAGTATAAAGTACTGACTCACACCTATTAAGCTATACATGGACAATCCCCAGCATACATCACAGCTATGTTGGGCGTGTATAAGCCTGTGGCGATATTGTCATTTTTACGTTCAGCCACATTGAAGAATATTTTTTGTTCTTTATGGAGTATCACATTAAACAAGATAATCCCATTTCGACATTTATTAACACACCTTACAGTCTACAGTATTTCCTATACATTTTATTACTCATAAACATAAGTCCAAACCTTTATGCGTACATAAATGCAAAATACACGTGCATAAGCTTAACCGGATCATATTAACATGCCTTGCACCGGAGCTTAACAGGAGCTAAGCATAACTCGTGCAACGGAGTAAACCAACAACAACAGAAAAATGGAACGGAGATAAACATTGGTAGTAGAGTAAACCTCCTAGCCAACGGAGTTCAAGGACTCATACACTATATACTTTATAAAGCTTTAAAACAAAGTAACTTTATTTTTCAAAGTCTAATTATCGCGAAGTCCATCTTCGTGACAAAGCCACAGCTAGCACTTTGATACCAATCCAACTCATTTACTCTCACTGTGCCAAGAAGCCGCACCGTGACATATAGAGACCGAAGCTTCATGGTCATGGCCACTATGTTATGGAATGTGCTACCTGCTGGTATCAGGGACTCCACAGCATTTTACTCTTTTAAAATCTCTCTGAAAACGCATTTATTTATACAGATGTATAGGAACTGATTAAGCTGTTATAACATAAGGCCAAACTAAATCTGCGCTTATATGATCACACTATTTATTGTGCTTACCTTATCCTACCTTTTTTCTGTATCTTTTACTGTATAATATTATGTATTGCATGATGTCTAAATTAAGTCTTAAATTAAAATATGTCTTAGGTTTTATGTCGTTTGTGCATGATGTCTTGGTTTTAAGTTCCTTGTGTGCATTGCATTATGTCTTAGGTTTTAAGTTGCTTGTGTGCATTACATTATGTCTTAAATTTTATGTCGTTTGTGTGCATTGTATTATGTCTCATGTTTGACTGTATGTCTAATTGTTTGTATGACTCTATTGTTACTCTTGTAGAGCACTTTTGAACGTAAGAATATATGAAAAAATGTACTATATAAATGGGGTATATAATAATAATAAGTAAAATACAGTACTTTTAATTTGATTTGTGTTTATTTCCATCTCCAAAACAAAGTAAAACATAACATTGTAGAGATAATAAATAAATGTGTGATTTATAGATATTTGAAATTTACATGAAAATCATTGTTGTTTTTTTCCTGTTTTGCATAAGCGTTCTTACCTTCTTTCCGGATCAACTCATTTTGGTTTATTTTTATCCTAAGTTTAGTAAATATATGATTTTTGTTAATTTTTTATATCCCCCCCCCCTTTTTTTTTACTATAGACTATGTGCATTGTTTCATTCATTTCCATGAAAGATGATGCATTGTTTATCTTTATCTTACCTTCACACAACACTGCTGTGTGACTAATTCATGGTTTTGTTTCACAAATCTTGATTTGGACCTGAAACAAATAATGTATGTTTTTTTTTAATAATGCAAATCTCCTATTAATTTTCCACTATGTAAAACTTCTAGATTAGGAACAAGAAACCATGAATGAATTGTCAAAGTTGGTTATTCTTTTTGAAGAAAGTCATTTTCATTTGGGGGTGATTAAGATTCTGTCACAAAAAGGCACCTGCAAAAAAATGTCTTGACTTACTTGGGAAGGGAACAGGGTCTTTGTTATCAGGAAAATACAACAATTTAACTTTGGAACTCAGAATTTTCAATAAGGATATTGCAACATATTTTTGTTTACATTTTATAATATATGATAACAACATACTAATTTCATTGGTATATCACTAGATCTATCAATTAATTTTCTAAAACTTGTTATAAGAGTAAAGCAAAATATCTTATTTAAAAATAAATTTCATCATAGAAATAGTTTTTTCTTTAGAAATTAATTTACTGTGGATTTAAAGAAGACCATTATTACAATAATCATGAAATAAGACTGAAAACATGTATGGATGTCATGTAAGATATTGACTACAGTACTGTATTGTGGAATTTATTCATATAAACTGTCAATAACGCTTTTGAAACAACCCTGAGCTCTATCAATACACGAGGTCACTAGATAGATAGATAGATAGATAGATAGATTTTATTCAACATAATACTGTACAGTTACATGGCATATATACATAACATTGTCACTGAGTAAAAGTTATAAATTCATGTTGAAAACAAATTTGATACAAAAGGCAGATGAACAGACTTGATTGTGTTCTGATTAAGCTAGTGAGAAATCAAAATATTACCAGTAATTATTTCTAAAAAAAGAGTTAAACACATCTCAAAATCCGCCAACTTACAAATCTTTACACAGTCGTCTGCATGCGTATGATAATGATGGCGATTTAATGGTATGGAATGCGTCTCAATAATACGTTCAATCTTTCTTTAGATGAACAAATATGTTTTAAAAACGGATGTCTATCAAATAAAACATTTCAACTACAAAGTTGTGACATTTTACAAGAATATCATGTGCGATGAAAATGAAGCGCTTAGAACCATGACATTTGATAGACAGTCCAAAACACTAATATATATATATATTAAACTCGTAATATAATACAAATTATTGT
>CM037777.1:26471474-26503440 GCA_021229015.1 Solen grandis
TGATGACAACGGTGTTGATAGATTAGGTGGAATGTGTCTACCAAGTAAGTCTTCGCAATATTTATACATGATATTCAATCATTCGGCATTCCCATGATTCTGATACTCACTCATGTATATGTGACTAAAATTATAGAATATACTTCAATAAAACACAATCAAGATTTATACATCGGACCGGCGTGAGCTATTGACACATTGAAAAGGAGGAATTCAAATGATCTAAATACTGCTTTTTGGAAAAGCAAGAAATCGTTGTTAATATTTCTTACATATACAGAAACTAATGAAGCGAGTGCGTTTCAGGAAGAACAAAGTGAAATGTTAGATTATAAGCCTATTTAATTCGGGCAATGGATATGATCGTCTTTCTTTTCCTTGAGCAAACATCGATTGAAATCAGGAGTGACTATGTGAAATTCCATTTCTGTTTGCTTGGTGTATTTCAGTTAGATCATTTCTGCAACTTTTTGTTTGTGTAAAAGAACCTGCTTTGTTTTCAAATAGACGTTAAAGATAAAATGAGTTTAAACAATCACTAAAATGTTTTCAGAGGTTGCCATTGGGAATTTATGTCCACAACCAGATGCATGTACTGATGACAGTGCAGAGTGTAATGCAGAAACAAATATGTGCTCATGCAGGGATGGTTATAATAACCAAGGCAATGTCTGTGTGGAAAGTAAGCTCATTTATTTTCTATCTTAATAGTCCAGATGATATATTTTTACCATTGGGTACAATGTATGTAAAAGATCGATGCCTGTATCTAGAATGTACTTTTACCTTTCATGAATGGACGGGAAACATGATTAAAACGAATATGTAACATTCTTTGGTTATATATAAATAATTTATATATTCCACTTAATAAAATCAAAGTCAGTTTCTAAGTGAAAAGTCTCCTGAAATCATGTAATTTATAACAAAGCCTTAAAAGACAGACCATTTCACCTTTGATGAGTATGTATTAAGATATTTCCCTTGATACAAAATGTCCGTCAATTTTGCAAGTAAAAGATTGAGTGATATAAATTCAGATATTCCACTTGGAGGTTCTTGCTCATTTGTTGATGTCTGTGATGATATAAATGCAATTTGTGATGACACGGATATGAGATGCGAGTGTCAAGCTACTCATTTCCCGATCGATGGACATTGTGAATTAAGTAAGTAATTGAAAAATAATTATGTATCGACATATTTTCGTAAATAAAAAAGTCATTCAGCATTACATTATAGAAGATAATAATATGATTTTATCTTTTTAATATTTACTTTGAAACAATCAGTCATATACTTCGGTATTGAATACTGTAGAAAAGTTATACTCATATCATGTTTCTGTCGCAGAAAGAGATCTTGGTGAGGGTTGTGATGGCCACAGTGAATGTGCAGATCAAAGTGCAATGTGTGACTATCTATCGGGAACATGTATATGTAATGGAAATTCGTTTGATGATAATGGACCAGAGACCACGGGAGGAAACTGTGAGCCAAGCAAGTCATTTTGTCTCTCATGAATAATACATTGTATATAGTTTATTTTCTTGCTTTACAGATATCAAATCAAAAATAACAATAAAGAAATGTTTGCAGAAAAAACATAATTTGAAATTTACTGTATTGGCTTTTCTTTAAAATAATGAAGACTAATAAAAAGGAGGGGGCCGCCGTGGCCGAGCGGTTACAGTCGTGGACTACAAATCTTTCAGCCCCTCACCGCTGTGGGTTCGAATCCCGGTAGGGACTTCGGATTTTTCATGTGAGAAGCCTTCAGCTGGCTTGCGGTAGTCGGTGGTTCTAACCGGGTACCTCTGTGTACTCGGGGTCCTTTATGCTGGACGTCGCTATATGATTGAAATATATCGCAGCGACGGTAAACCCAATAACAACAACAACAACAACAACAAATAAAAAGGAAAACATAATATCGCTGTATTTTTATTTCAGAGGTTGATATTGGATTTCAGTGTAATTTAACCACACAGTGTCGAGATATCCATGCAGAATGTATAAACTCCATGTGTAATGCAGGCCTGGTTATGAACTTTTAGATGCCATTTGCATTTCGTGTAAGTATAATTATTATAATCCACGTTTTTGTTTTCAGGCGTTTTTTTAAGCAGTAAGTAATATACTTAAGAATATTAAAAAAAAAGATTGAATAACAAAGGAAGGGGCGTCCGTTTAAAATTCTTAGTACAAAAATACATTTAAATTTCCATGTAGAAATTAATAAAACCCCTTCATTTCATGCTGTTTCCTCGTTATTTTATAATATTTTCATGAAATGTCATAATGTATTCAAATGAAATCTTTTTATTCCGATTTTTTAAAATATATCGGTCAACCAGGTTTCGGTAACACAGACTCATTTAAAGCTTTTTCATGTAGAAAACGGCTTAATTCTTGAAAATGTATTAAATGTATAAATACACAAAATAACATTTCATGCGATTCGGTACTAACTGAAAATTTAATTTTGCAAGTATTTACAAATTCGAAAAGGAAGCTATTTCGTAATAAAATATATTCAAATTTACTTATTACACAGCTACACCGACCGTTCATCTTGGTGAGCTTTGCGAAATTGGGGACATTTGTACAGATTCAAGCGCAGAATGTACAGGATCACCCATCTCTGCATGTCTTTGTAACACAGATACTTACGAAGAAGGAGGAGAATGCAGGCAAAGTATGCTCGACTCATTCCTTTTACATTCGATTTAATTCTGTAAGAGTAATGAACAAACATATGTACATTTGTTTCTTATTGTTCAAACTAAACATTTATATCCGTGATGGAGTTTAGGAAATATAATCACTTATGTCAAACTTTTAATAAAGAGCAAACACAATGAAAGTTTGTCGTTTTGCCGCTTCTCTGATCCAGGGCGGTAGCTATTACGACTTATATATTATACAATGTCATGTCTCCGTTTTTTTGTCAATTATATCTTTACTTGTACCACATTCTGGTCAAAGATTATTTTTATATATACGTTGGATTTCTCAGAGGACCTTTTCTATTACTTAATTATCGTTTTGGCACCTTTTAAATTTACATTATTATATTAGTTTCAAAGGTCTTTGCAATTTATTTTACAGAGAAAGACCTCGGAGAATCGTGTAATGGTCACGATGAATGTAACGATACCGCAGCCATTTGTGATGCAACAAACACGTGTGTGTGTGAAGAATCTACTTTTGATGACAACGGTGTTGATAGATTAGGTGGAATGTGTCTACCAAGTAAGTCTTCGCAATATTTATACATGATATTCAATCATTCGGCATTCCATGATTATAGATTTACACTGATACTCACTCATGTATATGTGACTAAAATTATAGAATATTACTTCAATAAAACACAATCAAGATTTATACATCGGACCGGCGTGAGCTATATAACTGACACATTGAAAAGGAGGAATTCAAATGATCTAAATACTGCTTTTTGGAAAAGCAAGAATATCGATGTGTTAATATTTCTTACATATACAGAAACTAATGAAGCGAGTGCGTTTCAGGAAGAACAAAGTGAAATGTTAGATTATAAGCCTATTTAATTCGGGCAATGGATATGATCGTCTTTCTTTTCCTTGAGCAAACATCGATTGAAATCAGGAGTGACTATGTGAAATTCCATTTCTGTTTGCTTGGTGTATTTCAGTTAGATCATTTCTGCAACTTTTTGTTTGTGTAAAAGAACCTGCTTTGTTTTCAAATAGACGTTAAAGATAAAATGAGTTTAAACAATCACTAAAATGTTTTCAGAGGTTGCCATTGGGAATTTATGTCCACAACCAGATGCATGTACTGATGACAGTGCAGAGTGTAATGCAGAAACAAATATGTGCTCATGCAGGGATGGTTATAATAACCAAGGCAATGTCTGTGTGGAAAGTGAGCTCATTTATTTTCTATCTTAATAGTCCAGATGATAATTTTTTACCATTGGGTACAATGTATGTAAAAGATCGATGCCTGTATCTAGAATGTACTTTTACCTTTCATGAATGGACGGGAAACATGATTAAAACGAATATGTAACATTCTTTGGTTATATATAAATAATTTATATATTCCACTTAATAAAATCAAAGTCAGTTTCTAAGTGAAAAGTCTCCTGAAATCATGTAATTTATAACAAAGCCTTAAAAGACAGACCATTTCACCTTTGATGAGTATGTATTTTTCCCTTACAAAAGTCCGTCAATTTTGCAAGAATATTTTTTTCATAAATAAAAAGTAGTTTATATAAATTCAGATATTCCACTTGGAGGTTCTTGCCATTTGTTGATGTCTGTGATGATATAAATGCAATTTGTGATGACACGGATATGAGATGCGAGTGTCAAGCTACTCATTTCCCGATCGATGGACATTGTGAATTAAGTAAGTAATTGAGAAATAATTTATGTATCGACATATTTTTTAAATAAAACAGTCATTCAGCATTACATTATAGAAGATAATAATATGATTTTATCTTTTTAATATTTACTTTGAAACAATCAGTCATATACTTCGGTATTGAATACTGTAGAAAAGTTATACTCATATCATGTTTCTGTCGCAGAAAGAGATCTTGGTGAGGGTTGTGATGGCCACAGTGAATGTGCAGATCAAAGTGCAATGTGTGACTATCTATCGGGAACATGTATATGTAATGGAAATTCGTTTGATGATAATGGACCAGAGACCACGGGAGGAAACTGTGAGCCAAGCAAGTCATTTTGTCTCTCATGAATAATACATTGTATATAGTTTATTTTCTTGCTTTACAGATATCAAATCAAAAATAACAATAAAGAAATGTTTGCAGAAAAAACATAATTTGAAATTTACTGGGTATTGGCTTTTCTTTAAAATAATGAAGACTAATAAAAAGGAGGGGGCCGCCGTGGCCGAGCGGTTACAGTCGTGGACTACAAATCTTTCAGCCCCTCACCGCTGTGGGTTCGAATCCCGGTAGGGACTTCGGATTTTTCATGTGAGAAAGCCTTCCTGCTGCCTTGCGGTAGGTCGGTGGTTCTAACCGGGTACCTCTGTGTACTCGGGGTCTTTAGCTGGACGTCGCTATATGATTGAAATAATATCGCAGCGACGGCTAACCCCAATAAAACAACAACAACAACAACAAATAAAAAGGAAAACATAATATCGCTGTATTTTTATTTCAGAGGTTGATATTGGATTTCAGTGTAATTTAACCACACAGTGTCGAGATATCCATGCAGAATGTATAAACTCCATGTGTGAATGCAGGCCTGGTTATGAACTTTTAGATGCCATTTGCATTTCGTGTAAGTATAATTATTATAATCCACGTTTTTGTTTTCAGGCGTTTTTTTTAAAGCAGTAAGTAATATACTTTAGAATATTAAAAAAAAGATTGTTCTAAGAATAACAAAGGAAGGGGCGTCCGTTTAAAAATCTTAGCACAAAAATACATTTAAATTTCCATGTAGAATTAATAAAACCCCTTCATTTCATGCTGTATCCTCGTTATTTTATAATATTTTCATGAAATGTCATAATGTATTCAAATGAAATCTTTTTTTCCGATTTTTTAAATATATCGGTCAACCCGGTTTCGGTAACACAGAATCATTTAAAGCTTTTTCATGTAGAAAACGATTCGGTACTAACTGAAAATTTAATTTTGCAAGTATTTACAAATTCGAAAAGGAAGCTATTTCGTAATAAAATATATTCAAATTTACTTATTACACAGCTACACCGACCGTTCATCTTGGTGAGCTTTGCGAAATTGGGGACATTTGTACAGATTCAAGCGCAGAATGTACAGGATCACCCATCTCTGCATGTCTTTGTAACACAGATACTTACGAAGAAGGAGGAGAATGCAGGCAAAGTATGCTCGACTCATTCCTTTTACATTCGATTTAATTCTGTAAGAGTAATGAACAAACATATGTACATTTGTTTCTTATTGTTCAAACTAAACATTTATGTCCGTGATGGAGTTTAGGAAATATAATCACTTATGTCAAACTTTTAATAATGAGCAAACACAATGAAAGTTTGTCGTTTTGCCGCTTCTCTGATCCAGGGCGGTAGCTATTACGACTTATATATTTTTTATAACTTTACTTGTACCACATTCTGGTCAAAGATTATTTTTATATATACGTTGGATTTCTCAGAGGACCTTTTCTATTACTTAATTATCGTTTTGGCACCTTTTAAATTTACATTATGATATTAGTTTCAAAGGTCTTTGCAATTTATTTTACAGAGAAAGACCTTGGAGAATCGTGTAATGGTCACGATGAATGTAACGATACCGCAGCCATTTGTGATGCAACAAACACGTGCGTGTGTGAGGAATCTAATTTCCGATGACAACGGTGTTGATAGATTAGGTGGAATGTGTCTACCAAGTAAGTCTTCGCAATATTTATACATGATATTCAATCAATCGGCATTCCACGATTATAGATTTACACTGATACTCACTCATGTATATGTGACTTAAATTATAGAATATTACTTCAATAAAATACAATCAAGATTTATACATCGGACCGGCGTGAGCTATATAACTGACACATTGAAAAGGAGGAATTCAAATGATCTAAATACTGCCTTTTGGAAAAGCAAGAAAATCGCTGTGTTAATATTTCTTACATATACAGAAACTAATGAAGCGAGTGCGTTTCAGGAAGAACAAAGTGAAATGTTAGATTATAAGCCTATTTAATTCGGGCAATGGATATGATCGTCTTTCCTTTCTTTGAGCAAACATCGATTGAAATCAGGAGTGACTACGTGAAATTCCATTTCTGTTTGCTTGGTGTATTTCAGTTAGATCATTTCTGCAACTTTTTGTTTGTATAAAAAAACCTGCTTTGTATTCAAATAGACGTTAAAGATAAAATGAGTTTAAACAATCACTAAAATGTTTTCAGAGGTTGCCATTGGGAATTTATGTCCACAACCAGATGCATGTACTGATGACAGTGCAGAGTGTAATGCAGAAACAAATATGTGCTCATGCAGGGATGGTTATAATAACCAAGGCAATGTCTGTGTGGAAAGTGAGCTCATTTATTTTCTATCTTAATAGTCCAGATGATAATTTTTTACCATTGGGTACAATGTATGTAAAAGATCGATGCCTGTATCTAGAATGTACTTTTACCTTTCATGAATGGACGGGAAACATGATTAAAACGAATATGTAACATTCTTTGGTTATATATAAATCATTTATATATTCCACTTAATAAAATCAAAGTCAGTTTCTAAGTGAAAAGTCTCCTGAAATCATGTAATTTATAACAAAGCCTTAAAAGACAGACCATTTCACCTTTGATGAGTATGTATTAAGATATTTCCCTTGATACAAAATGTCCGTCAATTTTGCAAGAATAGACGACTCACATTTTTTTCATAAATCAAAAAGTAGTTTATATAAATTCAGATATTCCACTTGGAGGTTCTTGCTCATTTGTTGATGTCTGTGATGATATAAATGCAATTTGTGATGACACGGATATGAGATGCGAGTGTCAAGCTACTCATTTCCCGATCGATGGACATTGTGAATTAAGTAAGTAATTGAGAAAATAATTTATGTATCGACATATTTCGTAAATAAAAACAGTCATTCAGCATTACATTATAGAAGATAATAATATGATTTTATCTTTTTAATATTTACTTTGAAATACTTCGGTATTAATACTGTAGAAAAGTTATACTCATATCATGTTTCTGTCGCAGAAAGAGATCTTGGTGAGGGTTGTGATGGCCACAGTGAATGTGCAGATCAAAGTGCAATGTGTGACTATCTATCGGGAACATGTATATGTAATGGAAATTCGTTTGATGATAATGGACCAGAGACCACGGGAGGAAACTGTGAGCCAAGCAAGTCATTTTGTCTCTCATGAATAATACATTGTATATAGTTTATTTTCTTGCTTTACAGATATCAAATCAAAAATAACAATAAAGAAATGTTTGCAGAAAAACATAATTTGAAATTTACTGGTATTGGCTTTTCTTTAAAATAATGAAGACTAATAAAAAGGAGGGGGCCGCCGTGGCCGAGCGGTTACAGTCGTGGACTACAAATCTTTCAGCCCCTCACCGCTGTGGGTTCGAATCCCGGTAGGGACTTCGGATTTTTCATGTGAGAAAGCCTTCCTGCTGCCTTGCGGTAGTCGGTGGTTCTAACCGGGTACCTCTGTGTACTCGGGTCTTTAGCTGGACGTCGCTATATGATTGAAATACTATCGCAGCGACGGTAAACCCAAATACAACAACAACAACAACAACAAATAAAAAAGAAAACATAATATCGCTGTATTTTTATTTCAGAGGTTGATATTGGATTTCAGTGTAATTTAACCACACAGTGTCGAGATATCCATGCAGAATGTATAAACTCCATGTGTGAATGCAGGCCTGGTTATGAACTTTTAGATGCCATTTGCATTTCGTGTAAGTATAATTATTATAATCCACGTTTTTGTTTTCAGGCGTTTTTTTTAAAGCAGTAAGTAATATACTTTAGAATATTAAAAAAAAGATTGTTCTAAGAATAACAAAGGAAGGGGCGTCCGTTTAAAAATCTTAGCACAAAAATACATTTAAATTTCCATGTAGAATTAATAAAACCCCTTCATTTCATGCTGTATCCTCGTTATTTTATAATATTTTCATGAAATGTCATAATGTATTCAAATGAAATCTTTTTTTCCGATTTTTTAAATATATCGGTCAACCCGGTTTCGGTAACACAGAATCATTTAAAGCTTTTTCATGTAGAAAACGGCTTAATTCTTGAAAATGTATTAAATGTATAAATACACAAAATAACATTTCTTGCGATTCGGTACTAACTGAAAATTTAATTTTGCAAGTATTTACAAATTCGAAAAGGAAGCTATTTCGTAATAAAATATATTCAAATTTACTTATTACACAGCTACACCGACCGTTCATCTTGGTGAGCTTTGCGAAATTGGGGACATTTGTACAGATTCAAGCGCAGAATGTACAGGATCACCCATCTCTGCATGTCTTTGTAACACAGATACTTACGAAGAAGGAGGAGAATGCAGGCAAAGTATGCTCGACTCATTCCTTTTACATTCGATTTAATTCTGTAAGAGTAATGAACAAACATATGTACATTTGTTTCTTATTGTTCAAACTAAACATTTATGTCCGTGATGGAGTTTAGGAAATATAATCACTTATGTCAAACTTTTAATAATGAGCAAACACAATGAAAGTTTGTCGTTTTGCCGCTTCTCTGATCCAGGGCGGTAGCTATTACGACTTATATATTATACAATGTCATGTCTCCGTTTTTTTTGTTTTTTATAACTTTACTTGTACCACATTCTGGTCAAAGATTATTTTTATATATACGTTGGATTTCTCAGAGGACCTTTTCTATTACTTAATTATCGTTTTGGCACCTTTTAAATTTACATTATGATATTAGTTTCAAAGGTCTTTGCAATTTATTTTACAGAGAAAGACCTCGGAGAATCGTGTAATGGTCACGATGAATGTAACGATACCGCAGCCATTTGTGATGCAACAAACACGTGCGTGTGTGAGGAATCTAATTTTGATGACAACGGTGTTGATAGATTAGGTGGAATGTGTCTACCAAGTAAGTCTTCGCAATATTTATACATGATATTCAATCAATCGGCATTCCATGATTATAGATTTACACTGATACTCACTCATGTATATGTGACTTAAATTATAGAATATTACTTCAATAAAATACAATCAAGATTTATACATCGGACCGGCGTGAGCTATATAACTGACACATTGAAAAGGAGGAATTCAAATGATCTAAATACTGCCTTTTGGAAAAGCAAGAAAATCGCTGTGTTAAATTTCTTACATATACAGAAACTAATGAAGCGAGTGCGTTTCAGGAAGAACAAAGTGAAATGTTAGATTATAAGCCTATTTAATTCGGGCAATGGATATGATCGTCTTTCCTTTCTTTGAGCAAACATCGATTGAAATCAGGAGTGACTACGTGAAATTCCATTTCTGTTTGCTTGGTGTATTTCAGTTAGATCATTTCTGCAACTTTTTGTTTGTATAAAAGAACCTGCTTTGTATTCAAATAGACGTTAAAGATAAAATGAGTTTAAACAATCACTAAAATGTTTTCAGAGGTTGCCATTGGGAATTTATGTCCACAACCAGATGCATGTACTGATGACAGTGCAGAGTGTAATGCAGAAACAAATATGTGCTCATGCAGGGATGGTTATAATAACCAAGGCAATGTCTGTGTGGAAAGTGAGCTCATTTATTTTCTATCTTAATAGTCCAGATGATAATTTTTTACCATTGGGTACAATGTATGTAAAAGATCGATGCCTGTATCTAGAATGTACTTTTACCTTTCATGAATGGACGGGAAACATGATTAAAACGAATATGTAACATTCTTTGGTTATATATAAATCATTTATATATTCCACTTAATAAAATCAAAGTCAGTTTCTAAGTGAAAAACCTTAAAAGACAAATTTACCATTGATGAGTATGTATTAAGATATTTCCCTTGATACAAAATGTCCGTCAATTTTGCAAGAATAGACGACTCACATTTTTTTCATAAATCAAAAAGTAGTTTATATAAATTCAGATATTCCACTTGGAGGTTCTTGCTCATTTGTTGATGTCTGTGATGATATAAATGCAATTTGTGATGACACGGATATGAGATGCGAGTGTCAAGCTACTCATTTCCCGATCGATGGACATTGTGAATTAAGTAAGTAATTGAGAAAATAATTTATGTATCGACATATTTCGTAAATAAAAACAGTCATTCAGCATTACATTATAGAAGATAATAATATGATTTTATCTTTTTAATATTTACTTTGAAACAATCAGTCATATACTTCGGTATTGAATACTGTAGAAAAGTTATACTCATATCATGTTTCTGTCGCAGAAAGAGATCTTGGTGAGGGTTGTGATGGCCACAGTGAATGTGCAGATCAAAGTGCAATGTGTGACTATCTATCGGGAACATGTATATGTAATGGAAATTCGTTTGATGATAATGGACCAGAGACCACGGGAGGAAACTGTGAGCCAAGCAAGTCATTTTGTCTCTCATGAATAATACATTGTATATAGTTTATTTTCTTGCTTTACAGATATCAATCAAAAATAACAATAAAGAAATGTTTGCAGGAAAAACATAATTTGAAATTTACTGGTATTGGCTTTTCTTTAAAATAATGAAGACTAATAAAAAGGAGGGGGCCGCCGTGGCCGAGCGGTTACAGTCGTGGACTACAAATCTTTCAGTCCCTCACCGCTGTGGGTTCGAATCCCGGTAGGGACTTCGGATTTTTCATGTGAGAAAGCCTTCCTGCTGCCTTGCGGTAGGTCGGTGGTTCTAACCGGGTACCTCTGTGTACTCGGGGTCTTTAGCTGGACGTCGCTATATGATTGAAATAATATCGCAGCGACGGCTAACCCCAATAAAACAACAACAACAACAACAACAAATAAAAAGGAAAACATAATATCGCTGTATTTTTATTTCAGAGGTTGATATTGGATTTCAGTGTAATTTAACCACACAGTGTCGAGATATCCATGCAGAATGTATAAACTCCATGTGTGAATGCAGGCCTGGTTATGAACTTTTAGATGCCATTTGCATTTCGTGTAAGTATAATTATTATAATCCACGTTTTTGTTTTCAGGCGTTTTTTTTAAAGCAGTAAGTAATATACTTTAGAATATTAAAAAAAAGATTGTTCTAAGAATAACAAAGGAAGGGGCGTCCGTTTAAAAATCTTAGCACAAAAATACATTTAAATTTCCATGTAGAATTAATAAAACCCCTTCATTTCATGCTGTATCCTCGTTATTTTATAATATTTTCATGAAATGTCATAATGTATTCAAATGAAATCTTTTTTTCCGATTTTTTAAATATATCGGTCAACCCGGTTTCGGTAACACAGAATCATTTAAAGCTTTTTCATGTAGAAAACGGCTTAATTCTTGAAAATGTATTAAATGTATAAATACACAAAATAACATTTAAAATTTAATTTTAAGTATTTAAAAAAATTTACTGAAATTGGGGACATTTGTACAGATTCAAGCGCAGAATGTACAGGATCACCCATCTCTGCATGTCTTTGTAACACAGATACTTACGAAGAAGGAGGAGAATGCAGGCAAAGTATGCTCGACTCATTCCTTTTACATTCGATTTAATTCTGTAAGAGTAATGAACAAACATATGTACATTTGTTTCTTATTGTTCAAACTAAACATTTATGTCCGTGGGTTTAGGAAATATAATCATTATGTCAAACTTTTAATAAAAAACACAATGAAAGTTTGTCGTTTTGCCGCTTCTCTGATCCAGGGCGGTAGCTATTACGACTTATATATTATACAATGTCATGTCTCCGTTTTTTTTGTTTTTTATAACTTTACTTGTACCACATTCTGGTCAAAGATTATTTTTATATATACGTTGGATTTCTCAGAGGACCTTTTCTATTACTTAATTATCGTTTTGGCACCTTTTAAATTTACATTATGATATTAGTTTCAAAGGTCTTTGCAATTTATTTTACAGAGAAAGACCTCGGAGAATCGTGTAATGGTCACGATGAATGTAACGATACCGCAGCCATTTGTGATGCAACAAACACGTGCGTGTGTGAGGAATCTAATTTTGATGACAACGGTGTTGATAGATTAGGTGGAATGTGTCTACCAAGTAAGTCTTCGCAATATTTATACATGATATTCAATCATTCGGCATTCCATGATTATAGATTTACACTGATACTCACTCATGTATATGTGACTAAAATTATAGAATATAACTTCAATAAAACACAATCAAGATTTATACATCGGACCGGCGTGAGCTATATAACTGACACATTGAAAAGGAGGAATTCAAATGATCTAAATACTGCTTTTTGGAAAAGCAAGAAAATCGCTATGTTAATATTTCTTACATATACAGAAACTAATGAAGCGAGTGCGTTTCAGGAAGAACAAAGTGAAATGTTAGATTATAAGCCTATTTAATTCAGGCAATGGATATGATCGTCTTTCCTTTCTTTGAGCAAACATCGATTGAAATCAGGAGTGACTACGTGAAATTCCATTTCTGTTTGCTTGGTGTATTTCAGTTAGATCATTTCTGCAACTTTTTGTTTGTATAAAAAAACCTGCTTTGTATTCAAATAGACGTTAAAGATAAAATGAGTTTAAACAATCACTAAAATGTTTTCAGAGGTTGCCATTGGGAATTTATGTCCACAACCAGATGCATGTACTGATGACAGTGCAGAGTGTAATGCAGAAACAAATATGTGCTCATGCAGGGATGGTTATAATAACCAAGGCAATGTCTGTGTGGAAAGTGAGCTCATTTATTTTCTATCTTAATAGTCCAGATGATATATTTTTACCATTGGGTACAATGTATGTAAAAGATCGATGCCTGTATCTAGAATGTACTTTTACTTTTCATGAATGGACGGGAAACATGATTAAAACGAATATGTAACATTCTTTGGTTATATATAAATCATTTATATATTCCACTTAATAAAATCAAAGTCAGTTTCTAAGTGAAAAGTCTCCTGAAATCATGTAATTTATAACAAAGCCTTAAAAGACAGACCATTTCACCTTTGATTAGTATGTATTAAGATATTTCCCTTGATACAAAATGTCCGTCAATTTTGCAAGAATAGACGACTCACATTTTTTTCATAAATCAAAAAGTAGTTTATATAAATTCAGATATTCCACTTGGAGGTTCTTGCTCATTTGTTGATGTCTGTGATGATATAAATGCAATTTGTGATGACACGGATATGAGATGCGAGTGTCAAGCTACTCATTTCCCGATCGATGGACATTGTGAATTAAGTAAGTAATTGAGAAAATAATTTATGTATCGACATATTTCGTAAATAAAAACAGTCATTCAGCATTACATTATAGAAGATAATAATATGATTTTATCTTTTTAATATTTACTTTGAAACAATCAGTCATATACTTCGGTATTGAATACTGTAGAAAAGTTATACTCATATCATGTTTCTGTCGCAGAAAGAGATCTTGGTGAGGGTTGTGATGGCCACAGTGAATGTGCAGATCAAAGTGCAATGTGTGACTATCTATCGGGAACATGTATATGTAATGGAAATTCGTTTGATGATAATGGACCAGAGACCACGGGAGGAAACTGTGAGCCAAGCAAGTCATTTTGTCTCTCATGAATAATACATTGTATATAGTTTATTTTCTTGCTTTACAGATATCAATCAAAAATAACAATAAAGAAATGTTTGCAGGAAAAACATAATTTGAAATTTACTGGTATTGGCTTTTCTTTAAAATAATGAAGCCGCCTGGCCGAGCGGTACAGTCGTGGACTACAAATCTTTCAGTCCCTCACCGCTGTGGGTTCGAATCCCGGTAGGGACTTCGGATTTTTCATGTGAGAAAGCCTTCCTGCTGCCTTGCGGTAGGTCGGTGGTTCTAACCGGGTACCTCTGTGTACTCGGGGTCTTTAGCTGGACGTCGCTATATGATTGAAATAATATCGCAGCGACGGTAAACCCAAATACAACAACAACAACAACAACAAATAAAAAGGAAAACATAATATCGCTGTATTTTTATTTCAGAGGTTGATATTGGATTTCAGTGTAATTTAACCACACAGTGTCGAGATATCCATGCAGAATGTATTAACTCCATGTGTGAATGCAGGCCTGGTTATGAACTTTTAGATGCCATTTGCATTTCGTGTAAGTATAATTATTATAATCCACGTTTTTGTTTTCAGGCGTTTTTTTTAAGCAGTAAGTAATATACTTTAGAATATTAAAAAAAAGATTGTTCTAAGAATAACAAAGGAAGGGGCGTCCGTTTAAAAATCTTAGCACAAAAATACATTTAAATTTCCATGTAGAATTAATAAAACCCCTTCATTTCATGCTGTATCCTCGTTATTTTATACTATTTTTATTAAATGTCATAATGTATTCAAATGAAATCTTTTTTTCCGATTTTTTAAATATATCGGTCAACCCGGTTTCGGTAACACAGAATCATTTAAAAGCTTTTTCATGTAGAAAACGGCTTAATTCTTGAAAATGTATTAAATGTATAAATACACAAAATAACATTTCTTGCGATTCGGTACTAACTGAAAATTTAATTTTGCAAGTATTTACAAATTCGAAAAGGAAGCTATTTCGTAATAAAATATATTCAAATTTACTTATTACACAGCTACACCGACCGTTCATCTTGGTGAGCTTTGCGAAATTGGGGACATTTGTACAGATTCAAGCGCAGAATGTACAGGATCACCCATCTCTGCATGTCTTTGTAACACAGATACTTACGAAGAAGGAGGAGAATGCAGGCAAAGTATGCTCGACTCATTCCTTTTACATTCGATTTAATTCTGTAAGAGTAATGAACAAACATATGTACATTTGTTTCTTATTGTTAAAAAATTTCCGTGATGGATTTAGGAAATATAATCACTTATGTCAAATTTTAATAAGAGCAAACACAATGAAAGTTTGTCGTTTTGCCGCTTCTCTGATCCAGGGCGGTAGCTATTACGACTTATATATTATACAATGTCATGTCTCCGTTTTTTTTGTTTTTTATAACTTTACTTGTACCACATTCTGGTCAAAGATTATTTTTATATATACGTTGGATTTCTCAGAGGACCTTTTCTATTACTTAATTATCGTTTTGGCACCTTTTAAATTTACATTATGATATTAGTTTCAAAGGTCTTTGCAATTTATTTTACAGAGAAAGACCTCGGAGAATCGTGTAATGGTCACGATGAATGTAACGATACCGCAGCCATTTGTGATGCAACAAACACGTGCGTGTGTGAGGAATCTAATTTTGATGACAACGGTGTTGATAGATTAGGTGGAATGTGTCTACCAAGTAAGTCTTCGCAATATTTATACATGATATTCAATCAATCGGCATTCCATGATTATAGATTTACACTGATACTCACTCATGTATATGTGACTTAAATTATAGAATATTACTTCAATAAAATACAATCAAGATTTATACATCGGACCGGCGTGAGCTATATAACTGACACATTGAAAAGGAGGAATTCAAATGATCTAAATACTGCCTTTTGGAAAAGCAAGAAAATCGCTGTGTTAACATTTCTTACATATACAGAAACTAATGAAGCGAGTGCGTTTCAGGAAGAACAAAGTGAAATGTTAGATTATAAGCCTATTTAATTCGGGCAATGGATATGATCGTCTTTCCTTTTCTTTGAGCAAACATCGATTGAAATCAGGAGTGACTACGTGAAATTCCATTTCTGTTTGCTTGGTGTATTTCAGTTAGATCATTTCTGCAACTTTTTGTTTGTATAAAAGAACCTGCTTTGTATTCAAATAGACGTTAAAGATAAAATGAGTTTAAACAATCACTAAAATGTTTTCAGAGGTTGCCATTGGGAATTTATGTCCACAACCAGATGCATGTACTGATGACAGTGCAGAGTGTAATGCAGAAACAAATATGTGCTCATGCAGGGATGGTTATAATAACCAAGGCAATGTCTGTGTGGAAAGTGAGCTCATTTATTTTCTATCTTAATAGTCCAGATGATAATTTTTTACCATTGGGTACAATGTATGTAAAAGATCGATGCCTGTATCTAGAATGTACTTTTACCTTTCATGAATGGACGGGAAACATGATTAAAACGAATATGTAACATTCTTTGGTTATATATAAATAATTTATATATTCCACTTAATAAAATCAAAGTCAGTTTCTAAGTGAAAAGTCTCCTGAAATCATGTAATTTATAACAAAGCCTTAAAAGACAGACCATTTCACCTTTGATGAGTATGTATTAAGATATTTCCCTTGATACAAAATGTCCGTCAATTTTGCAAGAATAGACGACTCACATTTTTTTCATAAATCAAAAAGTAGTTTATATAAATTCAGATATTCCACTTGGAGGTTCTTGCTCATTTGTTGATGTCTGTGATGATATAAATGCAATTTGTGATGACACGGATATGAGATGCGAGTGTCAAGCTACTCATTTCCCGATCGATGGACATTGTGAATTAAGTAAGTAATTGAGAAAATAATTTATGTATCGACATATTTCGTAAATAAAAATAGTCATTCAGCATTACATTATAGAAGATAATAATATGATTTTATCTTTTTAATATTTACTTTGAAACAATCAGTCATATACTTCGGTATTGAATACTGTAGAAAAGTTATACTCATATCATGTTTCTGTCGCAGAAAGAGATCTTGGTGAGGGTTGTGATGGCCACAGTGAATGTGCAGATCAAAGTGCAATGTGTGACTATCTATCGGGAACATGTATATGTAATGGAAATTCGTTTGATGATAATGGACCAGAGACCACGGGAGGAAACTGTGAGCCAAGCAAGTCATTTTGTCTCTCATGAATAATACATTGTATATAGTTTATTTTCTTGCTTTACAGATATCAATCAAAAATAACAATAAAGAAATGTTTGCAGGAAAAACATAATTTGAAATTTACTGGTATTGGCTTTTCTTTAAAATAATGAAGACTAATAAAAAGGAGGGGGCCGCCGTGGCCGAGCGGTTACAGTCGTGGACTACAAATCTTTCAGTCCCTCACCGCTGTGGGTTCGAATCCCGGTAGGGACTTCGGATTTTTCATGTGAGAAAGCCTTCCTGCTGCCTTGCGGTAGGTCGGTGGTTCTAACCGGGTACCTCTGTGTACTCGGGGTCTTTAGCTGGACGTCGCTATATGATTGAAATAATATCGCAGCGACGGTAAACCCAAATACAACAACAACAACAACAACAAATAAAAAGGAAAACATAATATCGCTGTATTTTTATTTCAGAGGTTGATATTGGATTTCAGTGTAATTTAACCACACAGTGTCGAGATATCCATGCAGAATGTATAAACTCCATGTGTGAATGCAGGCCTGGTTATGAACTTTTAGATGCCATTTGCATTTCGTGTAAGTATAATTATTATAATCCACGTTTTTGTTTTCAGGCGTTTTTTTTAAAGCAGTAAGTAATATACTTTAGAATATTAAAAAAAAGATTGTTCTAAGAATAACAAAGGAAGGGGCGTCCGTTTAAAAATCTTAGCACAAAAATACATTTAAATTTCCATGTAGAATTAATAAAACCCCTTCATTTCATGCTGTATCCTCGTTATTTTATAATATTTTCATGAAATGTCATAATGTATTCAAATGAAATCTTTTTATTCCGATTTTTTAAAATATATCGGTCAACCAGGTTTCGGTAACACAGACTCATTTAAAGCTTTTTCATGTAGAAAACGGCTTAATTCTTGAAAATGTATTAAATGTATAAATACACAAAATAACATTTCATGCGATTCGGTACTAACTGAAAATTTAATTTTGCAAGTATTTACAAATTCGAAAAGGAAGCTATTTCGTAATAAAATATATTCAAATTTACTTATTACACAGCTACACCGACCGTTCATCTTGGTGAGCTTTGCGAAATTGGGGACATTTGTACAGATTCAAGCGCAGAATGTACAGGATCACCCATCTCTGCATGTCTTTGTAACACAGATACTTACGAAGAAGGAGGAGAATGCAGGCAAAGTATGCTCGACTCATTCCTTTTACATTCGATTTAATTCTGTAAGAGTAATGAACAAACATATGTACATTTGTTTCTTATTGTTCAAACTAAACATTTATGTCCGTGATGGAGTTTAGGAAATATAATCACTTATGTCAAACTTTTAATAATGAGCAAACACAATGAAAGTTTGTCGTTTTGCCGCTTCTCTGATCCAGGGCGGTAGCTATTACGACTTATATATTATACAATGTCATGTCTCCGTTTTTTTTTGTTTTTTATAACTTTACTTGTACCACATTCTGGTCAAAGATTATTTTTATATATACGTTGGATTTCTCAGAGGACCTTTTCTATTACTTAATTATCGTTTTGGCACCTTTTAAATTTACATTATGATATTAGTTTCAAAGGTCTTTGCAATTTATTTTACAGAGAAAGACCTCGGAGAATCGTGTAATGGTCACGATGAATGTAACGATACCGCAGCCATTTGTGATGCAACAAACACGTGCGTGTGTGAGGAATCTAATTTTGATGACAACGGTGTTGATAGATTAGGTGGAATGTGTCTACCAAGTAAGTCTTCGCAATATTTATACATGATATTCAATCAATCGGCATTCCATGATTATAGATTTACACTGATACTCACTCATGTATATGTGACTTAAATTATAGAATATTACTTCAATAAAATACAATCAAGATTTATACATCGGACCGGCGTGAGCTATATAACTGACACATTGAAAAGGAGGAATTCAAATGATCTAAATACTGCCTTTTGGAAAAGCAAGAAAATCGCTGTGTTAACATTTCTTACATATACAGAAACTAATGAAGCGAGTGCGTTTCAGGAAGAACAAAGTGAAATGTTAGATTATAAGCCTATTTAATTCGGGCAATGGATATGATCGTTTTTCCTTTCTTTGAGCAAACATCGATTGAAATCAGGAGTGACTACGTGAAATTCCATTTCTGTTTGCTTGGTGTATTTCAGTTAGATCATTTCTGCAACTTTTTGTTTGTATAAAAGAACCTGCTTTGTATTCAAATAGACGTTAAAGATAAAATGAGTTTAAACAATCACTAAAATGTTTTCAGAGGTTGCCATTGGGAATTTATGTCCACAACCAGATGCATGTACTGATGACAGTGCAGAGTGTAATGCAGAAACAAATATGTGCTCATGCAGGGATGGTTATAATAACCAAGGCAATGTCTGTGTGGAAAGTAAGCTCATTTATTTTCTATCTTAATAGTCCAGATGATATATTTTTACCATTGGGTACAATGTATGTAAAAGATCGATGCCTGTATCTAGAATGTACTTTTACCTTTCATGAATGGACGGGAAACATGATTAAAACGAATATGTAACATTCTTTGGTTATATATAAATAATTTATATATTCCACTTAATAAAATCAAAGTCAGTTTCTAAGTGAAAAGTCTCCTGAAATCATGTAATTTATAACAAAGCCTTAAAAACAGACCATTTCACATTTTTTTCATAAATCAAAAAGTAGTTTATATAAATTCAGATATTCCACTTGGAGGTTCTTGCTCATTTGTTGATGTCTGTGATGATATAAATGCAATTTGTGATGGCACGGATATGAGATGCGCGTGTCAAGCTACTCATTTCCCGGACGATGGGCATTGTGAATTAAGTAAGTAATTAAGTAAATTGATGTATCGACATATTTTTGTGTCGCCTGCATAGCATGGCAGACACATAGGGATCACTTTGTCCGTCGTCGTCGTCGTCGTCGTCGGCGTCGTCGTCGTCGGCGTCGTCGGCGTCACACTTTCTTGTCCGGAGCATAACCGAAAAGTATTTGAGGTATCACCTTGAAACTTAAAACATGGATAGATCACATTGAGGTGGAGTGCAGTGCACAAGAATGATAACTCTGACTTTCGTATTTTCTGAGTTTTTACCCTTTGTTGATTCTGAGATTTTATTTTTGTCCGGACCATAACTCGAAAAGTATTTGAGGTATCACCTTGAAACTTAAAACATTGGATAGATCCACATTGAGGTGGAGTGCAGTGCACAAGAATGATAACTCTGACTTTCGTATTTTCTGAGTTATTACCCTTTGTTGATTCTGAGATTTTATTATTGTCCGGACCATAACTCAAAAAGTATTTGAGGTATCACCTTGAAACTTAAAACATGGATAGATCACATTGAGGTGGAGTGCAGTGCACAAGAATGATAACCATGACTTTCATATTTTCTGAGTTATTGCCCTTTGTTGATACTCAGACTTCATTTTTGTCTGGAGCATAACACGAAAAGTATTTGAGGTATTACTTTGAAACCTCACAGGTGGAAAGATCTCATGGAGTGCATTGTGCAAGAATGATAACTGTTGTATTTTTGGAGTTATTTCCCTTTGTTTATTTTTTTGGATTTAATTCTTGTGTGGTGCATAACTTGTAAAGTATTTGAAGTGTTGCCTTAAACATTTATAGTAGATAGATCTCATTGGTCTGAGTGCAGTACACAAGAATGATAACTCAATAATGATAATGATGACTACAAACTTGCAACATATATATAATTAACGTCATAAGTGCTTAATGACGTCATAATTTTTCTTACAGTTAATGTTTTGAATTCATAGTCATTCTGACACTCCTCTGATGAAGACTGTATGTCGAAAGTGCTCGGGAAAATTCATCAGTTTAAATAAAACAGTCATTCAGCATTACATTATAGAAGATAATAATATGATTTTATCTTTTTAATATTTACTTTGAAACAATCAATCATATACTTCGGTATTAAATACTGTAGAAAAGTTATACTCATATCATGTTTCTGTCGCAGAAAGAGATCTTGGTGAGGGTTGTGATGGCCACAGTGAATGTGCAGATCAAAGTGCAATGTGTGACTATCTATCGGGAACATGTATATGTGATGGAAATTCGTTTGATGATAATGGACCAGAGACCACGGGAGGAAACTGTGAGCCAAGCAAGTCTTTTTGTCTCTCATGAGTAATACATTGTATATAGTTTATTTTCTTGCTTTACAGATATCAAATCAAAAATAACAATAAAGAAATGTTTGCAGAAAAACATAATTTGAAATTTACTGATATTGGCTTTTCTTTTAAATAATGAAGACAAATAAAAAGGAGGGGGCCCGCCGTGGCCGAGCGGTTACAGTCTTGGACTACAAATCTTTCAACCCCTCACCGCTGTGGGTTCGAATCCCGGTAGGGACTTCGGATTTTTCATGTGAGGTAGCCTTCAAGCTGGCTTGGGTTAAGTCGGTGGTTCTACCCGGGTACCTCTGTGTACTTGGGGTCTTCCTCCACCTATTATTGGCTGGACGTCGCTATATGATTGAAATACTATCACAGCGACGGTAAACCCAAATACAACAACAACAACAACAAATAAAAAAAGAAAACATAATATCGCTGTATTTTTATTTCAGAGGTTGGTATTGGATTTCAGTGTAATTTAACCACACAGTGTCGAGATATCCATGCAGAATGTATCAACTTCATGTGTAAATGCAGGCCTGGTTATGAACTTTTAGATGCCATTTGCATTTCGTGTAAGTATAATTATTATAATCCACGTTTTTGTTTTCAGGCGTTTTTAAGCAATAAGTAATATACTTAAGAATATTAAAAAAAAAGATTGAATAACAAAGGAAGGGGCGTCCGTTTAAAATTCTTAGTACAAAAATACATTTAAATTTCCATGTAGAAATTAATAAAACCCCTTCATTTCATGCTCCTTTTTTTAATATTTTCATGAAATGTCATAATGTATTCAAATGAAATCTTTTTATTCCGATTTTTTAAAATATATCGGTCAACCAGGTTTCGGTAACACAGACTCATTTAAAGTTTTTTCATATAGAAAACGGCTTAATTCTTGAAAATGTATTAAATGTATAAATACACAAAATAACATTTCATGCGATTCGGTACTAACTGAAAATTTAATTTTGCAAGTATTTAAAATCGAAAAGGAAGCTATTTCGTAATAAAACTACACCGACCGTTCATCTTGGTGAGCTTTGCGAAATTGGGGACATTTGTACAGATTCAAGCGCAGAATGTACAGGATCACCCATCTCTGCATGTCTTTGTAACACAGATACTTACGAAGAAGGAGGAGAATGCAGGCAAAGTATGCTCGACTCATTCCTTTTACATTCGATTTAATTCTGTAAGAGTAATGAACAAACATATGTACATTTGTTTCTTATTGTTCAAACTAAACATTTATATCCGTGATGGAGTTTAGGAAATATAATCACTTATGTCAAACTTTTAATAAAGAGCAAACACAATGAAAGTTTGTCGTTTTGCCGCTTCTCTGATCCAGGGCGGTAGCTATTACGACTTATATATTATACAATGTCATGTCTCCGTTTTTTTGTCTATTATATCTTTACTTGTACCACATTCTGGTCAAAGATTATTTTTATATATACGTTTTGGCACCTTTTAAATTTACATTATGATATTAGTTTCAAAGGTTTTTGCAATTTATTTTACAGAGAAAGACCTCGGAGAATCGTGTAATGGTCACGATGAATGTAACGATATCGCAGCCATTTGTGATGCAACAAACACGTGCGTGTGTGAGGAATCTAATTTTGATGACAACAGTGTTGATAGATTAGGTGGAATGTGTCTACCAAGTAAGTCTTCGCAATATTTATACATGATATTCAATCATTCGACATTCCATGATTATAGATTTACACTGATACTCACTCATGTATATGTGACTTAAATTATAGAATATTACTTCAATAAAATACAATCAAGATTTATCCATCGGACCGGCTTGAGCTATATAACTGACACATTGAAAAGGAGGAATTCAAATGATCTGCATACTGCTTTTTGGAAAAGCAAGAAAATCGATGTGTTAATATTTCTTACATATACAGAAACTAATGAAGCGAGTGCGTTTCAGGAAGAACAAAGTGAAATGTTAGATTATAAGCCTATTTAATTCAGGCAATGGATATGATCGTCTTTCTTTTCTTTGAGCAAACATCGATTGAAATCAGGAGTGACTATGTGAAATTCCATTTCTGTTTGCTTGGTGTATTTCAGTTAGATCCTTTCTGCAACTTTTTGTTTGTGTAAAAGAACCTGCTTTGTTTTCAAATAGACGTTAAAGATAAAATGAGTTTAAACAATCACTAAAATGTTTTCAGAGGTTGCCTTTGGGGAATTTATGTCCACAACCAGATGCATGTACTGATGACAGTGCAGAGTGTAATGCAGAAACAAATATGTGCTCATGCAGGGATGGTTATAATAACCAAGGCAATGTCTGTGTGGAAAGTAAGCTCATTTATTTTCTATCTTAATAGTCCAGATGAATATTTTTACCATTGGGTACAATGTATGTAAAAGATCGATGCCTGTATCTAAAATGTAATTTTACCTTTCATGAATGGACGGGAAACATGATTAAAACGAATATGTAACATTCTTTGGTTTTATATAAATAATTTATATATTCCACTTAATAAAATCAAAGTCAGTTTCTAAGTGAAAAGTCTACTGAAATCATGTTATTTTTAATAAAAACTTTAAAAAAACAGACCATTTCACCTTTGGTGGTATGTATTAAGATATTTCCCTGGATACAAAATGTGCCCTAATTTTGCAACGAAAGACGACTGACATTTTTTCATAGATAGATAAAATGGTTTATATAAATTCAGATATTTCACTTGGAGGTTCTTGCACATTTGTTGATGTCTGTGATGATATAAATGCAATTTGTGATGGCACGGATATGAGATGCGCGTGTCAAGCTACTCATTTCCCGGACGATGGCATTGTGAATTAAGTAAGTAATTAAGTAATTGATGTATCGACATATTTTGTAATTAAAAACAGTCATTCAGCATTACATTATAGAAATAATAATATGATTTTATCTTTTTAATATTTACTTTGAAACAATCAATCATATACTTCGGTATTGAATACTGTAGAAAAGTTATACTCATATCATGTTTCTGTCGCAGAAAGAGATCTTGGTGAGGGTTGTGATGGCCACAGTGAATGTGCAGATCAAAGTGCAATGTGTGACTATCTATCGGGAATATGTATATGTGATGGAAATTCGTTTGATGATAATGGACCAGAGACCACGGGAGGAAACTGTGAGCCAAGCAAGTCTTTTTGTCTCTCATGAGTAATACATTGTATATAGTTTATTTTCTTGCTTTACAGTCTGCCATTAGGATATTTAAACAAAACGTAACAATAAGGAAATGTACGCAGAAAAGAACAACACAATTTGAAATGTTTTTTTTATTTTATTTTTGCAAATTTTTAAGACAAGAGAAGGAAAGAAATAATGCTGTTTTTTTTATTCCAGAGATTGGTATTGGATTTCAGTGTAATGTAACTTCACAGTGTCGAGATATACATGCAGAATGTATCAACTTCCTGTGTGAATGCAGACCTGGTTATGATCTTTTAAATGCCATTTGCATTTCGTGTAAGTATAATTGTTATAATCCAAATACCGTCGTATGTGTTTTCAGATTTTTTTTTAGCATTACGTATATCTAAAAGAATAGAACAACTGTTAAATTTCTAGAACAAAAAAAAGTGTCTTTAATAATAGAAAACATCTTAATGTCTTTATACTTTTAGTTATTCTGTATGATATTCATTAAAAAAAGATGTCAAATAAAATTTGTTTTTTACTTTAATTTTGAAATGTAACGGTAATTCTGATTTGTTTCGTATAATCAGTAACAATTGTTTAGAATAGGTCATCGGCTAAATGTTTAAAAATGATTAACTGCAGTCATTAATAAGTAACATTTAGTGACATTTCATATCAACAGAAAAGTTTCTTTCGAAATAAGATATCGCATAGATTTCTCAAATTCAAAATTGAACTTTTTGTGATCAAATATATTTGTTACACAGCTACCGCAACTGTTCATCTTGGTGGGATTTGCGAAAATCGGGACATGTGTATAGATTCAAGCGCAGAATGTACAGGATCACCCATCTCTGCTTGTCTATGTAACAAAGATACTTACGAAGAAGAAGGAAAATGCAGACAAAGTATGTTCAACTCATTGCTTTAACATTCAATTTTACTTTGTTGGAGTAATGAAGTTAGTTTCTTTTATATTTTTCAAAATCAACATAAATATCAATGACTGATTTATCGAAATATGACCATTTTGGTTGAGCATTAAATAAAAGGCTAACACTGTCCCTTTGTCCATTCACTCTATGAGTATTTTCACATTCATTCAGTAAGTGATAGTTTTATTGTTTTGAAAGATCATGAGTTTATAGTAATTATATAAGCTTTCGTCTAAGGATGTTTATGATACTAATTTGACAAATGTTCACCTCGTATGCTTTGATATTTAGGACAACTAAAAATATAAGATATTCGTAGCTTATATCATCAGATTTAATTTAACTCTATGACGAAGTTTATGATTTGAACATCTAAATTTTTTTAGAGATATTTTTCTGGATAAATAAGAGATTTGAAACATTTATAGAAATCACAGCAGCTTGATATAGTAATCGCGTCATGACAGTCTTGTGTACTGCAATAGATTATTCTTTGTCTAAATTTGTATACAAATAGATCTTTGCTTCAAACATCTTGAGAAATCCAGACAAATCAAAATTCGCATTTATTTAAAAAGAAACTGTTTTGCATTTGAAGCCTTTGATTTCCTACCATTATCATCTAAGCTTTTTTTATTATTTCATAGCTCTGTTTAGGTTAAACGTCTCTGATCTTATGTATGCAACAGTATTTTACCCCATTGTATAAGAAGTTACATATAATGGCATTCTTGCACATTCACCAAGTGTAATATAAATATTCACAGAAGCATTCACACCAAGGAATCTTTAACAATATTCAGTTTTAACTGACTTATATATATTCTTAATATCCATATCCCAACATATGTGTACATAGCAAAGTATTGGTCTTATAATTGAATCAAACAATTTTAAAGCTTCATGATGTGCAAAATATCCAAACGATTTTTGATACTGATAGATACTATAAGTGATTTATTTTTTGTATTTCCATCTTTTATATTGTCTTAGATTTCCCCATTACGAAACAAGGTCATTTTGATCCTGTCCATAGTGACCTTCATACTTGTGTTATTACAAAATAGGTCACTGTTGTAATTTTAATACAGAAAAAAGTCACCTTGTCTTGTTCCGTTACATTCAATGAAGTTAATTAATCCGTAGAGTTGTAAAAATAACAATAGTAACGTCATCAAAAGAATTGCGGCCTATCACAAAACGACGCCAACGTCATATTCACAACGTAGGAACAACATTGTATAATCCTATTCAAATTTCACAAACAGGCAATACATGTCGCATATATTATGATTCATGGCCATTATTATGTTGAAGACAGTCCCATTGCTACAGTCCGTTCTCTCTATAATGCCAGGGATGGCAATGCGCCAAGCAACTCTTAGACGGAGGCGTGGTGCAACGACGTCTTCGTCACTTGACGACCGCTTTTCGCAGCATCTCACTATAGGCATTACGCATCATTTCAATAGGTTTAGTCTTTGAAATTTCATTCAGAACACAATTGTTATGGCTGTTTTAGCTCAACACTCATTTTTGCATCAGCTAGCAGATAATGCATTGTTTCTTTATATTTCTGATGTCAATAATCAAAATGACGCTATTTGAGACGCTATAATTTGGGACCATCAAATTGATCATTTTTTGGGCTGGAAGACGATGATAACGTTACTAGGGAAACCATATTTTATTCTACAAGAGGGGTACACATCTAATTTTGCTAATTAAATTGACAATACATCAACTTTTGGTGTAATTTCATAAATCTGTCATCTAAAATAAGAAATGAGAACATTTTTCCGAGAATTTTTGAACACCCCTTGTATCTTATACATTGTGTTTATTAATGAGATGCCATTGTAATTCCCGGGATTGCATTTTGATCCTGATTTGTGAATGGGACATATTACTTTTACCCCGAAGAATCGGAAAAAATCCAATATCAAATATATAATTAAATAAGATTTTAGTAGCGGAACAATTTCATTGTGATAATATAGATTTCTGCTCCTATTTCATCAATATCTGGTGATTCCGGTGATTTGTTTCTTCTAACTTGATGAATACTTGACTGTCATTTGTTTGTAAAGAAAAGTTTTGTCTATTAAGAATGAATTAAGTATTATTGTTGGTTTCTTGAACGATATATGTATCTTCATGCTCACGAAAGAGTATTTTTTAAATAAGTTTGCCGTTCGGTTGATGAAATCATACTCCTTCTTCTCTTTAAATAATTTCCAGAATGTCAAAGGAATATTCCTGTTTTCTACTCGTTTAGTACATTGGTTATTTAGGTTTACAGACATTTTATAAGGACACATTTTTGAAATACTACGTTTTTAGACTGGCGACCAGCGGCGAAATTTGCATATTTTACACAACATTTTTAACTGTAGCACTCCGCGCTTTTTACGGATCCATATAATGAAAGCTGAGCTAACGAAAGCGAGTGGAGTGTGTTACGTAGATGTGTTGCAATGACGTTTAAATGACATTTAGAAACTCTTTTAATGTGTAAAGTTTGTGTGCCCACTCTTCTTTTACAAATTACTTAAGCTGAATACAACCATATTCAGCGTGAACAAAATACCTGCGTCGTTTACAAAACAGAGATTTAACCTAACTGGAGTACATGTAGATCCACTCATGCAATGAAGAAAAATAGTGCTTCGCATAAGTACGTAATTAAAGTAGTTCAGCAGCGTTTCGCATGATGATACATTTCATTGCATTTCTGTTATATTACGTTGTATTTCTGTCTTCTAATAAACTCAATAGCCACGCATAAGCTAGAATAGTGAAAAAAGCGGTCGTAATTTAGTGGAATGGAAGATCACGTGACCCAATGTTTTGAAGCGGTAGGCCTAAAACACGCAATGAAAATTTTATTGAGCAATGGACGCAATGAAAATACTAGAAGTCGTTTGTTTAAGATACAAACGAAGCGGCTTTCCGTTTTCTTATTTCAAAGGTATTGAATATATAAGTTAATACAAAGAAATGGAAGATTTAATACGTAAATCATCATTATCATAAATATATACTTATGTTCAAAAATAAGCTTTTTTTTCTTTTTTTCTTTTTTATCTTCTTAAGAACATATTGAGAAAGCAGAAATATGGATCTTATTTGATTACGTAACCGTTTACTATCATGCAGATAAAAAAATTAAGATATGATTATCCTCAAGATTTTTTTTAAAACGTTTTTAATTCTTTATTTAATATCCATTTCTACGTTAGCATATGACTTAACAGATATTCATTGCAATTTGTTCCACATAATTGAAATTGTAAAAAAAAAAAATAGTTTGCAATCCATGACTTTCAACCTTTAAATTGATTGAGTTTTACATTTGCAAAAATAGATGGAAACAAAGGCAGAGGTGTAAGCAAAATCATGAAAATAATTTCTTATTTCTATGTAATTAACGTTATAAACGTCTTGAAATTTCACAATCATCTTTATTGGCTTATTTTTTACAGATTTAGAAAAAGAAACCATTAAACATATATTTGTCATTTTCTTCAGGTTTGCGGAAAGCCGTGATAGAAAATGCAATAAGTTATCCATATAGGTTTTCTGGCTCTAGTATAATTATACTAATTTATTGTAAATGCGACTCATTTACTCAGAAACGTATTTCAATTCACTATTCAATACGAGCGCTCTTTCCTGCAAAAGAACAATCGGATCTTGCTCAACCAACCCAATGACCGCTTTCATTTCTTTCTTCAAATTGAAGAAAATGAATTAGCCCTTTTACGAAAAACATGAATAAGTCATGTTTGATGACGTAATCACTTGAAATTTTCTGGACTTTTTGCGCATGTTAAGGTACGGCAATATTACTTAAAGATAATATATATTACTTAAAGATAATATATCCAATCTCATATTTTCAATCCTATGATCTTTTAAATATATTTTACTTACAAATCAATGTTGTCATAAAGAAGTGACACAACATAAATTCCTTAATGTATGCTTATGATTGGCATCAATACTCATGACGCTGGAGCGTGAATACAAATTGAAATGAATGAATTTATATTTCAATGACGTCAAAATCAAATGATTACTAAAAATTTGTTTTTGCAAGGACATGTTCAGCTAACGTTCTATTAATCAAGAACAAAATATCTTCGAGAATGCGAACAGGTTTGTTTTCACATTTTCAAGTAGGCATTCAATCAAACATAAATATCTACCATGTTTGATGACGAAATCACTTGAAATTTTCAAGACCTTATGAACGTACTAAGTTTTGACATTTTTGAAAAGTTTAAGTTCATTGGTCTAATTGGCGATTTGATATGATTTCTTTTAATAATTCTTGCTTTAGTATGCATGACGTCATAACCACGAGACATAAACATTTCTTGTGGTATGCATCACTTCAATTTTAACTCTTTCAATTCTAAAGATTAAGATTCACTCAAAATTCATGATACCAGAGCGAGAGAAATCTTTAAAAAGAAATGCCCTTGTCTTTTTGTTGACGTCATAACCACGTGACTTAAGAGAAAATCATTCAGGAAATAGAATGTAAACCTCTATGCCGATATGGTGTCCAATATTCATGCTTCTAACGCATTAGGGGGCTTAGTAACATTAGTAATTTTAGGACCAAAGTTAGAAACTCGGTATTGCCATGAAATCTTAATCTTTTCGAAGTTGGAAATTTGAATTCCAAAGAGCACATCTACATCCTAACATAAATCTTCTGTGAAAATATCAAGATTAACGAACCAAAATTGAAGGCTCTAGAGCGCGAACAAACTTTAGAAGCTGACGTCAAATCTGACGTCATATGATGTCATTGAAAATTGAAAGTGATTGAATTAAAAAAAAAATCAACTTTTTTGTCGAGACAATTTAATTTTCATGTTGCTCAGACACTGGCAACATATTGAAATTAACTCTTGGATTTGGTTGGAAAAAAAGGAATAATAACTAGA
Organism: Solen grandis; assembly: GCA_021229015.1. NCBI lineage: Eukaryota > Metazoa > Mollusca > Bivalvia > Adapedonta > Solenidae > Solen > Solen grandis. The sequence goes on from CM037777.1 coordinate 26,502,286, forward strand.
TTTCATTCGGTGATATGAATGATAGGACTTTCAGCTACATTTGTCAAACACTAAAAGCGAAAAAAGTAAAAGAATATCAAATTCCTGCCTTTAACTTGCTTTTGTATGGCCATAACTTCCATAAACTTTGCATAAAAATAAGCCGTTAAACCTGGAGGATATGGCAATAGTAACAGAAAATCCATTTTTAGCTCGACTTTTCGAAGAAAATGAGAGCTTATACTGTCACTCGGGCGTCGGCGTCGGCGTTGGCGTCGGCGTTGCAACACAAGGTCAAAGTTTTTTTCAAACATCAATTACTTAAATACTATCAAAGGTATTCCACCCAAACTTAAAATACTTATTCACCATCACCACTTCTACCTTACTTCTAAGGCCCACAACCCTGGCTACCCTATTTTTGGAGTTATGCCCCTTTCATACTTACAAAACAGCCAAAATCAAGGTTAAAGTTTTTACAAAGTTGTATATCTTCAATACTATCTAAGGTATTCAACTGAAACTTCAAGTACATATTCACCATCACTACCTCTGCCTTACTAGCAAGGCCATAACCCTGGCTGTACTACTTCTTGAATTATGCCCTTTCATACTTAGAAAACAGCCGAAATCATGGTTAATTTCACCAATTACAAATTTCAGATATTACCACTGCAGTTGGTGAATCAGCAGACCACATTCTCAAATTGATTCTCCATGCTAATTTCACCAATTACAATTTCAGATTTTAGCACTGGAGTTGGCGGATCAGCACACCACATTCTCAAACTGATTCTGCATGCTAATTTCACCAATTAAAAATGTCATATTTGTTTATTGGAGGTGATAGAATAATTTCTACTATAACTAGAACATGTCATCATTGATATGTACCATACTATTAAAAACCATAAAACTGTGTCTTAGCAACTGAGAAAAGTCGAGCGCGCTGTCTTATGGACAGCTCTTGTTTAATATCAATTTCATTTCACTTAACCTATTTCTATACTATATGTATCAAAACAAATTTATTGAAAATACCTACAAATTCGATTGTCACATAATTCGGTCTACCTTTATAGGTTTTCAAGATATGAGCAATGATGAACTTGAACTTAACATTTTTCTGGAAACGGAAATGACATTGCGCCATAGGATCTAATGATGCACCTTCAG
>CM037777.1:26503540-26528517 GCA_021229015.1 Solen grandis
AATGAACGAATTCATGAAATCGTATTTTACCTTTCTTTTCCAATCCTTTGATGATTTCGTTGATGATGTAGCAGAATTTTTTATCCAAAAATGTACGCTGGCTTTCATCACAGCCTGAAAAACCTTTACTGTAGCACCGCTTCCGAATTATTACACGTAAGAGTAAAACGTACAGTAATTACCGAAAGGGGGCTGAATTTCGGGAAATTTATTTAGAACTAGCCAAAACACATTCTTTTTTTATTTCTTAACATATTTCTTACGTAATAAACAACAAATAACAGGTATTTTATTTTGGTTTATCATATGAAAGAAATATAAGAAATCAACTTCCGGTTTGACCTACAAAATACGGAGTTAATTTGAATACGATTTTCTAAAAATCTGTGATACAAATTTTCTTTTTACTCTAATATTTAGTAGTTAAGGAAATATCGTGCTGATAAACAAAATCTAAAGGAAATTTGTATTACAGATTTTTAGCTTTTTGAAGGAGAAAAGTGCGCATTTTACTAAAGGAAACTAAAAAAAAAAAAAAAAAAAAAAAAAAAAAAAATATATATATATATAATTGAAAAAACCTATTCATTATAAATTTCAATATATTTCATTACAAAAACATAATGAAAAGGGGTTGAAATATCATTTTATTGAGCTTATTAAAAATAGGCAATAACTGGATGTAGACTTAGACGATACCTATTTGCTGAAAGTCGGAGGTAGATTCCTGCAAATGGTGATGAGGTGTATGCACGTGAAGTGGTTCCCTGGAACCCCTACTGTTGTTTTCTTGTTAAGCTTTTAACAGATACCATAGAAACAGCTCAATTGCTCGAAATGAACACGGTAACCCTTAGTTGTATTGTATTGATCAAACAGCCATCAAAGAATAATTACAAGAAAAGTGAAAAAAAATCTATTGAAGGAGTTTCGTTAAAAAATCATAAATATTTGAAAATGAAGGTATTGATTTTGTCCTTTCCTTTAAAAATGAAGTAACTGAAGTAACATTTATGCATATGTTTTTAATTATCATGAATTAACTGTTAGTATGTGTGTCTTCTATGTGTAAAAATAATACTTTTTTTCCTTTTAACGAGTGATATATGTGTAAGCTATTTATTAGAGACGGTTGCAAAGAGATACAAACGTTGCATAACAACAAGCAAGGTGGTATATCAGCATCTTACATTTTCGTGTTAACGCAATATTAAACATTACATAAATATGTGAAAATCAGAAAATTCTATTGAAGGAAAAAAAACAAAGAAAAAAAAACAAAAAAAACAAAAAACAACAAAAACAACAAAACAAAACTGTGGCATACGCTCTTAAAGTTCTACTTTTCATTCCATTAAATCTATTGAGGAACACTCCAATAAAATTATCAAAGGATGAGATGATATCTGTAGCAATTAAAATGTTATAAACTCAATGCAGTACATAATATGTTCGGAAAGACACTTGTATACAGAACTTGAGAATTGTTATAGATTATTATCTCTCTCTCCCTATCACACACACACACACACACACACACACACACACACAACTGACTATAACGTACAATGTTGCATTGTATTTAACACTAAGTCTTGATATATATGCGATGTCTTCTATTTATCTTGTCTGATGCAAAACTTCAACTGGAAGCATTAAATCATTAATTTATATGCTGTTATTTATAATCGGCATCCTTTAATCACAAGCTTCATCTATCAGTCATATACACACATATCTTTAAATATGAAAAAGGACACACGTCTAGTTAACGCAAACCTATACCGACGGACTCCAAATCCTTAAAAATTCTGTTATCCATGATAATTTGCGCTGCACCATCGTCAAAAACCCACGGAATATATTCCGTTATCACTTCTGTATATGCCGTGGGATTTTCAGCTGGCAAAACTTCGTTTTCAAGAATATAAATCATTTACATGCTGGCTAATGAAATAACGCATAGTTTTTTTTAATACTCTTCGTTGAAAATTACAAAAGCAAAATCTGACTCATCGTTCCGCAAGATAGACAGCTACACTTAGACAAGGTTCGTGATGTCACGTGTACACGTCACGTGTAGAACGTAGCTAACCTTGAAAATCCCGCGTCGTTTTATTGGTAAAATGATCCCTGCTGTCTCCTTGCTGTCTCTGTCATGTATCAAATGAAATGTCTTATTAATAATTCATGAGTACGAAGGTTTGCTTACCAAATATCCCATAGTCGATTTAGAAGCAAAATGACTTTGTATATGTTTGCATGATATGGGAAATGGTCGATTTCGTTGTATGTATTGGGGGTAATTTTACAATAACATTGTACTTATTTAAATGAATTATTGGTATGGGATCTAACCTTAGAGGAATAGATGACATTGGATATTTCCGAAGTCAAACCGTTTCTTAATTGGAAGGCATCAACATCAATGTTGAAATAAACTATATAAATGTGACATTTACATGTAATATTCAGATAGACTTTGATAGAATGAATACTATCAGTGATTGAACCTATTCATTAATGAAACTTTTTCTGTATCCTCATAATTATATGTAAAAAAATCTCGTGCTTTCTAATGACATAAAACCTCGTGCGTTCTGCACGTTCTGACATCAGCCGTAGCTATTCTGAACGTCTTGTCCTATTCATAGAGCATTTCAAACGTATTGGTGTCCATTCTTCGGTGACAGTCTTGTTATTGGATAGACAAATTAAATAGTCCACAATACGTAGTATTTGTCTCAAAAAGATTGCTTTTTCGGTAAACATCGTGCTCTTTATATTCTAATCACAGAGGAAATTATCACATGTGTATAGATGAATAAACCGCTCACTGATTCCCCTTTTTAGCTCACCTGAGCACGAAGTGCTCAAGGTGAGCTATTGTGATCACCTTTTGTCCGTCGTCCGTCGTCCGTGCGTGCGTGCGTCCGTCCGTCGTCAACAATTTGCTTTAAAGAACATCTCCTCCTGAACCGCTGAAGGGATTTTGACCAAACTTCACAGGAATCATCCTTATGATGCCCCTATCAAAGTTGTACAAATTATTCAGATTGGTTGAAAAAGTAGGTCACAGGAGCTAAAAATAGATTTTAAAAACTCAAACTTTGAAAATCTTCTTCTGCAAAACTGCAAGGCCTAGAGCTTAGATATTTGGTATGTAGCATCATCTTATGGGCCATTACCAAGATTGTGCAAATCATAGCCCTATGGTGATAAATGCCCCCGCACCAGGGGTCACTTGTTTTACATAGAGTTATATAGGAAAATCTTAAAAAATCTTCTTCTGTAAATCTATAGGGCCCAGAGCTTAGATATTTGGTATGTAGCATCATCTAATGGTTCATTACCAAGATTGTTCAAATCATAGCCCTATGGTGATAAATGCCCCCGCACCAGGGTCACTTGTTTTACATAGAGTTATATAGGAAAATCTTAAAAAATCTTCTTCTGTAAATCCATAAGGCCCAGAGCTTAGATATTTGGTATGTAGCATCATCTAATGGTTCATTACCAAGATTGTTCAAATCATAGCCCTATGGTGATAAATGCCCCCGCACCAGGGGTCACTTGTTTTACATAGAGTTATATAGGAAAATCTTAAAAAATCTTCTTAGATATTTGGTATGTAGCATCATCTAATGGTTCATTACCAAGATTGTTCAAATCATAGCCTTACGGTGATAAATGACCCCGCACCAGTGGTCACTTGTTTCACATAGAGTTACATAGGAAAAGACCTAGAGCTTAATCTATAGATTTGATGTGAAATATTGTCTAGTGGTCCGTACCCACATAATTCATAATTATAGACCAATCATAAAAAAAATATTTTGCAATATTACTAGTTTGAGAGATTATGACTAGATAATGGTTAAAATTTGGCCCTTGATTGAATCACTTTTTACTTTAAATTACATACTTGATATATGTTTTATATTAAAATCAGTATCTACGATTAAATAAAATGATAAAAAGACTAAGAGAATATATTGTGTCAATTGTATATTAAATAAAGGTTTTCTTTAAGAAAGATATGAAAGTACAGATAATCGTATTGTTGGTAATAAAAACACATTCGGTCGTTTTAGGTTATAATATTATTAACCAATGAAAAATTAGGAAACTATTCAGCCCTCCATTTCCGTTTTCAGTTCGGTAGGTATACGATTCTCTTCAGAAATTTCAACGAATTATCGAAGATCATTAATCTAACAGACCTAAAAAGCGATTGAAAAGTAGGTCAGTAGGTCAAATCTTGGAAAAACCTTGTTTACACACTGGAGGCCGCAATTTTGATTCAATCTTCCTCAAACTTGGTCAGCACAAATGTCCTCAGGTGAGCGTCTTTAGGGCCATCTTGGCCCTCTTGTTTAATATAATGTACAAAACACACAATGTCTGCTTTTGATGATTTTGCAAAATGTTATTTCTGTCTTTTGATTTGAGCATGAAATTGAACTGATTTTACCCGCCATGAGATTCAAAATATCAAAACTAATTTTATTCAAAATAACATTTATGATGTTTCTTGAGAATAACGTAGTTTCAGGGGTACATTCAATTGATTTTAAAGTCATTTTGTTATGCTTTATAATGAGAAATTTCACTGTATGAATATGTTCTATGGTACTTTTATATAAATCATCATTTTGCATCCTCAGAAATAAATATATTTCGGTACCAAAAGAATATTATGATTTTGTTATATGTTCCTATTCCATTTAAAACTAATTTGAATATGCCTTAAATAAAAATGTTACATGATGGATGCCTGCACGTCAAATTAAATTTATTTTAAATATTTCTTTCATGCTTAAACTTATTTTCAGCGCTTTGCCCTTCTTATCAAAGGACATCCATTACATTTCCCGTAAGATAAAAACGATGTCTGGTAAAAAAAACTTCTTTCTTGATCGTGTAATTGGGTTTAACGGCCTGCCAACAGCACTAAGCCAGTTTGTGATTTTTATCTACACAAGAGGAACATAGCTGCAATTTTACGCCGAAGCAGGTGGTATGATACCTCAACGTGTCACTTTATCCTGACACTGTGCTTCACAGGATTGTCACTAACTTTAAAAGCTGAGCACCAAGGCATAAACACCAGTCCATTTTGTGACACATTTGTTCATCAATAGTGATTTCTACATGTACTTTATTTTACCATAGTGTGATATATAAATGGTATACATGACTTCTTTCCATGCAGTTGAAATTGGATTGCCTTTTCGTGACGAGCAAAAGTAAAGTTACAACGACAATCACACTTACATGTGATTCGCCAAGGCTACTCGTAGTTTCCCCCGATATTCAATCCAACTCAAAAATAGATACTATTAATCAATTCGGCTTAGTTTCTTAACTTCTCCTATCTGATTGATAATGAAGCCATCATTTGTTCGATTAATTGTCTTGTGTATACAGACGCTAAAAGACCGCAACTAGCGACCATGTTGAAAATGGTGTAAAATAAACAGTCATCTATATGTCCTGAATCAAGCCTTCAAGTGGTAACTACAATACAAACACGACATTTGGGTAATAAATTTAGATTGCATGTTTGGATAAATATTAATCGGGATTGCAAAATTGCTTCTGGATTTTTTTCAGATTTGATACCAGAAGTAATGAAAAGTAATAAATGTTTACATACAATTGCTTGGTTACGGTGCCTTTTATTACACGTTGACGTTCACGTTCAGGATATGGTAGTGTGATAGATTTCATCACTGATATTCAAAAATAAATAGTTGAAATGTTTCAGAAAGATTTTTAATAGTTACGGCAGAATTCCGAAACACCACGTTCTTTAAATGTAAATAGGGACGGCAAACTTGTTTCACCAGTTTGAGTAAAAAGTAATGAATTGTTTGTTTGTTTGTTGGGTTTAACGTTCCATTGACAGTATTTCAGTCATCTGGAGGCGATGTCTACTTGAGACAGATATAGTGCTGCCACATTGCAGTAGCACACCGTAGACATGTGGCATGATACCACACCCAGTCACATAATCCTGACACCGGGTCAACCAGTCCTGCAACTACCCTTATATGCTGAGCGCCAAGCAAGAGAGCTATAACAGTACCATTTTTTTATGACTTATGTAGGGGCCGGGGATCGAACCCACGACCTCCCGCTCCCGAAGAATAAATTGTTTGCATAACATGATAATGCTTGATCATGCATCAGGGCCACAGTAAGATTATACTATTAATATAATCTTTTAGACTGATATTAAATAGAGTCAAATGTTTTCTTAATAATACATTATTTTCTCGTGTTTTAAAGGAGTAGTACAAATAATTGTTTCTCGAAACCAATTATTTTTGTTTGTAAAATAGCGTGAAAACGGTATATAATGTTTACAGTTGCTTAACAAAAATTGAAACTCTCAGTATAAATCAATTCATTATCCATAATATGTTACAGAATTATTCATAGGAAAGGAATTCACTTTATCATTTAATATAAATAAACATGTTTTAGAGAAATAACATTTACAATAAGAATTCGCAATGGGAAGAAACACGAAATAGGATTCAACTCATACTGTATATTATTTCTGGAATAATATTACTTAGAAATATCAGAAATGTTTTTAAGACTAACGATCATGCTTTGTGTCATATCATTTGATGTTCCGACTGTATGTAAACTGACGAGAAAAAGAAACGCCTCATTCCAACTCGGTATACATTTTTTCATTATTCATGATTCAGACACGGATACGTCCGTCGGCGTTCCACAAGTTGAGATGCGACTCATCACTGAACTCTACGTCCTGCCAACGCTGGTCGCAAGTGTTGCGGACCCAAATTAGACTTTGGTGACGGTGGCATAACGTTAGAACTAGACCGCGGTACGGCCTTCGGCAGGTAATTCCTCGTTCTCGATTTCTGACTATATGTCGACTTATTGGGCGTCCACGGTTACCTACCACTCACTATACGTAGTTTCTGCTGTCACAAATCTGTCACGCAAATGGCGTTGACGTATATAACTGTCTTGTCGTAATGACGTTACACGCGGTCTACCTGAACGTGGCCTATCGACAAACATTCCCGTGTTTCTAACACGTCGAACAAGACGCAGAATTGTCGAACGAGAGACGTTAAAACATCTAGCGACTTGTTCTTGCGTTCGCTCACATTCAAGCATGGCCAAAAATTTAGCCCTCTCTTCCGAATTTAGCCTCGGCATTATCAAAAACCGATGTTTAGTCAGAAAATCTCTGAAATTATGGTTGTATATCGACTAACACATGTACTTGTGTAAAATTCACTCAATAAAACCACATGTTTGATATGCACGGGTAGAACGAGGAAAGCATGAGCAGACACATTAAGTGGACAATTGGCTGAATAGAATCGTACGATTTTTTGTTTGCCGTGTTTGTCGGTCACAACACATATACATTTACTACATTTCACTACAATTTAAAACGGTGTAAAGAAAATAACGCCAAATTTCGATGAGGCGTTTCTTTATCTCGTCAGTATATTTTTAAATATTTCATCGTCTCACTGTCTTTACACTCTAGAGATACAGAGGATTAAGGCAGATTTGATGCAAAACGATTTTTCAAAACAAAGGAAAATGGCACAAGTACTACTCAATAGCATATGAAAATGTAAAAGTAAAAATAAAACAATCTTTGTCAGAGCAGACACTAAAGAACTGAGTGAACGGTGTATTGCAATCACCGTATGGTGTATTTATGCCTATTTCATAAGGAATACGGTAGGTCGGTGGTTCTACTCGGATGCCTCCGTGCATTCGCGGTCTTCCTCCACCTGTCGGTTGCTATATGACTGAAATACTGTCGAAGCGACGCTAAACTCAAATAGTCAAGTCAAGTCATAAGGAATGCGTATTTACATTTTTTATGAACGAGAACAAGCACGCAGTTGCAGTCTCTAAATTTTCTGCAAATGTGCGATTGAAATAATAACAGTGCTGTTGATTTCCTATTTTTAAAGTGAAGTGTCAGTAAAACAATATATCTCGTATTCTGTTGCCTTATCTAAATCTGAAATTACAAAGTTTGTCGTAAGATTACATAGAATTTTATGGCAATAGCAAGCATAAACATTTATTCGGGAATTTCAACAGAAACCTAACCGTTGAAATATTTTCATTAGCTATAAAACTTTATATCTATATCAATGTTAACAGTGCAGAAATGTCGAGATTGTAGTTGAAGATTTATACCAGGGAAATTAAAGTTGCATACAAATTGCAAATGTCTGGAACGATTAAAGAATGCTGTAGGCATTGCAGGATGTGTTAAAATCAAAGGGTGAGAAATTGACTAGTTCAGTGGAGGTTGTTGGCTTGTGGCATTTTATAATTCAAAACACTTAAGAGCGTATGCTACAGTTTTTTTTTACTTCAATAGAAATTTCCGATTTTCACAAATGCTACGTAAAAAAATTGCGCTTAATACGAAAATGTAAAAAAAATATAAATCACGGGGTGCTCGTTTTTATGCTTCCTTTGAAAAATCATGGTAGATATTTCTAATAGATAGCTTAAATGTATATCTCGTTAAAAATAAAAAAAAAAAAGAAGTAAAAATTATACAAATAGAAGGCACACACAGTTACAATTAATTTATGATAGTTCAATATATCTAAATATATGGTAAAAATACAATCAGGTTCTTCATTTTTACAGAAACGGACAAAAACCCATAGAATGATCGAAAAAAGAATAGAACAATAGCCCCATTTTCAACGATGTTAGAGTTTTACAGAAAACAATTTTTTTTTTTCATTTCTTTTCTTGTAAAAAATCTTTAATGATTGCTTGATCAAAAGTATAGGTTACCGAGTTATTTTTCGATCTACTGAACTGTTTCTAAGGTAACTGTTTAATGTTAAACAAAAATCTAAGCTTAAAATCTATTAAACATACTCTGTTCATTTCAAAATGAATAAACTATTTGAAAAGGAGATGTTGTTAATACAAGCAGATGTCCTATACTGGCGAAACAACCCTTAAAGCTTTACTGTGCTGAAATTGTGACAGCTTATATCCAAACATATGGAGGTTCCAAAGTAGGTTACACTTAACATGGCCGAGACATTTCGATGGTAAACTGTAACATACACTCTTAATCTTTGTTGTTTTCGACGCCTATTGTCCGTTTTCAATAAAGATTGAGATGTAAATCGGGCCCGGTAAAATCTTTGATATCAGTGTGAAGCTGCTCTATAGTTCAAGCAGTTTGGTTGTGTGCCACACGTGGGCAAAATTCTCGGACATAAATACTGAAATGACAATAAACTTGATTGTAGGGGCTCAGAAATGACTATTTATAACAGTTGCAGACATTATCGATTGCAGCAATTTTAAATGATCTATAAAATAAGATTATAATGTACCACAGTAGCTATCGTCTTGTAATAAAAAAAAAATTAAAAGAGGTGTACCACATGTTTGATATTAAAGTTATGTTAATGTTCAGACAATAAATCGTTTTGCAGCGCCCTTTTTGCACTTATGAAAACAGAATGTGTTAGAAAAAATAAAACTTATATTCATTTATAGTATGACCGATTTTGCGGATGACAACCGATATAAAATTTCCGATTTCCACGATACCGCCACCATGATCGGTTTCATCCAGTCGAAATCGGAACATTCTCATTGGTAGACGTTTACGGTATGTTAGTTACCATAACAGCAACACGGGGATATACTGTGTAGCATAACAGATAGTAAAATTGCTTTATAATTGTTATTTTCATTATGTGCTGTACATGTCACATTACTTAATTACGATAAATTTCCTACGATCAAGGGCGCAATAAAGATCTTATTTGATTTTTCTAGTCAAAGACTCCAATCATGTTTTAGCGTGTTAAAATAATTTGGAAAAAAAATCATATTAGCTTGAATAAAAACGCACGGCTATTCATTTTAGGTGTATAATTTAAGAAAACGTTTAGCTGACAACAAAAATATCATTTTTAATAGTTCTATAATTTTAAGCGATGATGCAGCGAACTTCTATCTACGCAACGGTGTATCAGCAGTGGTTGGAGAGAGATCTCCAGAGCACACTAGCCTTAGTCAGTTGGAAAAGGTGGAGGTCTTGGACTGCCGTAAGTGTCTCAAGTAAGTCAAGGAAAGGCACGGTTTAACTGCCTATTTCTAATTATGTCTAGTCAACGAAGAATAAAGCCAGGCAGTGCCAGCAGCAACAGTGCAGCTGGTAGTGTCTCGGGCTTGGCAGACCTCAGGGAACGCGGGTCTGCGGGATCCTGCCAACATTCTGCAATGAGTCTTTTTATGTAGGCACCATGCGGGGTAAAGCGAATGAAGTTGTGGAAACCATGTTCCATAGATGAATTGACCTCCTTGGCCCACAGGAGTCCAGATGGAGAAACCAAGGCACTTGAAAAAAATCTGGAAAAGACACCAAGTTCAAGTTCAAGGAAGGCGCAGGAGGTGTAGGAGTTTTGCTTGCTGAGATATGGTGGGAGAAAGTGTTTGAGGTGAGGATACTGCTGGTACAGATAGTGTTGGGAAAGGTAATTTCTGCTGTTGTGTGCATTTATGCCCCTAAATTGGCCTAAATGTTGATGCAAAGAATCGCTTCTATGAGCAGCTGCAGAGCCTTGTTGCAACTATTCCAGCCTTTGAAGAACTGTAAGTTTGTGGTGATTGGATATCTGGAAATTCACGGTGGCCACGCCATAGGCCAGCGCAATGCAGAATGTGACAGGATACTTGAATTTGCAGTAGCGAATGACTTAGTGATAGGAAATTTCATGTTCAAGAAGAATTCAAGAAGGCTGGGTTATAATGCTTAAAGTTTGGAGGAGCTATGGAAAGCGCTGAGAGATTGACTAAGGCTGCGGTGGAGGGGTGTGGTATGTCAACCAAACACCAATGGCGGAAACAGACCTGGTGGTGGAATGACTCAGTGGAGGAAGCGGTACAGGAAAAGAGGCGATAGTTTAAGGCCTGGAAGGAAGGTGACAGTAGGGAAGAGTTTAATGCTGTATAACGCATTGCTAAACAAGTTGTGCATCATGCAAAAAGTGAGACTGAACAAAACATCAATCCTCAGCCAGGAGAAACTGGCCAAGCAAATGCGCCGAGACAATCAAGATGTAATGGGTGAGAAACCAGTCAGGAATAATAAGGGCGAACTCTCTCTTGATGAGGTAGCCATGAAAAAGGCATGGAAGCAGCATTATGAGCGTCCGCTAAATCTCTTACATGAACCTCTTATAGAGGGCGCAAGTGTTCCAATTATCAATAAGTTAATCGAAAAAGCAATAAATAAGACGTGGATGGGTAAAGCAGCAAGCCCATCTGGCATAGTTGCTGAGATGCTCAAGCCTACAGGCAAAACTGGTGCGTAGCACTCACAGGAGTCCTTTTTGAATCCACTGTTCGAAAGGGACTTTTCCCGGGAGAGTGGGAAAAAAAAGCCTACACAGAGACAAACGTAATGCACTTGTCAGGGGGAATTACGCGGCCTAAGGCTGATTGACAAGGTCATGAAAGTCTCTGAGAGAATAGTGGAACAGCTGATCAGAACACAAGTACAGATTGATGGGATGCAGTTTGGCTTCATGCCAGGCAGAGGAACCATGGATGCCATGTTCATCATACGAAAGATGCAGGAGAAACACCTCATCGCAAACAAACCCTTATATGGCTTTCACTGACCTCGAGATAACCTTCCACCGCGTTCCAAGGGAAGTCATCTAGTTGGCCATGCAAAATTAAAGTGTTTAAGATTGGTTCGTCCAGACATTGCGGTCAGGGTATTCCAATGTTAGAAGCAGTGTTGGTGATGACTACAGTGACGAATTTAATTTAAATATAGATGTTCATCAAGGCTCTGTACTAAGCTCATTGCTTCTCATAATTGTATTGGAAGCTCTGTTTCGTGAGTTCCTCACAAGCTGTCCTTGAAGCTCCTGTACTCTGATGACCTGGCAATTGTTGACACCTCCATAGAAGCGCTGTAAGAGAGATTGCAGAAGTGGTCGAAAGGAATGGAGGAGAAAGGTCTCAGAGTAAAGTAAACATAAGTAAGACCAAAGTAATAACCCCTGGTTTCAATTTTGAATCTCTGAGAAGAACAGGAAAACACCCCTGTGTCGTTTGCTAAAGTGGCACAGGTAGAAACTCCATCTTCTGCACCAACTGCTCCAATTGGGTCCATAAGAAATGCAGCGGAATCAAGGACTCTCTTTAATCTGACCCAAGCTCTAAGTGTCACCGCTGCAATGGACTAGCTAGACCTATTGATGGTAGACCGGTTAAAGAGGTATCAGTTGGTGATGAGAAAGCTTGAGGTTGTAGCTAACTTCTGCCACCTTGGAGACACCCTGTCTTCAAGAGGGGGTTGTGAACTAGAGATTTGATTAGAGATTTGTTTTCGTAGAAAACTGATGTCCCCCCACACCCCTTCCTCTCTCACACACATATAAACTAAGGCACATAGTGACACATGCAAAGGGCTGACTATATTGATAAAGCTCCGCAGTTATGGACCTTATGTGAAACTTCCTCTCATCAATTTCTTTCCATAATATTTGTTTCAATAGCACAAGTAGAACAAGAGTTTTCTTACCGTCAAGATATTTTAAAAAGGGGGAATAACTAAAAAATACCGAGGCCAGAGTTATGATCCTTGTGCATGACACTTTAATTAAACACTCTAATTAATGTCTTTACATTAATGAATTTTAATTTCAATGGCATATGTCGAACAGGAATTATCTTAAGGACACGAAATTGAATTAATCAAATGTGCAGAGTTACGGTTCTTGTGCAAAACAATTATCCTTAATAAGATCTATACACCTGTGAAATTAATAGCTATGATTCTTATTAATTTATGCTCTGGACAAAAATAATTATGAAACTTAACAAAGGGCAATAACTCAAAAATGTGCTGTGCAGAATTACAGTTATTGCGCATCCTCAATGAGATGTTCTAGTTATTTTGGCACTAACTTGTGCACGAAGTTACTGACGTTGGTATATTTTATAATATAATGGTTGTCTCAGTTAGAATTCAGAAAGTATAAATCATTATTACCGATCTTTTGTGATGGTGTCATTTAATAAATCAAAATCAGAAAAGAGCGCAGTGTTAACTTTTTGTGGTCAAAACATCGGTAGGCAATAAAATGTCTCAGAAACAAGTGGTTTAGTGGCATCGAAGGCTCAGGGAAGGACAAGAGTCGGTGACAGAATAAAATGGCAGTGGTCGTTAGTCATCGCTTGAAGGACGAAATAACAAAAGATAGGCAGGCCACGTGATAAATGTAAAGTGACAGGTTACAGCTATTGAACTGCCAAGCTTTATTTTACGGATAAACTTAGCACGAGCGCAAGATTAATTGTTTGAGTATCACCAGAGGAAATGAAACAAAGACTTGCAAGACGGTCCTCCCTCAATCCATGACTTTCCTTGTATTTCGCGCGGTTCGAAAAACCAAAAGTTGTTTTTATTTTAAGATTTGTCAAGCTCATTACATAGGCCTGTGACTGGTTTAGTACTATATTGATAAACAGTGTATGCACAAGAGTCGATTTTTGTAAATATTGTTATATACTTTTTATATTCGTAACTTCTACAGCTGTGAAATTTTCATATATCACGAATAAGCTGCGGAACAGTATATTTTTTTTTGTCTTTATGTGTATGTTTTTTCGGGTTTTAGTAACCGTCTTAATGAATTGTTCTGTGCAATGTTACCTTGGGAGCGCAATGTTTGAAATGCACACGCTACAATGAGCGAGCACATGCATAGTTAAATTATACTTTGAATGTGAATCACCAATAAATTTGCTAAGAACAATATAAACACATTTTATAGGACAAATAATTTTCTAAAAGTGCTCGTTTATTGAATGATACAGCCGTATGACAAACATGTAGTTGTGAAATAAAACGAAAAGCAATTACAAACATTAAAGCTTAATAGTAATACTGTTTTCAGTTTTTATAAATCTCTGTTGAATATAAATCAAGAAACATATCAATGTTAGCATTTAATGTACCCAGTGGAAACATATTTGCGTGATCTGCGGAGAGCTTCCAGGTGCTGAACAATAAAATATGTCTTGACAAAGACCAACAGTTTACGATAAACAATGTATTGCTAATGTCTAGGGATTTGTTGCTATATTATTTTATTTTTGAGATGCATGTATTATACAACTTTATTTACTTTTATGGTACAAACATTAATAACTTGTTTCGAAATGTCTAAGTCAAGAAGAACTTGAAACGTAAATAATGAATAATTATATATTTAAAATTTATCTAGTAAGCAAGCTTAAAATTCCCTTTGTCTTAAAGTGCATTCTAAAATTCCTATTAATACATAGATGCGAGTACAAAAATATAAGCCATCAGCACCATCTGGATAATGCGCTCTTCAGTTTACGGAAGCATTCATGAGAATGTTTTCGCTTGGCAATACAGATGTTTCTTATTTTATTTGTGATTATTTTATTTTATCACCATTATCTTGAAGTTCAGAAAATGTCATTGTCATTTTTAACACATATCTTTTTTATTATTTTGATTGTTGCTTGTTTCTTGTTTTTGAAGGAACTTGTGAAATAGCTAAAGATGATTACTTTATTTTTGACACATTTTAATTAATAGAGAATCAATGCCATAGCAACACACACAATGAATGCTTGTTATTTGTTTTAGATGTTCTTATGTAAATTGCTAATTGTTCATTTTCATTATTTCTGTTCAACATTATTACTTTATACTCTAAATTATCAAATTTCTTGTGTAACATCATATATCCAGATTTTTGAAAAATAATTACCATTTCTATATTAGTTGTATTAATTATGAAAATGGTAGTACTTGATATGTTTTTTTCTTTAATAATCTGTTTTAAAACATATCAGTTAAAAGTTCCAGTATGCTAATTGGTTTAACATTTATTTGATAATATATCAGAATAGAATAATTTATTTGTAAATACAATATACAAAATATTGCATTTACAACGAGCACGACTTGTGAAACATATGTCAAGATACAATACAAAAATACCTGTATATATGTTTTCTATTTAAAAAAAATCGTAATGAAATTTACACATAGCAAATTTGTAATATCAATGAACATAATAACGCTATTATCGAAAGAAGATAACTTTAAACACGTTGACATTGTTATTCATAATATCTTACTTATCAGCCTCCTTAAAAACATATCAAGAATAGAAGAACGTGTTTCTTTTCACTGTTTTTGTTTTACAGTGGACATTGTGTAAAATAAATCTTCTTTATCATTATCTTATGGTTTTGCAGACAATGCAAAGTCCAGAACCGTCAGATAAATCCGCTTTTCAAGCGATGTAATTGCAAATTATTCCCTCGCTTACAAACCTCTCTGAGCGTGCAATCCCGATAAATGAAAGCAACCGAGAAAGCTACATATAAATTGTAAATGGGGCCGAAATAATGGTTGATGGCGTATAAAGATAAGGGAAAGGGTGAAATAAAACGCACTTTGGGTAGATCGGATTCATACTTGAATTTCTTTGAATGTTATTAAAACATATACCTGCGTATCGCTTGCATTCCTTTCATATATATATATATATATATATATATATATATATATATATATATGTTGCATTTAATTGATATAATTGACTGGACTTATTTATTATACGAAACAGAAACGGCATTTCGGTTAATCCACATTAAGACACGTTGAGCCTAAAAAAATCCAATTGTTACTATGACTGTCATTATTCTGTCATAAAGGGATTTAAACTTATGAATAATACCTATGAAGGTCATATCATTATATCGGAACCTATTTGTTCCTTTCTAGTAACCGTTTATTTAGGCAGACATATTTTTGCCATCAGATTTGTCTATCATTGTTTCATAAATGTTTTTTTTCAGTCGTTTGCTCGGTGAGAACTTGGTAGTGACAAGTGAGTCGTAGGTCTTAAAACGGTATAATTTGGCAGTATTTTACTTACTGATTTAAACTCGTTTGAGAACAATTTATTACAATATCTTGCGTTTTAGAAGCATTGGTTTACAAACGTAAATGTATCAGTTAAATGTTATATGATTTTGAACGAAGAATCAGTTGCAACAGAACTTTTTAAAATTAAGAATTTACAGTTGTGCATAAATTTTATTAAACGTCTACTCTTTCATTCCTAAGTTCGACCTAAATATTTCACCAAACATTTTAGTCACAAATGTTGAATTCTCGCTTAACTGACAGAGCAAGTCCAGTATTCTAGAAACCAATCATACAAAACATGTAACAATTATATAAAGGTAAGGAATGCATTTTATATAACAACATTCTAATATGTTTAATGAAAAAAGTTGATTGTGATATATGAAAAATGTTTGATCAATAAGGTTTTAAAAGCGGCTAGACACTATTTTGTTCCTATTACAATCATCTAAAACGGAACGAATGTCAAAGAAAAAATCAGAACAACAATAATAAATAGAGAGAAAGCCTTGACATAACATATTACAAATGATGACAGTTTTAGTGTTATGTCTGTCTTCATCATCGCCCATAACATGAAATGGGATCTCGAGAAAAATAAACAGAACTGATTAATATCATGATAATGACATCTGCATTTGTAACAAATTCTATCAAATGTTAGCAATACACTTAATGAATTTAACCTTTTGAGATATTCTCTGTATATCTAGGCTTCAAACGTATTCTTATAGTACTATGTTGTGATTAAATGGCAAATAACACATAAGAACAGAGAAAGATATTTTCAACATATTTCATACATATAGAAAATCTAAAACTTTAAAGAAATATATTGTAGATTATCCTTTAAGTGAGCTTCACTACAATTTTTATTACAATTAGGCAAGACTAAACTGCTAAATCTATCGATTTTCATGACGTCAAACTATAATCAATAAAGATCTACATGAATTTTTTTACAATATAGGTTTTAACTTCCATTACATATGCATACACTTAAAATTCCATTGTAGTTTACATTGAATTCCATTCCTATTTGTTTTTGTACACGTTGGAACAGTCACAACAATGACAGCAGAATCGCACGCATAAATATGAAAACATAATTTATATAAAACAATGTAAAATCACTGATTTTCAGTAAATATGGAAATATAGTAGCAATTCAATAATGATAACCTTACCGATGAACTGATAAAATACTGTCAATTTCACCCATTGCGTTAAATATTGTTTCATTACTTTCGTTGTTACAATTCAAGACAACACATTGCAAAATAGCTAAACTGTTCATCAAATGACAGTAACCCTTTAGATATTGGTCATCCGTCGTCACTGGTTTGTCTTCCTTATATGAAGTGTTAGCGACCTTTTACTGGAAGTCATATGATAAATATTTTTGAGTCGCCCACTGATAGAATTTTAAAATATATAAGTTAAAGTCAATCCTTCATTTTCTTAAATTGTTAAAATATGTCTCCACCAGTTTTATATTTAACATGTTGATTTGCTCATATGTATTATGCTAGGTTGTTTTATATTACCATCCGTTGTGAATAACATTGCTTGTAGTATTAGTGTTATGTTAATGATCGTTTTGGCAGTTTTATTTTACTCATCTATGTGGGGAGACTTGATTTTGTCATTTGTGCTATGATAATACTTGCTTTCATTTTAATATTGGCAGTTTTATATTAACCGCCTTCTTTATACCAGCTGTGTTATGATAATAATTGTTTTGTACGGATCTTTTTTATATTTAATTATATTTTCAACTTCAGTGGAAGGTCTAAATCATATATGTCATACATTGCTCTGAAGCATTGGAGGATTTTGAAAAACCATAGTTCCTGTATTGTTTAGACCCCTAGATTTTGACAGTGACGGGGACGAAAATGATAAACTTCATTTCTTTAACTTTAAAATTTTGTTTTTCTTTCTGTAGGGGGCCTCCGTGGCCGAGAGGGTAAAGTCGCTGACTTTAACACTCACTGAGCCCATCACCGCGTGGGTTCGATCATTCGGATTTTCATGTGAGAAAGCCTTCCAGCTGGTTTGCGGTAGGTCGGTGGTTCTACCCGGATGCCTTCGGGGTCTTCCTCCACCTGTAATTAGCTGGACGTCGCTTTATGATTGAAATACTGTCGAAGCGACGGTAACTCAAATAGTCAAGTTTTTCTGTAGGTTAAAATTTCTCTCGCGACACTCCGGTTATATGAAACCTTTAGTGCTTTCAGAATGAGATATAATTTTTAGTGAGTAGTGAGTTTCGAGTTAGAAAAGGTGAGTTTCTAGTTGCAAAAAGTGAGTTTCGGGGGAAAAAAATTTGGGGGTTGGAAAAGTTTGGGTTTAAAAAGTTTTCGAGTTGGAAAAGTAAGTTTCGAGTTAAAAAAGTGAGTTTCGAGTCAAGAAAAAGTGAGTTTCGAGTACATTTGAAGATATTACGTATTCATAATACACCGTTAACTCCCTTGTTATGAAGATTTTGTCGCCAAACGTTTCGGGAAGCAGAGGTCTTTCACAGAGTAAGTATTAATCAAAATATTGTTTACTAAATATACATTCAGTATAACTCTTAATATTCAATTTTTCTATGTATGCGTAATTTGCAACCTGCTGTGGTTATTTTTGAGCAGAAAATGATTACGTGATTTTATTTGTTCTATCTGTAAATATAATTAAATCATTTTTATTGTTGAGTGAGTGACTATAAAAATATACAGTTAAAAATAACATCAGAAATAGCTGTCAAGAAATAGGTCAACTTTATTCTTTTAAAACATTCAAATTAGGCAACTCGTTGTAGCTAGCACAATTCTTTATCTAATGTTTTATATCAATTAATCATATATTTTGAATGAGCATGCCTACTCATTTAACCACAGGGAATTCCCTGTGCATTTAACAGAATGCAGTGGAAATTCAGCAAAAAACAACAATAACAAAAAAACAACAACAGATCTTTATTTCATTCAATGTATATACAGTAAAGAACATGGAGGAATGTACATTTACAACTGAAATAATCAAGTTAGATAACTGCTTCGGAACCTCGATAACATTTCACAATGCTTCTGTCTCTAAGAAGTGACAAATTATAAATTTGAAGGTGGTATATGTAGCCAGGTACTGGTACTTGGTGGAGAATCGGGAGGCTTTGGATTGTGTGGCTTGATAGCTCAGTGGTAAGGTGCTTGGGCATTGGATTCGAATCACTGGCGGGCCACAATTTTTTCACCACCTGATACACTATAAATATTTTGCGGAAAATATTGTGATCAGAAATATAGTGAACTAAGTCTTGCGCAGATCCAGAGCGGGGACCGGATGTCCAGAAACCCCCTCCCCCGAGATTTGGATATTATGCATAAAATATACATAAAAGAGGGTGGACCCCCCCCCCCCCCACTATGTCCTGTGATGTTCAGAGTTTGCAACCCCACCCCTCAAAAAAAGTAGAGTGAAGGGTGAACCTCATTCTTGGGCTTGGGCTTGGCATCATGGTAACTTTTCATAGTTGGCCAACATCTCTGTCGGAGCCCCCCCCCCCGGTTTCAAATTGCTGGAACTGGATCTTTGCGTGTAAGTTATTAATAGTTAAAAACTGGATCGTTGTTACCCATGCTTTTTTGTGATCTTTATTTTAATTCAAATGATAATGTTGATGTTTGTTTTTAGATTGCGTGTCAGTGGAGTGTGACTGTCACAATGTCAGTGATGTTGGCATACAGAGTTAACAAACAAAATACTACAATGGAACACTGGCACAATAAAATGTCGATTTCAAGAATGATACTTACTTTTACGCTACTTCCCTGTCGATAAACAAAACCAACAATACATTCGTGTTTCGCCGGTGTGTAAACTTCGAATAGAAGGTAAAGGCATTTTAAGGGAAAGTAACAAAACAAAAGAAGAGTAGTCAAGGGGGACTTTACCGAAAAGTCGTGACAGGTTTATTTTTGTGTTGACAAATGCTTATTTCTTATACCAAACCAATAAACTATAAAAAAAAAGTGGAAGAAAAAACGGCACCATTTTAAAACGGTTTATTTCGGAATTAGGTATGCCGCATTTGAACCATTTACATGAATTTCTGAGTGAATGTTCCGTGTTTTTTTTACAGTTACCCGGGATATAGATTTTTTTCTAAAACGATCCGTCATGTCAGAGTAATATATTTAACTCACTGCGGATATGAGCAACTATTCCTCGATTTTTTTTCAAAATAATCTTTACCATGAAATCAGTTAAAACACACAAATGTTGTTAAATACATACACACTTTTATCCATAACCAGTTACTGTACAGTATATACACTTAGTTGTCATCTGTTCTGACTCGAAACTCACATTTGTAACTCGAAACTCGTTTTTAACTCGAAACTCACTTTTTTTCAACTCGAAACTCACTTTTTAACGAAACTCACTTTTACGAAACTCACTTTTTAAAATCACTTTTTAACTCGAAACTCACTTTTTCAGACCTGAAACTCACTTTTCTTACTCGAAACTCAGTACTAGAAAAAAAAGAAATCCTCTTTCAGACTACAGTTTCATTCTGTGGACATTGACACGATACCACGTTCATTCATATCACCATGACACAGGGTCATACAGTCTTGGAAATACCTTAATTTTATGCTGTGTATTGCTGTAACAGTTTATATAACAATAGAATAAGGATAGACTAACTTAGAATGTCAAATTGAAATGGAAAGTTTCATCATGTGGGAGTTCTGATATGTAAGTTGTGAAAAGATGAAATCGTGTTTATCAATACCTGCATTTTAATGAATAAGGACAAGGTAAAAAAGGCATGTTCAGCACAGGTAATTCTTTATTTAATAGCAAAAAAATATTTCATGAAGTACATGCCGTTGGACTCTTTTATTCATATCATTTAAAGTACTTAATAATAAAGATGCATTGTACATGCTAATAAGAAGTATATGACACAAGCTGATTATAAAACGTATATTAAGAAAGTCTATTTCCAGGTGGCGTAGACTGATCACAATTCAATTTTCGGGCAAGCCTACCCGGAACTGCTGAAGACGCCACGTTGCCAAACGTGTCTTATGGTATCGTAAGCATCTGTGTCTTGGGTACCGTATTCTATATTTAACCGAATTCCCCGAAGTAGGTATTAACGTTTTCTTGTGCAATTTGACCCATACTTGCCGAGTTTATTTATTAGGAAACGAAGACTTCACCAACATTAACAAGGGAGAGCAGAAACATATTTCTACAGATTATCTTTCAACGAGCTTCTTAAAGTCCATAAGCACTAAACATGTACAACGTTACTAAAATTAAACGTGAAAAAAAATACTTGAAAGAAAAATATCTTGAAAGAAAAATATGTTGTAAATTATGCTGGTAGTAAAAGTCACTATACTTTGTTTTACAGTTTAGGCAACAAATTTAAAAAGGGCTTAATCTGTTTTATAATGTCATCTATAATCTTAAAATATTTATATTTTGTAAACTTTATGTTCGGTTGTGTAGTGTATTCAGATAACCTTCACCGATGTATACATGCAATTATAATTCCGACTTTATTGAGTAGTTTTTATTAATACACAACCAAATTAACAAAATAAAGCAAATTCAAACGGAATGAAATACACCAATAAATATAGAAATGTGACTAAAAAATATGGAAAATACTTCCATAGAAGTTTATCGTTAAGCGACTGGCAATTTCACCAACTGTTTGTAAAATTTTAAATGCACCATTGTTACACTATTTCAGACAACATGAAATATCTAAAGGAAAATGTGTATACAATACACTGAGTATTATATACAACAGTACATATTCAATTCGTAAATGTAAAATGAGTAAAATGAGTTACTGCTTCTGTCTCTACTAGTTGGTCTGATAATGATCAAGGCATTTGTGAAGTTTGAGAAACATTCAATGAGTAAAACTGGAGATAATAGCAATGTTAAAAATAGGTTTATATTTTTTCTAAGTCCAAAAAGGGCCATAAATATGATAAAATATTTGAAAGAGTTACTGTCCCTGTTTCTATTAGTTGGTCTGATGATGTTCAAAGCATGGGGTAAACAAGTTTAACATTTTTGCTAAGTCCAAAAAGGGCCATAAATATGCATAAACATTTAGAAGAGTAAATGATTTTTGAAACACTCTCTCTACACACACACACACACAATATATATATATATATATATATATATATATATATATATATATATGGAAATTGGCAAACCCCGTGGGGGCCTCCTTTTTTAAGGGATCGACTACATTTTAGCAATTATGGTAGATGACTATGAGGTGGCCGTTTGTGCCAAAGGAAATTTAAATTCTATTTCTATTTTAGTTCGCTGAGGTATAATTGCATAGCAGTAAATTGTTTAGATTTCGTTATCTGTCAACAGGTTATTGGGCTTTTTCAAATAATTTTATCGGGATCTAGGACAAAATGATATTTAAACCATGTACCTTTTCGGTTATTCTTAAATATCCGCTAGCAGCAGATATTTGAGAATATTTCACATACTGTGTTTCCAGGCAGCAATATAACGCCGTAGACATTTTACACGATATCGCATCTATTTTCATTGTTTAGATGATATCTGCATTAAAATTGGAATAAATGAGTTCTCTTATGAATTCTTTTGTAAGTCGTGATTTATCCCCCGAAGGCTTAAATGACGACAAATGCTGTTTTGAAGACAAACTGTTCAAGGTCTGCGTCTATGTCTCAATGACATATCGAAGTGATTTACGACATTAGCCATATCCTTTTGAAATTCACTTCTTGCTTTATCACTTGAAATACATTAAGGCTGTCAAGTGTGCAATAGCTGAACTTTCACGCTATATAGCTACAATTTAGGGATATATCTCTCAAAATAGAAATTCAAGGCGGAATCTGCTTCAATTCACACAGGGTACTCAATTTGTTAAAAAATATAGAACTGGAATCGAGAAACGCAATGCATGAATTTAATTCAAGGTCGAATTTTGTAAAACTGCGAGTCTGCGACAAGTAGAACCACTTTTGTGGGCAAGGAAGAGCCATGTCCTTCCCGGGCACCAAATTCTTGTCTATCGAGAGGAATTGTATAAGTTGTAAGAACATAATTCCCGACAGACGTGATATAATAAGTACTATAAAAAGTCCCGCGAATTCGCGGGAATCTAATTTAATAACATTTTCCTTTGAAACTTATTGAAAGATCTGCATTGTCAGGAATAAAGTGACTCAATTATAACTCTATTATTTAAATGAATGCAATAAACGCATTTATTTACAGAATTTTCTGTTTTCAAAGGATTAGTTTTGTGTTTATTAGCTATTCATATATATCGTCGAGTCATATGTTTTCACGCACATACGTTTTCGCACAGTATCGTAATTTCCGGAATTCCTATTTACACATCTTTTGATTATGTCATTGACACCGGCTATTTGTCCGTCAGGAACGCTACTGTCAGCTCATTCTCAACAATGTGGAAAGTTCAATTGTCTAAGGTAATATATCACAATAAAACTTGTGTAAGTATAAAAATCTTTAATTTTTTAAGACTTTTTAATTCAATATTTAATCCATACTTTAAAATTGTGATTGTTTACTTTTCCGTACGTATTTAGGTTCGACCATTTCCCGCAATCTGTCAAATATGTCATGTTACAGGCATGTGATCTAATAATGCTTAGCACATGGCATTTTCCATTCGTCCAATCAGATGCTAGTATTTGTTCATAGTCACCGTGAACTATAGCGCGTAGTCCACACTTTTGTAAAAAATCAATAAGTGTGGACTATGCAACCACATAACTCACACTTTTGTGACGTTTTGTCGCTAGTATAGGAAAATACCATGTGCTAAATAGGTTAGTTCATAGTTGCCTTCAACTACACGACATAGTCACTCGGGCTCCGCCCTCGTGACTATATCGTGTAGTCGAAGGCAACTATGAACTAACCTATACATACATAAACATCAAGAAACCTAATAAAAATAGGTAATTCCTTATATGTTTTACGCTTTTAATGCCAGACTCACAGAGGAAGCTACAGAAGCTACTCCCACACTGCCCTTAGTGCTGCCTATCAGAGGTTCATAGAAGAGAAAGCTTCGATCAGGGGAACGGCCAGGGAATTCGGGGTTCCAGAGGCCACTCTTAGAAACCGGCTAACTGGACATGTTGACCCAGAGACGATAAAATCTGGGCAAGCACCATTGTTTACTTTGGAGGACGAGGCCAAACTTGCAAGCCACTTGAAGTTTATGTCAAGTGTTGGATATGGATATACATGTAGTAAGTTAGAAACAATTTATACCCCCACCCAACTACTACGTCTCTTTGCACACACACGCACACACACACAGAGTAAAGACAATGAATATAATAACATCAATAAACATTTAATGACGAAAATTCAAATAGTAATACAAACAAAGTTATCAAACTATATTAAAGATATTTAAACATTTTGATTTAATTTTTACATTTCAGAGCTGAAGTGATTGACATGGCCGCAGACTTTGCTGTCAGTATGGGAGTACGAGACCATCCATTAAGTCTTCAATGGTACAAAGGCATCATGGGAAGGTGGCCAGACTTGAAGATAATTAAGCCACGGGGCTTACAAATACAGTGGGCCAAGGCTGCCTCTGCTGAATCCGTTAGGAACTACTTTTGCCAACTCATGAAATTTTGAATAAATATCTGTATGACAAACCCGAGCGCATTTTCAATGTCGATGAAAAGGGTTTGTCAACCTGTCACAAACCCTGTAATGTCGTTGCAGCAAACGGCTCAAAACCTCCCTCTGTTACATCGGGAACAAGGGTAAATGTTACTGTGATAGGGTGTGGCAGTGCACAAGGTCAACAGATTCCAGCTTTCTTTGTTTTTCCTGGAGAACGGATGAGGCAGGAACTTCTCCAAGATAAGGTGACAGGGGCTGATGGTACTGTCACCAA
>CM037777.1:26528617-26578617 GCA_021229015.1 Solen grandis
TATATATATTTCAGTACATAAATAGAAAACTAGTGCCAAGATATGAAGGGACTCTTAAAAGGAAAAAAAGACACACATTACGTTAAATATTGAAACAAAGGCCTAATAAACATATTTGGAGGACACAAAAGAGGCGAGAAAAATGTGCAGCCAGACCAAGACTGAAACCGGGACCACTTACAAAAGTTTCAAACTGGTAACAGTTTCAGATTCCTTGCCAATTTGGAATTCATTGAAGGATTTACAGAGATCAAATTAATAATGTCCCTGATAAACAAAAAATAAACATTGGAGATACTATAATGATACCTTGTTCGGTGCAAAATAACCAAGTGAGAAAAATGTGCAGCCAGACCAGAATTTCAGCCTTGGACGCCTTGTTTAAATGGTGATTGTTCTACTGGCTAAGTTATTGGACTGCTTACAACCGTCTCTGACGACTGATAAGTGTTACTTATTGGCACACTTAACATAAGTCAGTTTATAGAAAAAAAAGGTTGGTGACTGGAATGTTTTATAAAGTTTTACAGTGGTAAAAGAAATTTTAATTATAGCAAAAAAAGGGAATACGGAGGACATTTGTTTTCAAGATGCTTTCAATATATATGTCATTTTAGTATTGCAGTCAAAGGCAAAATGAGAATCTCTTTATTATCAAAATATACACAAGAACAATAAACATGTGATCCAAGTTTTAAAGCAAAATCTCAAGAATTCAGTGAAAAAGTGAGTAAGTACAAAAAGACTAATGAAGTCAGAAAGGGGGCATAATTACATGTATGTCAAAATCCAAGACAGAGTAATATACTCTTGCCATGTGCAAATAGAGATGATGGTCATAAATATTTATTTTTAAGTTTCAAAACAATACCCCAAAGGGTTAAGTAAAAAATTGAGGTGGTAAGAAAAGTTAAACCAAAATTCTGAAAAAAGGGGTGGGGGGTTGGCATAACTATTTCTTAATTCATGACAAAGTCTGACTTTCAATACAGGCATGTAATTTTATGTATGAATTATGAGGGACATCCATGGAAAGAAATTAGAGATAAAAAGCAATGTTTAACAAAATTTTAACATTTTTTCTAAGTACAAAAAGGCCCATTAATATGCAAAAAAAAAATAATAAAAAATTAAAGAGTTACTGTGCCTGTTTGTACTTGGAGTTTGAAGGACATACATTCCTGTTTCTACTGGTTGGTCTGATGTTGATAAACACATGTGTGAAGTTTGAGAGACATCCATTGAGTGAAAATGGAGATATTAGCAATGTTTAACAAAACTTAAAAAAAAGTTCCAAAAGGGCCATAGATTTGCAAAAAATATGTAAGAGTTACTGTCCCTATATCTACTAGTATCTATATCTACTGGATGCAGACGCTGTCGTCAGTGTAACTACAATAGCCTATCCTATTCTTCAAAAAGTTGAGCTTACAAAAATGAAAGAAGTACATAGCCTGATTAGTCCATGTGAAGTTGCAAAAACTGTGAGAAAGTCATTGTACCAGAATTCAGAAAATAAGATGTGTCAAAACTTTAACTTGAATATACTGTGAATTATGTTGTGGACATTTTTTAAGAGCAGTAACACATGATTTTCATATTATTGGTACATGCACCATATATCATCAGCCGATCTTAAATTTTAAGAGATTTTAGCCGGTAAATGACAAAGGTAAATGACTATGAAAGTAAAGGGCCATTCTCCAAAATTTATTATAGCCTCATTTACAAGCAGTCAATACATTTAGCATATATCATCAGCCTGTCTTAAATAAGATCAAAGAAATACTAGGGACATAATCTTCCAAAAAGAGCTCTTCTTGGAAATATTTATTTGCAACATTCGACAATTTTAATAGAGACAAAGTGATGCTGCAGATTTCTTTTTTTAAAGGGCACCAACTCTGAGAGGAAAAGAGGCTCTAATAGAAAAAAAAATGCCTGCGACACATCCTCTCCGAGTCAAAGATACATGTACCAAATATCAGAAGCTTAATTTAAATATAAAGAGTGTTTTTAAATAAAGGACAATAGAGAGTAGAATACCATCCACCTAATTATAACATTTCAGGCCACTTGTTTTCACCTGGTTACCTTCAGCAGCAATAAATGCTCAGAGTTTTTATACAGATTATAATCAATAGAAAATAAGGTCTCATTTTCCATGTGATCAATGACTTAATAGAATTGCAGGAATGGACCATGAGATTATCACTAGGGAAAATATATTTCTGAACACTAGCTTCAGGAGAATGGTTTAGAATTTAACTATATATATGAAAAGTACATACAGAAACTAGCTGCTCCCACTTAAGGCATCATTTTGCAAAGGATTTAATTCATTTTAGCAATGTGGTAGAGAACTATGAGATGACCATTTGTGCCAAATGAATTTAAAATCTGACCATTAGTTACAAAGATTTATCTATAAATATATAAACAGTATAATTATTAGGAAACTAGCAAACCATCTGGTGCTCCATTTTTTTAAGGAGTAAACTTAGAGTAAGCAATTATGGTAGAAGGCTATGAGTCAACCATTTGTGCAAATGAAATTAAATTCTGGCCATTGGTTTCAGAGGGGAAGAAATTTAAGGGACAACTTAATTTTAGCATTAAATTCTGGTCAATGGTTTCAGAGGGGAAGACATTTTTGGGACAACTTAATTTTAGCATTACATTCTGGCCATTGGTTTCAGAGGGGAAGAAATTTAAGGACAACTTGAATTTAGCAATGACAGTAGAAAGCCATGAGGTGGCAATCTGTAATAGATGAAATTTAATCATTCTGGCCCTTTGTTTCAGGGAACAGGATTTTTAAATTTTTCAAAAGCAAATTTTGTTGGTTGCCAATGCAAACAACAAATGGGCATCCTACAAATAGTTTCAGAAGATATGATTGTCTTTTAAAGCAAATTGTTTCCATCAGAAGATGGGACACAAGGTGATCAGAATAGCTAATCTTGAGCTTAATGTGCTATGTTGAACTAAGAAGGGTCACGTAGGACACATCGTTTTAAGTCATTGATTCATATTCCAATAAAGGAATGTAGAATAGTGTTATTTTGGTTATTTTAATTTAAAGAGAATCAGTTTTGGTCCAAATGAAAAAGAAAGAAAAATTGGAAACAAACTGATGTGCTTAAACTTTTTAAGGATGACTGACAATCTGGAATGACAGTTTCCCATATTTTCTCTTCAATAAGCAACTCTATAAGCTCAGAACTTTTTTTCAGAGTTTGTTCATACATTACAGAGCATGATATTAAATACCATTTGCTATAAGAACATTCAAGAAAAAAATATTTAATCACAAGGTCAATATAAACAGGAGTTTTAGACCTTCTGAACTTTTAGTTAAGAGAAATCTGAGTTGAAGTGTTGTGAAACGCAAGCGAGGAGATGTTCACCCATGTAAGTCATGAAACGCTCTCCAAATACCAAGTCTTTATCTTGGTATAACATTCCAAACAATGTTTAGTTAGCTAGTAAACAACTTACATATGCATTAAATTTTCCACCAGTCACAGTTTTTATCACGGTTAAGTCAAAATTATACTGCATATTGCCAAGCCCCTGATGAAATTGTCTATTGGTTGCTTGAGATCAATTGTTAACTGCTGCTGGGGTGAACAGATGTTGAATTTTGGCTTGAAAACTGGATATAGCTGCCCCTGGCATTTCTTAAGAGCTTATGTATTGTCAGTGTCCAATTTACAAGGTTTTCCACAGCCACTCCTATTTTCTAGTTATTGCAAGCTGAAAAAATCGAAAAATGAAGACAATTAGTTTTATAATCTTAAATATACAGTGTGTGAACATCAGTAATAGCGTTGCTTTGGTATTTAAACACATAAATAATAGAATCCAGAAATGCTGGATTCGCATACTGCATATTACCCACAATAGAGGATAAAGATGTGTATGCCGTAGATGCTACCAGTCGGGTAGCTTGATCAGTCGGTAGAGCATTCGCCCTGTAAGCATAAAAAGACCCTGTGTTCGAGTCTCGGTCAGGCTGCACATTTTTCTCACCCTGTGACATTAGGCACCCAACGACTGTGACATAGGTGCCAGGTCTGTCTAATTACACCTGCACATGGTTATATTTACCGGTGACCAATAACGCCTAGATTTCAAGGAAAAATTCTTAAATAAAGGGGGATAATGTACTAATTACTCACAATAGGGTAGAAAGATGTGTATGCCGCCAGGAAGCTCAGTCGGTAGAGCATTTGCTTTGGAAAAAAAAGGCCCCGGGTTTGAGTTACAGTCAGGCTGCACATCTTTCTCACCCTGTGACATTATATAGGTGTAAATAAAATAAAATGTATTGCAAGAAAGCATAAGAATGTATTTCATTACAGAAATTGTTTCTTACTCAGTATTTACATTTTTCCATGAATTAATCATACTCAGAACCACGAAGCTACATTCACATCTCTGTCTGAACACAAAGCTGTAGATTATTATATTTAAAATGAATTTAAACCAAAGAATGAAGAATTTATTGAACTCCCCAACCCTCTTTTTTAAGTAGATTTTTTTTAATTGATATTTTATGTAAATACTTGCACTAGTACGCAGATATTTTAAACTCTATGCATATTTTCACAAATTTCACCAAATACTTTTTCCTCTGCCTATAAATACTGTAACCATCCCAAGCATAATAAAATAATCGCTAACCATTACAGTACAGCAATGTAAAAATGCGAATCTTTCCGATATGTACTTTCATTCCTGGGATCTAATCAATAACCTGAAAAATATATTATTTAAATATATTTTTTTTTATAAAAACACTATCTAATGTATCTTCGGGATTGCAATAAATATCAACTTACCGTGTATAGACATTTTAATACAGTTGAAGATTGCAATTTTGATGATCAAAATATCGTAGGCTATGTCGGGTCTTTCGGTTCAGAATAGGCATATGAAAAATCTCGATTCTTTTAATGGTTTTGTGCTACTCCAATTTCAAAATGAGATAGAAAATTGATAGAGTACGTTTTTATATTGAAATGGACATTTTGATGATGTTAATAAGAAAAATCTCCAATCATGATAAAAATAGGATCAATTCCGAATTGCTACATATTTTGTCTTCATTTCCAGCACTGACTGCAATTCATTTTTAATTTGTTTGCGTATTATCCCTTTGTTTTTTATTTCATTCATGCTCTCTCAATTCTAGGCAAAAAATTCTTGTTTTATAACGAAAAAATGTCGTAATTGCAACCGAAAGGATTTTTAACCTCCAGATCTGGGTCCATTGACAACCTACGAAGCAAATACAGTATGCCCGGCGGTGATCCGCCGTGCAATAATGTTTACCTAGGTACTTTATTATTGTTGCTCTGTTTTCGTGTATATAAAATACTTGACCTTATTTACGCCTCTGTTATCCCATTAGTTTATATTTCATTAAGTTTCTTTTTATTTCAGCCTCCTTTACTTTCAGAATTTTTATCATGGTTGTCTCAAATGGTTGTAAAACAATATCCAGGTCCCCATGTGGCAGTGAACGTTTAATTGCATCTTTATCATAAAAATTTTGTAATAAGGGAAATTGAAAAGAAAAGCCAATTATGAAAGAATTTAGAGTGTTTTTTATATATATCTTAATAAACTAGTTTGATGGTTTAGGTTAAAGTCTGACATGCACTTTTAATTCATTATTAGCATACAAGATAACTTTATAAATAATATCACTGTTACTTAAGAAGATGACGTCATATCGATTCATTGAGTTAATTTAAACTAAATTAGTAATTATATGTAGTCAATAACAGTAGGAGTTCCACGGAATCATTGAACGTGCATACACCTCATCACCTTTGCACGAATCTACCTCCGATTTTCAGGAAATAGGTCCCGTCTAATTCTACATCCGGTTTAGTGCCTATTTTTATAACCTCAATAAAATGGATATTTCTACCCCTTTTCATTATGTTTTTGTACTGAAATATATTGAAATTTATAAGGATTTTTTTTTCAAATTCAGCAAACATTTATACGTATCGACTGACATCCATTTATTTCAAAGTTATAGTAATTTTATTGCAGAAAATCCGTTTTATTTTTTATTATTTTTTTTAGTGAAATACGCACTTTCTCCTTCAAATAGCTAAAAGTCTGCAATACAAATTTCCTTTATATTTTATCTATTAGTACGATATTTCCTTAATTACGAAATATTAGAGTAAAAAGAAAATTTGTATTACAGATTTTTAGAAAATCGTATTAATTTTAACTCACCGTATTTTGTAGGTCAAACCGGAAATTGATTTCTTATTTCTTTCATTTGATAAACCAAAATGAAATATTTGTCATTTGTTGTTCATTGCGTAAAATAAAAACAATATGTTGAGAAATCAAAATAAAATGTGTTTTGGATTGTTTCTAAATGAATTTCCCGAAATTCAGCCCCTTTTTGGTAATAACGATACCTTTTACTCTTACGTGTAACAACTCGGAAGCGGTGATAAAGTAGAGGTTTTTCAGGCTGTGATGAAAGCCAGCGTTCTTTTTTGGATAAAAAATTCTGCTACATTATCAACAAAATCACCAAAGGATTTGAAAAGAAAGGTAAAGTACGTTTTCATGAACTAGTTCTTTACAATAAATTGTATTATATTTCGAGTTTAATTGATATTTTTTAGTTGTTTTTTTTTTTTTTGGACGGTCTATCAAATGTCATGGTTCTGCGCGCGCCATTTTCATCGCACATGATATTCTGGTAAAATGTCACAACTTTGTGGTTGAAATGGTTCATTTGATAGACATCCGTTTTTAAAACATGCTTTTTTATCTAAAGAGAGAGTGAACTTATTCAGACGCTTTCCATACCATTAAATCGCCATCATTATCATACGCATTCAGACGACTGTGTAAAGATTTGTAAGTTGGAGGATTATGAGATGTTTTAACTCTTTTTTAGATATAATTACTGGTGTAATTTTGATTTCTCACTAGCTTAATCAATACACAATCAAGTCCGTCCATCTGTTTCTTGTGTCAAATTTGTTTTCAACCTGAATTTAAAACTTGTACTCATTGACCGCGTGTATTGATAAAGGATTGTTTCAAAAGCGTTATTAACAGTTTGATATGAACAAATCCCACAGTACAGACTGTAGTCAAGTCTCATTTATGATTATTGTAATAATGATTCTTTAACCACAGTTTATTTCTAATGAAAAAAATATAAAATTAATTTTTAAATAAGATATATAGATATAAAACTAAAATGCAGTAAACAAGTTTTACAAAAATAATTCATAGATATAGTGATATTCCAATGAAATTAGTATGCTGTTATCATATCTCTTATCATAAAAATGTAACCAAAATATATTGCAAAATCTTTATTGAAAATTCTGAGTTCCAAAGTCAGTCAAATTATTGATTTTTCCTGATAACAAAGGCCCTATTTTTCCTTTGCCATTTTGTCAGCAACATGATTTTTTTTTTTGTTGTTTTTTAGGTGCCTTTTGTGACAGAATCTTAACCACCCCCAATTGGAAATGACTTTCTTCATAAAGAATAACCAACTTTGACAATTCATTTATGCATGGTATCTTGTTCCTAATCTAGAGTATTACCTAGTGGAAAATTAATAGGAGATTTGCATTAATAAACAAAAATTAAACATACATTGTTTGTTTCAGTCCAAATAAAATTAAAAAAACCATGTAGTCTGTAGTATAAAAAATTGAAATAAAAATAAATAAATATTTCATATTTATATTTACTAAATTAACGTAGGATAAAAATAAACCAAAATGAGTTGGTCTGGAAAAATGTTTCAAGGAAGAATGCTTATGCAAAGTAGGAAAAAAAACAAACAATGATTTTCATGTGAATTGCAAATATCTATAAATCGCACATTCTTTATTATCTCTACAGTGTTAATTTTTTCTTTGTTTTGGAAATGGAAAAGATATCAAATCGAATTAGAAGTACTCTATTTTACTTATTATGTGAAATTGTAGTATGTGCTTGACAGAAATAGTAATTCAGATCAACACATAGCACAGGTAAAACAAGATCAACACATAGCACAGATGAAACAAGCAGTATTACTTATCAGAAAAAACAAAACATGTTAAGTGTCATTAAAACCACCTTTCACTTACAATGACAGTTACGGTGAAAAGACAGAAAAGAAAAACTTTAAGTGAACGATAATGTTTGAAAAAGAAACAAATATTCTCTATTTCTGTCAAATATTTGCACTGAAGATGTAAACATATCTTAACGTATTCATTCTAATGATCATTATTACTGCTTTCCAGATTGCAGAAGCAGAATCAAAGGCCTGGTGTATGCTCTCATTTCAAAGTCAGACGTTGCTGAATGTTGAAATTATTTTGTGATATCATAAATTTAATCTTAGAATATCAATAAACAATTCAAAATATATTGTGTCATTATTCAGAGAGAGAGAGAGAGAGAGAGAGAGAGAGAGAGAGAGAGTGATGTCAAAGCCTTATATACTGCAAGATCAATACATTAAAATTTTCTAAAAGGAAATACCAAATTCAAACAAATACTCTTAAAAATAATATGGTAATCACTCACCTATTATATAAAGCTTAAACATTTTTTCTGTATACGAAATCTAAACAATATACAGAAAACATCTAAACAGATTCATAGCTTTAGTTTAATATTATTAATTCTACTCCAATTTGGATACAAGTTCTTATATTAATTTACAGTTTCATTGACTGGACCAGTACTTTGTGCCTGCACTTGAGAAGGTGAATATGATACACTATATTAAGGGCATCATTAAAGAAAACTGGTTTACAGTTTTTACTGCTGAGCAACTGAGCCACAATCAGGCACCTACTAATCTAGAACGGGGGAGAGACAGTTTCGTTTGTTTGTTTTTTCCCCCCTTTTTTTTTGTTTCTGATGATTAATATGTTTGCATGTCTTAATAAAATGTGAATTTAGTTGTGTGTGTGTAGATAAAGATTATTCCATAGATAAGTAGAGGAAATGGAACTCAAAGTCAATGTAAATTTACTTTAAACACCAACTTAACTCACAAATGATTTCTCTGTCTATATAAATATTTAATTCATATGCATTTGCTTTTTTTTCTTGCTGATTCTCACTGCTTTTAAAACCTTCAATGACTATATTAGACTCTCTCTCTCTCTCTCTCTCTCTCTCTCTCTCTCTCTCCGTTTTAGCAATGAGATAAAATGTGTATTTGCATGTTTCCATGTTATTCACAGACTGCACTGATATTTATTGCGTGTTTATTTAATTAAGTGAAATGTAAAGAATGAGGGAGAGCAAGAGAAAGTGAATGCATTTTCATAATTTTAAACATAACAATTATCTTGATGTACAAATGTAAATTATAATAGGAAAAATAAAAAATCTGACATTTTTATGAAGTAATAATTCGGAATTTTATACCATGTAAGTGAAATGCAGATTTTAACCAAAATGAAGCGTACAATCTCTCTCTCTCTTGTAAACTTGTAAACCCCCACATTCTGCCGATTCAAATTTTGTAACCGTGTAAATTTCATAATGACGCTATGACATTGGCTAAAAATATACAAGAGTGATTAAAGCACCCTGATTGAAGCAGTCGTTTTATTTTCTCAATTGTGTATAGTTTATTATGACGACCAGTCGGGAAAAATTCTCTCATAAATAAACAAAATGGCCGCCGATTAAAAAAAATGCTGACGTTGACGAACTATATTGACGTCGTTAAGGTGTCGATACGGTGCAGGAATGTGATGCGGTGGCACTCCTACTGTAAAACGAGTTTATGCTTTAATCTTTAAGGCTGGTCCCCATGTTCTCAAAAAAAAACAAAAAAACAAAAAAAAACGCAAATACAAAACCACAAATATTATGATTGACAAAAGCATAAACAAAAATGCATGCACTATAAAATAACAGAATATTACTTACACGTGCCGCATGGTAAGAAAACCATATTCGATAAATGATAGACAATATTCAATGGGTATATTCCAATATATAGAGTTTTCTCTTTTTACCTCTCCAACTTGAATATACTCAATATTTTGATACTGCTTTATTTACCCACCAAGGTTAATAGATATACCTTAATATTTTGATTCTGATCAATTAACCTCCAGAATACCAATATATAATAAAGTTTTGCGGTTTCCTCTATTTTTAATTCTGCTCGATCTAAGCGCCAAGGATGGAGTATATATCAATATTTTGATTCAGCCCCATTTACCTGCCAACAAGCTTGAGTAAACCTAAATATTTGGACTCTTCTCTATTTACCCACAACCAAGCATTAGTACTCTTCAATATTGATTTGGTTGATTCTGGCTCATATTTCTCAACACAAGCGTGAGTATACCTCGATATAATTATTCTGCTGTATTAACCTCTAACTAATCGTAAGTAAACTATATATATATACTGATTCTTCTCAATCTACCCATCACCAAGCGTGAGCATACCTCAAAACATGTATTTGAATTCTGCTTTATTTACCTCCCACCAAGTGTGAGTATACCTCAATATATGTATTTGAATTCTGCTTTATTTACCTCCCACCAAGCATGAGCATACCTCAAAACATGTATTTGAATTCTTCTTTATTTACCTCCCACCAAGTGTGAGTATACCTCAATACATGTATTTGAATTCTGCTTTATTTACCTCCCACCAAGCGTGAGCATACCTCAAAACATGTATTTGAATTCTTCTTTATTTACCTCCCACCAAGCGTGAGCATACCTCAAAACATGTATTTGAATTCTGCTTTATTTACCTCCCACCAAGTGTGAGTATACCTCAATATATGTATTTGAATTCTGCTTTATTTACCTCCCACACCAAGTGTGAGTATACCTCAATACATGTATTTGAATTCTTCTTAATTTTCCTCCCACCAAGTGTGAGTATTCCTCAATACATGTATTTGAATTCTGCTTTATTTACCTCTCACCAAGTGTGAGTATACCTCAATATATGTATTTGAATTCTGCTTTATTTACCTCCCACCAAGCGTGAGCATACCTCAATACATGTATTTGAATTCTGCTTTATTTACCTCCCACCAAGCGTGAGCATACCTCAATACATGTATTTGAATTCTGCTTTATTTACCTCCCACCAAGCATGAGCATACCTCAAAACATGTATTTGAATTCTTCTTTATTTACCTCCCACCAAGTGTGAGTATACCTCAATACATGTATTTGAATTCTGCTTTATTTACCTCCCACCAAGCGTGAGCATACCTCAAAACATGTATTTGAATTCTGCTTTATTTACCTCCTACCAAGCGTGAGCATACCTCAAAACATGTATTTGAATTCTGCTTTATTTACCTCCCACCAAGTGTGAGTATACCTCAATATATGTATTTGAATTCTGCTTTATTTACCTCCCACCAAGCGTGAGCATACCTCAATACATGTATTTGAATTCTGCTTTATTTACCTCCCACCAAGTGTGAGTATACCTCAATATATGTATTTGAATTCTGCTTTATTTACCTCCCACCAAGTGTGAGTATACCTCAATACATGTATTTGAATTCTGCTTTATTTACCTCCCACCAAGCGTGAGCATACCTCAATACATGTATTTGAATTCTGCTTTATTTACCTCCCACCAAGTGTGAGTATACCTCAATATATGTATTTGAATTCTGCTTTATTTACCTCCCACCAAGTGTGAGTATTCCTCAATATATGTATTTGAATTCTGCTTTATTTACCTCCCACCAAGTGTGAGCATACCTCAATACATGTATTTGAATTCTGCTTTATTTACCTCCCACCAAGTGTGAGTATACCTCAATATATGTATTTGAATTCTGCTTTATTTACCTCCCACCAAGTGTGAGCATACCTCAATATATGTATTTGAATTCTGCTTTATTTACCTCCCAACAAGTGTGAGTATTCCTCAATATTTTGCTTTTACTCTTGGTTTTACCAAGGTATTTGCAAAGAGCAATAGACAATACAGGTTTTGTTATTCTTATACAAGTGTAACCAATACTACACGCGTGTTGAAGTGGCATTTAGATCAAAGGGATCTAAATATAGACGGTTTCCATCACGACATTGCTAGTTTATTTTCTAGAATTTTATTGTGGATATAAACAGCTATATACTGTACACTGTTTTTTATTTTATCCTTATAGACTTAGAAAGCAACCATAGATACTACACAATTGTATATTTTGTAACCAAATTACTTGTTCCAGAGAGAGAGAGAAAGAGAGAGAGAGAGAGGAGGGGGGGGGTAGATCAATGCGGTGGAAAAAAAAGGAGTTAGATCTATTGAGAGACGCGTCGGAAGCATGGAAAGCATGCGTGCAATGAAATACGATTTACACTAGATAGATCCAATTTACATCTCTGAAAAGTTTAGATTCAGTTTTAATATTGTAGTCCTAGGCGTACAGTATATACAAATTTACAAATTACGAAGTTTTACCAATGATTACCCATGTGATAAAGACGTCAGTGGGATACTTCTCTAGAGCCAATCATATATCGGCAAGTTCATATGGAAGCAGATTAACCAGGGATCGATCCATCCAATACTTGTCATACCGTCAACACTTAAGACCTGAACTCTACTACTCGTAACATCACAATCAGCTGGTGTTAACTGATTGATATGCAAAATAAGCAGGGTAAAAGCGGTTTTACTTATTTCCAATGCCAAGTCTTTGATTGGCCGATTTCCTACAGATGGGAGTAAGCATTAATCCTGTAATTGCCAGACCATTCATAGAACTGTCCATTCTATACATAGATGTCAACTGACCGAAAAATAAGAATAGTACACACCTAGGAATATTTTCGTATTGTTTAATGAGATTATATCGACATCAAATGTTAATTAATAAAACATTATTTCAGGTTTGCCCTGATGAAATATATCAAAACATATTACGACTATGTAAAACGTAGAATGCTCGGCCTTTAACCGCAGAATCTTGTTGTGATATAGCATGACCAATATCACTTGTACACATTGTATTCGATCATAACGAATATATCACTGCTGCCCTAAATGTCAACTGGTTTGAAATCTACCAACACTACATAGCCGCTAAATGATACTTTAATTCTTAAATAAAGTAGAAGCGCATTTTACTAACTACTAGTATTAAAATACCTGACTATGTTGACATACACTGTTACATGATTTAGTAACACTGTTAAATACGAAATAAAATTTTTAGGTATTAACAATAAATGGTGAATTCAGAATTACTTAGCGTTAGGCATAGCTATCGGAATTCGAGCCAGTCTGTCTCTTAACGCGCCCTACGCCATTATTTCTTGACTGTTTGTCTCTAAAGCTGAAGTATTTTCCCAATATATTTTCCCAATATACTGGCACAATGCAGTCATTTGTCTGCGTCAGTTTGTTTCACCACGCGTTCAAAGCAACAGCATCGTCTTGTCCGCATGCCATGGTGTTACGCGAAGGATGGAACTGAACTCTAATCTCTCTTTCTTAGACTGTTTTACATGGTGAAAGTATTATTAGACAGTTCGATGGACAAACTATTTACTGTTCAATGTGCACATGGTTTATTACCGATTCTGTGCGATTAAAACAAAAAAGCTTACACACACATTAAAAAGGATATGAAACTATTCTAAAATTACTTTTTTTTATATATAATTTCAAAATATCTACACCTTAACGGCTGAAAAACCATTTTCATACCAGTATTAATTTAAGAAAAAATAAATAAACTTACAAAACTGTTAGGGGAGTTCTATTCATTTAGTGTTATATTGAAAGGCGAACTAGTGGTGAAGTTGATCATTCAAGACTTTGATCAGGAGACCAGATAAGATGTCGGGAATTGAGGACGACGAGGTTGGGCGGAGCCCGCCCTACATCATCAGCATGGTGATCTTATGTATCATAGGTAAGTCAATTCAGTCAACGGTAAGTCACCACACTGTTCAACGGTCAGTCACCACACTGTTCAGCGGTCAGTCACCACACTACCCGAACTTTTATTTGGCTGCTACAGACAGGCTGGCTGCTTATTGCAGGAGACCACGTATACATGTCAATCGTTTCCATTTATTTCCGCTTTCGGTTTCAGTACAGAAGGTCAAGAGGTCCAAGATTCTCATACTTTTTCACCGAAATCTTAAATTTATTATGCTAGATTAGTGTTGGCGTGTCATATAACATTATTTATTTTGATGTGTTTCGTTATTTCATTTTCTACCAAGTTTCTATTTGTCCTACTATGAAATGTATTTATTCATGATAATATTGAATAGGAAAAAATAGTTATGTAAGCTTGTCACAGATTTAAAACTGAATTTATGATAAAAATCCTGTTGTTTTTCTTTTCCTTTTATTTAATAATTATTAATAGGTCTTGCTTGTTTTAAGGATTTTTCAGCAGATATCAACAACGCATTATTCTGCGCATGACAGTATAAAGCCGTATTTTCATATATTATTCTGTGCAAATTATATTTCTTTAGGTGACACTCTTTAGATTGTTTTGAATAAAACCAAATGTGTTCTGTATGTATGCATTTTGTTATCCTGTGATTATTTCATGGGTGACACAATATAGCGATGGTGCATGTCAAGAACTTACAATTTCAAGTCACATGTTGGTTCCGGGATATATATGTGTATAAAGTGCGTGTATATACACATGTTACCATGCTGAAAGTATATCACTTTGTATTTATGCTCATGATTTTTATGTTTGCATGATTTTTGTACATGTATTTTCGGAAGCATAAATTTCATGTACACAAATGGAACTTTTCAGGATAAAAATCTCGGTTTTATATATAATTGAACTTTCAAAAATGATATACATGTAGTCCTAATTTACTGAAGAAGATAAAATATTTTGTTTATCAATATCAAAATAGACAATAACAAATGTATATTTCTTTTTGGATTCAATTTGATGATTCCTATTTGCTCCTGAGTTTTGGAATACAGAAAGGCAAATTATATCTCAAGAGCTTGAATGGCAAAGTCATATAAACTTTAGTTACAGTCGGATTGTTACCGCATCGCATTCTTATGTCCAATTCGGAACTCAACAGCACATTTGCGACGTCAATATAGTCCGTCAACGTTCACCTTGAAAAAAAAAATGAAAAAAAAAAAGTGAAATTGCCGCAATTTAGATCTAAGTAAGTAGGGCTTAAGTAGGTTCATTATTTTTGCTGTATCTGTCATACTATTAGCCGGTAACCCTTGCAAGTGTAGTCAGTGTGTAAAAGAAACAATTGACTGATATTTTTCCACAAGTAATAACACTCCATCCTAGTCATTGATTTTAACACATTTCACTTTTTACAACCCAAATACAATGTACATCTATCTTTAATACACGTTAAGATAATTTTTGATAAAGAATATCATTATTAACATGTACTCTTAAAACCCTTATTTCGGAGCCAAGAACCCCGCTTGTAATGAATATCCGAAATATGGCGGTGATAGAAAGCTATGGTGTCCTGTTCGGGCCATTTTCATCATCACCTCTCCAACACGCGACAACATGATCACTGTCAATACGGAATAGAACAGAACATAATTTTTCAATTGTAAAAAAAATAAAAAAAAAAAAATAAAAAAGATATCGGCGTAAGAAAAAAAAAAAATTAAAAAAAAAGTATTACACTATAATATATTTAATGTAATGATTCTGGAAATTTTTAAATGGTATGTGATTTTAAAATAATGATAGAAAACGTATTTGTCGCTAAAATTAGGAGATGTGAATTGTAATATTATTAAAAAATGTAATATAAGCGGAAAAAAAGTCCGTCAGTGTGATTTGATCTCGGGGCACTTAGTTTAGCCGACGAGCACTTTAACGGAAACTGATACTATAAATAGCTTGTGTTAGCTAACTCCCACACTGGAGTTTTGCGACATTGAGGGACGAGTCCACTACCTTTTTTAATGCTTCACAACTGTTTACCTTTCAGCTGGGTGGTTTTTGTGTTTAAATTTTTCAACATGATGGTTTTTTATGTTTACATAGGTAGTTTAAATTGTTATTTGCCATTTGACAATCATGCAGAAAGATATGCACCCTGAAACTCCCATTTTATGATGAAATGTCTTAAAATAATTGTATGCAAAGCAATGAAACTAGTGCTCTTCCAAACTTTTCAGTTGTGAACCAAGAATAGATTGGTTCAAGACATAGGTCAAAATCATTTTTACGCCGAAAAAGTGTATATCCATCGTGTGGGTGACTAGATATGCATTCAGGATATAGTACGCATGTATTAATGAGAAGTCTGTTTTTCTTAATATGAAATAAATGATAATTTGCATAATGCTATTTAGATAGGGGACCAATAACAATTAAGGTATGTATTAAGTGTAGAATTTCCAACAGCAATAGATTCTTTAATAAACAAAACTATGCTTATCTTGCGTGTTAAAGAGCAGCAAATACATATGAACAGATGGACGGCAGAAATAATATTGCTTCAAATGATTTCCTCTTATATAACCAAAAGAGAAACGTATGCATGAAAAGTGATACTCATCTTTAAAGTCATTATAATAACAAATTAAACAATACCTTTAAATCAAGATTCTTTTATCGTCCCTGATGGCCGAGTGGTTAGAGCGTCTGCCTCGGGAGCAGGAGGTCGTGGGTTCGATCTCCCCGGTCACGACAAACCAAAGTCGTATAACATGGTACTGGTATAACTCCCCTGCTTGGCGCTCAGCATATAAGGGTAGTTCCAAGACTTGTTGGACCGGTGTCAGGATAATGTCACATGTCTACGGCGTGATACTTCAGTTTGGCAGCACTATATCTGTCTCAAGTAGACATTGTCTCCAAATGGCCGAAAGACTGTCTGTGGGACGTTAAACCCAACAAACAAACAAGTTTCTATGTTTAGCGTATACGGTGTGAATGAACCCACATCCTATTGCGCTGTCGCGTGTCGAAAAGGTATATATTAATGTGGGTCATTTGACAAAACCTGTCGCTTTGTTGCTTGTTGAATAGATTGATTTCAGTTTCCGATGCGAGATTTACGAAG
The DNA here is from genome assembly GCA_021229015.1 of Solen grandis. Lineage (NCBI taxonomy): Eukaryota > Metazoa > Mollusca > Bivalvia > Adapedonta > Solenidae > Solen > Solen grandis. Next base: position 26,545,693 of record CM037777.1, read on the forward strand.
GTCATGCGAGGATTAAGGTGATAATCAGTGCCCTATAAACAAAGCAATGAATTTCCTGCCATGTTTTTAAGCATCATTACTACTTTTTCTTGCTTTTCACTAGCTGCCTGTTCAAGAAAAACGGGAGAAAAAAAAAAGAGTTATTGAGCCAATTTATTGATTTAAGGAAAGAGATTAACAGGAAACATCTTTGAAAAATATATCTAAGAAGTTGACTTTGCATGAAACATTAAATCGTCAAAATCATTAACTGAAGGCCCTTCTTCGTTTCCGTAATTAGTGTAGATTAGTGTGGAAATTTATATGATATTGAGATTATTCTTAGATCAATATTCATTTGATATACAGATCCTTGGATCCATTTACAAGTGTATATCCAAAAGCCGGGACACATAATCTCGGGACCCAAAATTAAGTAAACATAGGCAAAGGCATGTTAAACAAAGATGGGAAACTCCTGTAAAGGCGCTTAGGCACACAGCAGATCATTGAAACAAACTTTCAAAATTTTAAAGAATCACAAAGGAAAATATAACAGTAAATTATAAAATCATCATTTCGCAACTGCAAGGAATTTAAATCTAAATAATTATCATCATGCAGGTGCTTTCCCATTAACATTGAACATTTTTATTTCTTGAGTTATTCTAATAGTTACATAATATATCATCTCGAAGTAATGCAATGTTCTTTTTCAAGATACAATTTATTTTCACATATCTTCAATGGAAAATGTACGGTGGCATAAAGGGACATGGAAGATATTTTTTAATATTACGTGCGCACGTAGTAGCTATTACGGACGCACGTAGTAGCTTTACGTGCGCACGTAGAAGCTATTACGTGCGCACGTAGTAGCCTTACGGGTGCACGTGGAAGCTATTACGTGCGCACGTAGTAGTTATTACACGTAGTAGCTTTAAAGGCCGGTCACACAGGAATTTACGGCTTAATCACGGCCAAAAAACGTCAAAAAGTGGTCTCCCGTGGTGCAGACGATGTTGTTCGCCTTGATGTCGAGATTAAGACGAGCAAGAGTCGATTTATGGACGTGGCAGGACGCGGGGAGAATTCGAAACGGCGTCGGACGCGGAAAAAAGTTTTGAACTGCTCAAAACTTTAGCCCGCGGACAACCACGGGCGACACACGTGGTAAAGACGTGCAACACACGTTAAACACACGTGATAATCCGCGTTACGGCAGTGATTAAAACTTGGGGAGACCAGCCGTGTGCGGCCGCATGGGGGCTTCCATCAAGTTACACACGGATATCGCTCGCAGCCCCCGGCCGCTTTTTACGTGACAAGCTGTGCTTCCGACGACGCCGAGCCTTGATAAGGCCGTGCTATGGCAGTGGACTTCCCGTTTTTGTTCGTGCTCAACACGTGATCAGCAGTGCTATAGACGCGATGAAGCCGCGGCTAGCCGTGGTAACTTGCCGCTTTTGTTCCGCGTCTAAACATGCGCGAACCTATTTTTTTACCTTACACGTGGCTGGAAGTGGTTAGCCGTGCTTAGGCAGTGTTTCAGCAGTGGAACAGCCGCCGACTGCCGGACCACGTACAAAGCACGGCCAAGCTACAATTGACCAAAAATTACCACTTACGACCACGTCCACCAGATTTTCAAAACTTTTTGTACGTGATTAAACCGTAAATTCCTATGTGACCGGGCCTTTACGTTCGCACGTAATAGTTATCACGTTCGCATGCAGTAGTTATCGCGTCCAACTACTTGGTTTTAATTCGTTACCATCAATCACATTCTTGCATGGGGAGATATACCTGCGGCATGCTTTTGCAGATGCCTGTTTTTAAAGAATATGAACATATTGTGTTTGGGATTTCAAATTCACCAGGATTTGGATTAACATGATATTTTATCAAGATGATAAGTAATTCAACATAATATTTTTGAAACAAATGTCTGGATATCAAAGTGAAACATCGCCTGAGTTTGAAGCACTCAAACCCATCGCCAAAACTTTATTTATTTTTCACTCTAAGATTTTTTATTTCTTTAAAAAAATCTAGATTTAACTTCAAGACAATGTTAATGTCCATGAGATAAACTAATTTCAATTAGTTTATGGCTGTAATATTTAAATGAATATGGGTATATCTGATCTTTAAGTCTTATTTATTATAAGAATTATTTCTTTTGACTTATTGCAGCTAAATTTTCACTTTATATTCTCTTCTCGGTCAATCACATCATTTTAACTCACTTAATTAGAAGCAATGTTTATGGCTACAAGGCCTCAGCCAAATTCAATTATATTTAAAATGCAAATGCCAATTCTACAATTTCAGACTCTATCAATTTCATTGATCAATCATAAGGGCAGTGAGGTCCAGTCGTTGGTTACCATTATATGACAATGGAACTGAATTTTGTGGGTTCAAGCACCATTCGAGACAAGAATCTGTCATAGCCTTAAACGGTTCAAGTAATGGCCAAATCCAAGAACCACTCACAAAGAACTTTTTTTTTTAATAAAAAAGATGCTTAAATTAATAAGAAACCTTTTTGGAATTTTAAACTTTGGTGGCATAAAATGGATATATATATATCGGGCACGCGCATGATAACCATTGTGTGCAAACTTGATAGCTTTTGGATGTACACGCAGTAGATATCACTTGCACAAGTGATAATCATGTCTAAGCATACGATAACCTTATTTACCACGTCCAAACTCAGTAACTACTGCATGTGAACATTGTAGCTATTGCATGCACATGCGAAAGCTACTGCATGCGAACACAGTGGTTATTGCATGGGACGTGATATAAAAATGATCTTCCATGTCTCCTTGATGCCACTATTTTATATTACTTTAATGGTGCGAGGTATACCAGGAAAATATATGATATGCAAAAAAAGGGGGGTGGGAAGGAGCATTTTTACTACTTCATCAGTCCAAATAATACACTTATTTTTGCTAACAACTGTGTAATAGTCACCCATTTCATGTTATAAGTTGATTGTAGGTTGTGTAAAATCTAGTTTACAAAAGCTACTACGAGTATTTACTATTTCTCTTCTTCGAACATTTGTGAAAAGTGCTTTAACATGTATAGATGGATATATTTCCTTACAGCTTGTTGCTTATGAAGATGTATCAATACGCAAACTAAGACTGTAGACATTGTATAATGTCTGTTGTATTATAATCCTCATATAATTTTATTGTTCTGATTACAACAATATGTTAGTAATTTCCTTTTGTAAATTTTATTAAAAGTTTCATTTTGTTAGTATTTACTTCATCAGAGTTTAGTATTGTTTTAAATAATCCTACAACCTTTAACATCCCTAGTGACGTACAGAGCCGGATCCAGAAGTTCGGGTTAGGGGGCGTATTTTTTTTAAAAAAAATGTAGGTAGTAACAATGCAATCGGCTTCGCCAGGGCTGTGATAAGGGTGTAGTTCTGGTTGGACTAGGTATCTTGGGGAATTCCTGAGCGATTTTCTTTTAAATTTAAAGCTGTAATAGTGCAAAACTAGTGTAAAACTACTACGTGCGCACGTAATAGCTACTACCCGCGCACGTAATAGCTACTACGTGCGTACGTAAAGCTACTACGTGCCACGTAGGAGCTTTTACGTGCGCATGTAATAGCTACTACGTGCGCACATAAAGCTACTACGTGCACACGTAATAGCTACTACGGGCGCACGTAATGGCTACTATGTGCGCACGTAATAGTTACAAAAGAGTGTAAAAGTGTGGGTTACAGAAAAAAGTGTGGGTTAGAGAAAAGGTGTGGGTTACAGAATTTAGATCACGGTAAAAGTCTTAAAATATCACTATATTCTTGCAATAATAATAATGTATGCTTACGGAATTTGAAAACGCACGCCTGCATTATATGTTGTTGTTTTTTTTCTCCTTTTTTCCGTGTTTAATAACAATATGCTGTAATACACTATAGAATGAATGATATAATATGTCCAAAACATTACGATATAGAACATTTCACTCCGAGATGAGACGCAAACCTAGTATGTTAATCCCGAACACGATGAAAAAAATCAACACATTGTTTATAATTTCCAATGATTACAATAATCTAACAACAAATCTAAACTTTTCCACAATTGCTAAGCGCTATCTGCAAATATAACTATATCATCAGTATATAATATCATAAACAATTTAAACAACTCAAGATTAATACATCCAAACCACTATCTCAATATGTTAATTTCTTCTAAATCATAAAGAATCATGGAAAACAAAAATGGCGATAACACTCGCCTTGTCTTGTGCCAAGACTACAGCCAAATGACTCAATGATATTGTTACAATATTTAACTCTAGATTTTATGGCAGTACACGTTGATTTTATAACGTTTAACACTTTTCCTCTTATACCTAACTTTATCAATTTATACATAAATTATCAGGAACAATGTAACCAAAGGCTTTGGTAAAATCTATAAATGCGCAAAAATGTTTCTTTCCCTGATTAATAAAATGATTAACAAGACCATGCAAAATGAAAAATATTATCTGTCGTACTTATGTTCGCCCTGAATCCCACCTGTGCTTCCATTATATATACTGTACTTTTAAGTCTGTTGTTTAAAACCCTTGTTAGTAATTTCCCTATTGTGCTAAGTAAGGTAATACTCTATAATTTTCAACATTGTTAATACTGCCTTTCTGAAGGAGAGGGATAGTATAACCTGACCAACTTTCAGGAAAAACATCTAGATCAATTATTATATTGAAAAGTACAGTTAGAAAGGGAGATAATACATTTTTACCATGAATAAAAAATCATTAAGATATAAATCAGGTCCACTAGCACGTGAAGATTTAATTGTTTGATGGCTTTTAATACTTCATTCTCCGTAAAACATGTGTATAATGCATCAGAAATACACTCAAATTCATTATTGTCATGTCTCTCAATAAAATATAAAAGTGCCTTCATCAGGAGTGAAAAAAAATACCATTTGGATTATTAACGCACTTAAAGTACATTTCAAACTGGTTAAGAGATATATCAGATTAAGGTGCATTAGAACCAGACTTTAACATCTTCCAATATAATTTTGAATTTTTATGTTTTTTTCCTGTTATTTATTCGTATCATTTTTTTTTCATTTCGATTTTATTTAACATTTGAAAGAAATTAAACTTTTTCTCGATACATTCTTCGTCAACCAACGGTTGTGTAACTTTAATATTGTTGTACATATTATTCGAGGTACTGCAAATATTTCTTTTACAAAATGGTGATACATCATCAATAATATGAGACAAATTTTCTAAGCATGAATTGATATTTTTCTACTAACCTCTGTAAAACATTAATTTTGTCGCAACTGTTTGGATATCTCAAACTTTCTCTGAATAATTCAATATAATCTGAGTCCCATTTATATACATGCTTCACATGCTCAGCACAGTCATTTGTATCATTTTCATTCGATTATTCCCTCTCGAATTCAAAACTGAAAGATAACAATGATCAGAAACAATGTTTGGTTCTCCAACCTCAAAAGATAACAAATATGACATTTAAATTTTGTGAACAGATAATATAATCAACAACACTTGACCCTCGGCTACCAACAAATGTATTTATCCTTACCAGCTCGACCATTCAGAATACGTAACCCTGTCTGTAGGCATAAATCAAGCAACTGAACCCCATTGTTATTTAAATGACCTTTATCCTGTGATACCCGTGTGTTACACGAGCCAATGGTATAATCATCATCTAACATGATCATATGTATGCTTTCATCATCTGCAACAAAATCATCTTCATCAGAAGTACGACTATTCATATCGTCACATAATATTAGATTTACCTCTCCGGCAGTATCTGCTTCTAAACCTGTAACAAAGTCAAGAATACGATTAAACACATTGGATTCTGGCATAGGTTGTCTACTGCTGTCTTCTGGAAGAACATAACACAAATATATAAATCGTTGCTTAATGAAAAATAATCCCCTGCAATTCTTATACACAATATTTCATCATGACTCTGATATACACTTGTTTTCTCAGAAACATACTTGCTTTTAATATATACTATAATACCCCCTGAACCTCTCTTATTATTCTTTTTCAATTCATTTCTATGTAAAGCAAATATCTCGAAACTGTCAACATTTAGATCACTTATAATTATTCGTCCATGTTTCTGTGAATAAAACAATGTCATTATTCTGAAATACAGTTTTCAGTTCATCACTCTGAGGATAATTACACGCTTTGTAACAAGTCAATTAATATTTATGGTATAAACGGTGCATATATATTCTACAATTGAATCACGGGAATTTTTTACACTTTTGTAACAAAGGATTTCATTGTCCCGTTACTAAGACTCCCAAACGTAGTTTGGAGACTTATTGTTTTTACTCCGTTTCTTCTTCTTCTTCTGTCTTCCAGTTTAAGGGCCATATCTCTGAGGCCACCCACCTATCTTTACAAAACTTCACACACTTGTAGTCCTCAATAAGTAGTGGTGCCCGACCCCCTCCCCTGAATTTGTAAATGTGGGGTCCCTGGGGTCAGGCCCCTTCCTCTCAAAGATGGATTTTTGCATAAAAAACAGTTCTAGTTAAATATTTCAAATTTCCAATCCCGAATCATGTATTATTTTGTTCCTCATAATGAGAAGAAATGAATAGTATTACGAGGTCACCCAGGGGTCAGGCCCCATCCCTTAATTTTTTCCAAGTACTTCTTTAGTGTTCCCCCATCCCCCAACACAAAAGGGTCTGGCCCCAACCCATCAGTTTTACTTCTGACATTTTTCAAAAACCATTGATTGAGAGCCCCACCATTAAACAATATATATTTTTGTTCCTCATGATCAGATGGATTGAATGCTACTTCTTTGATGTTCGCATGGGTCACCATCGGGTCAGGCCCAACCCTCTCAATTTTACTTACTTTTTGACCTTATTTCTTAAACTTTGTTTGGAGGACCTAGCAACAGTTCACTTTTACAATTATAACTTGTTTAATCAAAGATGGCTCCTTCCATGAACTGCAGAAATGCGGCATTTTGGGGACCCTAAAATTAAGACTATTCTAGACTGATAGCGAAAGAAGAAAAGTCATATGGTAGATCGTAAAAGATTCCAAGTTTTTATTTTCTTATACAATAACAATGTAACAGTATCCATAGTATTAGGCAAATTTGAAAATGTTAATTTTGGCAAAATTGATAACAATCGTACAAGAATCTCATTGTCACAACTCCTCCAAAACGGCTCGATAGATTAGGTTGAAACTCGATTTACCATATGTAGATGTGCGTGAAGCAATATCGTCGCCTACAGACAGCGATGAGGGGAGAAAATCAGACTTAGAATTTCTTCTTATGAAGATGTATATGGAATAAGAATGTTTTGACTCTGTAACCAAGTAAAACCCTACTGCTCCGAGCTGGAATCGAACTTGGGGCCCCTGGGGCCCCGAAATGTCGCGTTTTTGCAGTTAATGGAAGGAGAAATCTTGATTAAATAACGGTCCAATGAAATCCTTTGTTACAAAAGTGTAAACGAATCCGGTGATTCAATTATAGAACATATATACACCGTTTATACATAATATATTTGAACTTATACAAAATATATATGACTTTTAATACAGATATATCAAATTATAACACATATACAAAAGTTATGGAACATATATATGGAATCATACAACACAAATAAGCAATTATACATTATATATTTGAAATTATACCAAATACACTATATATATACCATATATAAATGCATTTATATCATATATATGTACAGTTACACAACAGATATATAGTTATTGAATATTGCAATGTCTGACATGCCATAGCTAACATATAGAAATTCTCTTACTTTTTTTTATTTTTTTTATCAAAAGCGCAGTATGTTTACGTTCTGAAACAGTGAAAATTCATATGGGTAAAATTGTTTTAAACTTTGCATAATGACAGGAAATGAAATGACTACTGTGAAATGAAATAAGATATCGATAGGCTTGACTTTTAATTTCCTGCCCTTGAAAATGACAGAATTGAGAATAAAACTCACTTTCAAGGGTAGATAACTCAAACTGGTCTAACTGTATATGAGGGAAACATAAGCGGTATTTGAGTCACTAGACTGTGTTGTCTATTTTCGAAACTCAAGTACAAAAAGTCTTAAAACTGTAGGCAACATGAAAGTACTTGCATTATTTATTTTATTTCTTTGTTTTGTTTATTAGGTTAGATGTCCAGACGACAGTATTTCAGTCATTTGGAGATTATGCCTACTTGAAACACACGGCTGTATCATACCACAGACATGTGGCATGATACCACAAACAGTCGCATTAACCTGACACCGGGTCAACTAGAACTACCCTTATATGCAGAGCGTCAAGCAAGGCAGCAATAACCGTATTATTTATTTTACTACTTTGGTATGTCGCGGCTGGGGATCGAACTCCACGACTCCCGGTGTCCGGGGCGGTTACACTCTCCACACGGTCAACGGGGATTATCAATGTTGTAGAATTTGAACACAATATTATTAAATATTGTAACACAAAATCCTCTTTGTAAACGCACCTAATGATGATTATATCAATAACAATTATGATAATGACAACAGCAGTAATGATGATACTATTATTATCATGACAATGTTGGCTTTAAATTTGTGTATTGACGTTAAATGCAGATAAAAATAATCCTATATGATACGAAATTTAATATATATTCTCGTAGGCTGCCATAAAATTGGAAATCAAGATCAATTTACCAAGATCGAATACCAAAAATGTTTTTACCAGCCAAATTACTTACTGCCAAATTTAATCAGAAAATGAGTTCATGGAAATAAACATCTCTCTACCTAGATGGCAGGTGAATAGATATATCAATAGTTTTCAATACATTGTTGATTCCTATATTTCGATATATCGATATGAATTTATTTTAATCTCTGACATCCCTAAATGGTAATTCAGAATTGTTTTTGTGAGCATTATGTATGTTATGTACATATTAGTAAAATTTAAAATTAAAAAAAAAAGATCAATTTACAAATAGCATCGTCATATACATGACAACATGGGATGAGTATACATATTGAGACCTTATGTCGATGCTACTTTTGACAAACACACGCACATGCGTATATAGATTTTTTTTCAAGGTCTCAACCAGAGATTGGCAAAGCAAAGTTATATGTTAACTCAGCTCTGACATTTTATAATAAAATTATTTTCAGATTTAATAAGATACTGTATTCTGTAAATTGTATTCTGTGTGAATACGTTACTTATTTTTTGATGTTCTCCTTGATCATCAAATCAAAGACTTAAACTCCAGGAACTGATGTAAAAACACCGGTGCAGCTGGCAAAAGAACCATTTTATGTGTAATTACGATACAGAAATAGAATCCTCTATAAAGATTTAAAAGTAAGTACGTTTCCATGGTTATACTCCCATTTCTAGTGAAGAGAAGGCGTTTGTTGGCTTCCAAAGTTTAGCTGTTTGAAGGTAGCATGTAGCTCATAGATCAACAAAGGAAAATATGTTTGTCGACCATCCATCAAAAGACATGTTGAAGTAATGGGTTTGGTTGCAGATCAAATGTTGAATAAGCTTAAAGTGTTGCTTGATCTTGTTCGAAGATCGTAACCTTTGGAAACTCTTATAGCGTTGGTTGGCTAAACTTTCGAAATACACATATGAAATTGGTTGACATGGGCCGTAGATCGTAGTTGAACCATTGAATATACTCATATAAGTGATTGGTTTATTGGTCCCGCCGACAGCATTTGAGTCATTTTGTGATAATGTCACCTAGCTAACCAGTCCTGGAACTACTATATACTTAGCGCCTAGCAAGGGAGATATATCAGTCCATTTTTTTCAGGGCTAACTATCCAAATATACATATAAAATTTGTTAACCTGGATCGTAAACCAACCATTGAAAACATATACGGAATTGTTTACCTTGGTCTAAGATCGTATCTCAACCACTGAAGCGCGTACTGAATTTTTACCTTGGTCTAAGATCGTATCTCAACCACTGAAAACGCGTACTGAATTGTTTACCTTGGTCTAAGATCGTATCTCAACCACTGAAAACGCGTACTGAATTGTTAACCTTGGTATAAGATCGTATCTCAACCACTGAAAACGCGTACTGAATTGTTTACCTTGGTCTTAGGTCGTATCTCAACCACTGAAAACGCGTACTGAATTGATTACCTTGGTCTAAGATCGTATCTCAACCACTGAAAACGCGTACTGAATTGTTTACCTTGGTCTTAGGTCGTATCTCAACCACTGAAAACGCGTACTGAATTGATTACCTTGGTCTAAGATCGTATCTCAACCACTGAAAACGCGTACTGAATTGATTACCTTGGTCTTAGGTCGTATCTCAACCACTGAAAACGCGTACTGAATTGTTTACCTTGGTCTAAGATCGTATCTCAACCACTGAAAACGCGTACTGAATTGTTTACCTTGGTCTAAGATCGTATCTCAACCACTGAAAACGCGTACTGAATTGATTACCTTGGTCTTAGGTCGTATCTCAACCACTGAAAACGCGTACTGAATTATTTACCTTGGTCTAAGATCGTATCTCAACCACTGAAAACGCGTACTGAATTGTTTACCTTGGTCTAAGATCGTATCTCAACCACTGAAAACGCGAACTGAATTGTTTACCTTGGTCTTTAAGATCGTATCTCAACCACTGAAAACGCGTACTGAATTGTTTACCTTGGTCTTAGGTCGTATCTCAACCACTGAAAACGCGTACTGAATTGTTTACCTTGGTCTTAGATCGTACCTTAACTACTGAAAACACACACATAATCGTTTGCCTTGGTCTTCTAAGATCGTAACCTAACCACTGCAAACACATACAGAATCGTTTGCCTTGGTCGTAGATCGTAACTTAACCACTGCAAACACATACAGAATCGTTTACCTTGGTCGTAGATCGTAACCTAACCACTGCAAACACATACAGAATCGTTTGCCTTGATCGTAGATCGTAACTTAACCACTGCAAACACATACAGAATCGTTTACCTTGGTCGTAGATCGTAACCTAACCACTGCAAACACATACAGAATCGTTTGCCTTGGTCGTAGATCGTAACCTAACCACTGCAAACGCATACAAAATCGTTTGCCTTGATCGTAGATCGTAACTTAACCACTGCAAACGCATACAGAATCGTTTGCCTTGGTCGTAGATCGTAACTTAACCACTGCAAACGCATACAGAATCGTTTACCTTGGTCGTAGATCGTAACTTAACCACTGCAAACGCATGCAGAATCGTTTACCTTGGTCGTAGATCGTAACTTAACCACTGAAAACGCATATAATTATATAGGTGGGTGACCTTGGTCGTACATAGTAGACCAACCATTGGAAACGCTTACGAAATCGGATGGCCTGGTTAACTATCAAAATCAAAGCGCTAATAGCACTGTGAGAACGGGGGTTTTAATGCGTTGATGTCACATTTCATTTTTTTTATTAAAGTAAATCTTAGAAACGAGGATAAAATTTTCAAGCGATGACAGTAAACCCAGTATTATAAACCGGTTTTTACATTAATACATTTTGTTTCAATGGACTGCAGAAATAAGCACATAACCACTCTTACGTATCTTTTTTTTTATCCATTTCATCATATATACTAATTTTATATGCATAATATAAGTAAATTGATAAATTTCAATATTACCAAAATATTTTGAGAATATATATTTAACTATATAATTCAATATTGCAAAATTATTTAAATAAAAAAAATATATCTCTCACGAGCGGGATTCGAACTCACGACCTTCCCTAGTAGTGTGTTGGTTCATTAAGGATTGAGCTATCGGGGCTCGCATATATGTTTATCTCCTTTAGGTAAATTTTTGAAAATATAGCCAGTTATGGTTTAAGTATTACCGAATGTTTTGCTATGGAACGCCATAGCTGCCTTAACATGAACCGATGCATTATATCATGATAGTTCACAAGACGGTTTGTGCAAATCGTAGTAATTGTTGCTCAAAAATAAATATGTTATGTCCTTGCACAAATACATAATCCCCATTTGCATTATACAGTGATCAGTCTACATTTTATGATGCTCACATGATATTACAGGTTGACCATTGTTAACGCTATGATGGTCATTCGTCATTATGTGATGTTCATTTAGACTTCTCTAATGATCGAGGCCTGTATGATGCACACATACCACTACATACTGTTCATGATGAATATACGAAGATTCTTATTATTTATTTTATTTTTTATGTTTTTTGCTATTTTAGTATTGTGTGATGCTATTTTAGTATTATGTGATGCTATTTTAGTATTATATGATGCTATTTTATTATTATATGATGCTATTTTAGTATTATATGATGCTATTTTAGTATTATATGATGCTATTTTAGTATTATATGATGCTATTTTATTATTATATGATGCTATTTTTGTATTATGTGATGCTATTTTAGTGTTATATGATGCTATTTTTGTATTATGTGATGCTATTTTAGTGTTATATGATGCTATTTTATTATTGCATGATGCTATTTTAGTATTATATGATGTTATTTTAGTGTAATATGATGCTAATTAGTATTATATGATGTTATTTGAATATTATATGTTGATATTCAGTATTATATGTTCGTTTTATGATGCTTATTTGCTATAACAGGATGATTGTTTGTCTTTTTATCATGCTAGTATAGAATAAACGATGCTAGTCTTTTCTAGCATTGTGTTCATTTTATGTAATAATATGGTCATTTATTATTTTATTATGCCTTTCAACATTGATTTGAAAGTCGAATGTATTTCGAGTTCACAAATGGTTATTATATCCTGCTGAAACTAAATTTACGCTGTGCTTTCACATACGCTGGTGCGATTTTGACATAACATGATATGCAAACGATTATTATTATACGATGATCGGTGGTTCCCAGCTGTGAGTATCTGTTGAGGAATAGTTGGACCGGATACCATACGTTATTTCTTACATACCGACAAGACCAACCAAAAACCTAAAGGAACATTCATATTTTTTGTCTCTGCCTAATAATATTTCATTGGTATCTCACGTTTCTTCTTCTTCTTCTTCTTCTTCTTCTTCTCTCTCTCTCTCTCTCTCTCTCTCTTTCACAATCAAATTCAACAGTGGTAAGACGCCATGTAATAACCGATGTGATCTTGGTTTGTCAGATATAATGCCCCTATGAATGTTTAATCTTTGCGATTTTGATCATGTTTGATTTGGTTTAAAATCTCATCGATAGTACTTCGGTAATTTTGGCACATTTATCTACATGATACAGATATAGTGCTGCCTCATCGCATGGTAGATATGTGACATGATACCATACCCAGTCACGTTCCTTCTTCTTCTTTTTTTCTGTTATTGTAATGGCTAGCAATCATTTTCTGATTATTATGGTCATATTTTTTTCTTTGCAAAAGAGATAACAAAGGAAGAGACAGTAGTTGGATACAAGGGAGTCCGGGTGCGATATTCTAGCTCTTTGCGAACAGACCCCTTGGTTCCTTTACGTGCCCGGCGTCTAGCACCGATACACGGGAGACAAGTCCTGAGTAGAACCAGTACTGATCTCTAAGTTTCCATAGCAACCCCAAGTGCCATTCAATGGTGCATCGGGTACAAATTTTATACGTCTTTGGTTTGATGCGGTCACCGGAGGAAGTGCACACAGCCTAGTAGACATGTGACATGATACCATACCTAGTCAACAGACAACTATTCCTGGAACTACCCTTATATGCTAAGCGATAAGTCAGGGAGCAATACCTGTACCATTTTTTACGACGTAGGTTTTGTTGTTAATACACGCAACTTAAAATAAATTAATTATATGCGTTTTTATGCATTTTAAAATATTATATCGTATTTCATTTGAAATTTTGTCTCAACCTTCAATTTTGGTATCCTTGAATCCAGCCTAGACAATCATTAAATGATCCATACCATTCGATAGAAGCGCAAATGATACATCAGTACTTAGTGTTTTTTTTTTTATTTGGATGTTAATCACGTATCGTGTATATTGAAATGCACAAAGCTTTTAATAAATATGTATCGTTCTTCAAACAAACAAACAATAAATAATAATAATTATTATTATTATTATTATTATTATAAAAATTCTGTTGATATAAGACACCTAAAAATCGAAAAAACACATTTCATAATGGTATATGGACAGTTTGTAATGAAGAAAGACATGGTCAAAACATTCTGACAATCAAAATGTATAAAATAAATAAAATGTTTGAACAACAATAGAAACATCATATAACGATGTTTGAACATCATATAACAGTATTTGAACATCATATAACGATGTTTGAACATCATATAACGATGTTTGAACATCATATAACGATGTTTGAACATCATATTACGATATTTACATAATATTTCGAATGTAACACTATGTAACGACACAGAAGAATTATAAAACGACTTTCTGACAGCATAAAGATGTTTGAACATCATATAACGAATGAGAGCATCATATAACGTGATATTTACATAATATTTCGATACTGTAACACTATGTAACGACACAGAAGAATTATAAAACGACTTTCTGACAGCATAAAGAGACAAGCGCATAATGACAAGTTGGCATGGTGTAATGGAAAATAACACCACATTGTATTTTGTTTGTATCATAGCATGTCAAATACACATCGTTAAATGTGTTAAATGTGTTTGCCTATATTAAGGCAGCTATGTCGTTCCATATATTTGCGCATTTACCTTTTCGTTGATTTTTATTGAATCTCCAGCATCGATTATGAACTCATTTAAATACAGATTAACCGTGACGTAGATAACAGCCGATATAGTAGGTATGGTCGGTAAAGTCAATTTGGTCGTTTAGGTCGGTATTGTCTTTGTGGTCGGTATAGTGAGTTTGGTCGGAGTGGTCAGCATAGACCATTTCACTCCAAAATGAGACGTAAAAATGCGTAAATCAACGAGAACTTTCCTTACAACAAATCTATGTCACACACTGTTCAATGGGAAATAAACATACACTTGAGATTTTCCCCAGTCACTGATTGGTCAATCAGTGAATTATTCCGCGTATTGCCGATCCTCTGGTGGAATATTCTGTGCCTGGTATATACTTCCCTTAGATGTTATATATTGAATGACTAGAAAATAAGGTCAATGTAAACCTGCAAACTTAAGTTCATTCTTAAGAATTGTTGTTTCTTTAAGAAAATCTTAATTAAGATTTCTCCAATATAAACATTAGGAAAAACAAGAAATATATTAAAAAAAAAGATATGCGGCTTGATTGAGACTGTAGAAGGGTTATATGATGTACGAATCATATCTGTGAAGCAATAACAATATCCGGCCCCACCGAAATCGGCGGGGTAAAAACCCGCCGTCTTTTCAGGGAAACAGACTGTCATATATTGCAGGCGTTTATAATGTTCGGTCTAAAACAAGTCTCAATGTGCATCAAAGAGAATTATTTTGATATAATAACTTGATATATATCAAAGAAACTGTAATTCAGTAATATTACTTTGTTAAAATATCGAGAATAAGAAGTATATTTTTCAGCTAGTTGTCATCTCAACAAACAATGGGATAATTGTAATAAACATGATAAAGAAAGATTAGAAAAAGTCCAACATGAAGCAGCGAGAATTGTTTCTGGTGCCAGTAAACTTGTTTCAATTAATGATTTGTACAATGAAGTTAAATGGGAATCCTTAGAAACTAGAAGATCTAAACATAAATTAATAATGCTTTACAAAATGAAAAACAATCTAACACCTGAGTATTTATCAAGTAAAATTCCACTTACCATTGGTCAAAATACTTCTTATGCTTTACGAAATTCTAATGATTTACAAACAATTCGTTCAAGAACAACTATATATCATAATTCTTTTCTACCATCATCTATTAGAGATTGGAATAACTTGCCATCTGAAATTCAAAACGCTGACTCTGTAAGATCGTTCAAATATTTATTAAATAAAAATGTAAGTAAACCACCACCTTATTTCTATCATGGTAATAGATACATGTATTCCCAAACGTTACATACTCGCATTCGAACAAACTGTAGTGGCCTTAATTATCATTTATTTCTTCGGAACGTTGCAGATTCTCCTTTATGTGCATGTGGAATGATTGAAACACCATTCCATTTTCTTTTAGAATGCCCACGTTATATCTTTTGTAGAAACTCAATGTTAAATGAACTACCCGAAAACACTCCTTTTGAAACTCTTCTATATGGAAATCCAAGTATGTCAACACAAGAAAACAAATCGATATTTGATTCTGTTCAAAGGTTTATTATCAATAGTAAACGTTTTCATTCCTGAGCAATGAATTGCTGTGAGTGCTATTTTTTTTTTTTTTTTTTCTTACGTATATATTGATCTTTAATCTAAACACCCCCCCCCCGTTTCTCTCTATCTCTCTCTCTCTCCATCTCTCTCTCTCTCTAAAATATATTATGGTGATTAGTGTTTTTATGATACATTCAAATTGTGAAAAAATGATAATTTATGGTATCCACCGACAAATGTAATTAACAATAATATGGAGAAGACTTGGGCTTCCAGTCTAATCCAATTCTCAACATGTATATGTTATTGTCACGTATTGTATTTACTTACTACTTTGGAGAAATAAATATGTTTAAACTAACAAACAATGGTGGATTACTTTTTTGCCGTGAGTATAGGGATATCTACCAATGAAAATCGTTATTAAAATCATAAAATAAAATAAAATAAAAAAGTAATTCGGTTCTGTCTTACGTCAACATCTCTAATTAGGTCAAAGGTTAGGTTAGACAACTACGCCGAAATTTTCCGATGCTCCCACCCTTATTTTCCTGCTAACCTATATCCTCAATTCCTGCCTCGCATTTCATGACTTTATGATGCATCCTACAGGTATATACTTGCATGCTACGTATCTTTTTTACATGAGGAGTGATGTTTAGAGAGAGAAAAACATTAAAACACTTTGCATGCTCTGTCATATTATCTCAAACATATAATTAGCACCAATCATATCAATTATATTATTATTTCCTTCCTCATCACACAGATTATCCATACGCATATCGTCTGAAAGGAAGAGAGAGGGAGAATAGAGAGTACTTCGATTACATATGTACGTTGTTTTAATATTTTCTTGTGAATTGTTTTGTCCAAGAACAGCACACCGCATTTGGGCAAAAAAAAAAAAAAAAAAAAAACTTAATGTTTTAATTCAATATTAATGCATTCAAGTTGCGAGCTAATTAAGTTGATGTTATGCAGAAGTACATGTATATAATCAATTATGTTTGCGTTAAATATGAAAAAATACATACATACATACATACATACATACATACATACATATTTTCATTCTCCATCTCACTTCCATTTTCTCTGTGTAAAATGTTTTCTTCAAACAGAATAAGCGGAAAACACGTGCTCGAAAATTAGACAAATAAACTTCTTGTATAGTCGATTTAATCGGTACGGTACGGTAGTCTGTATGGTCGGTATACATGTAATTGATTTAATCGGTACGGTACGGTAGTCTGTATGGTCGGTATAATTGATTTAATCGGTACGGTACGTTAGTCTGTATGGTCGGTAAAGTCGGTACCGACTATAATGGTCATACTGATCAAATCGAGAAAACATACTTCGAACATGATCATCAGTAAATATCTTGGCCATTTGGGAGAGTCATTCATTTAATTCATTAAAGCTGTGCAATTAAACATAGTTTTCAATACGATAGACTGAGAAAGAAAAGCAGTGGTGATTTCAAAACAAAAAGTATTCTCAGATTTCGTCCCGAAATAACTTATGCCAAACAAAATGGCTGCCTAAAAGTGTTTTATCAGTGTCTATGACATCACATGGGCACAAGGTACATCAACCATAACATACCTAATATTTCAAAAAATATTTACAAATTTCAACGACTTTTCTGACAAAATCAAACAAACTGACCATACCTGTGATTGAATCAATACCAATTTTATATGATTGTAAAGCTACGATCTACGACCAAGGTCATCCAATTATATATGCTTTTTCTGCGAACCAGGTCAGCAATTTTGTTGATTGATTTACGATCTATACCCCAATCTACCAATTCTGTATACGTTTTCCATGATTGAGATATACGACCCAGCGTATGGAAAGCCATGACTGTTTTAATGTACAGCAATATATTGAGTAGATTTAACATTATATAAAGTGAACATGTCAATATACTGGGTAATTATGTCCTTATAGTGAGCCGTTGCAACAATATATAGAGTAGATTTAGCATTATATAAAGTGAACATGTCTATAAACTGGGTAATTATATCCTTATAGTGAGCCGTTGCAACAATATATAGAGTCGAATTAGCATTATATGAAGTGGAAATGTCTATATACACGGTGGTCTGTCCTTACGCATTATCTGACGTTTTCCATATACCTTTCACATGTCTTCGTTAACGAATCACGCGTGCATAAATTGATGACGTATCAGATAAACAAATTGTGATTCAACGACAGCTTTTTAAATTCAGATATTTACATGTATCAAGTGTGTTAGTCTTCAACATGCCAGTGTTTTTTATAGTTTCTTTTTTCATGAAAATTGAATCATAATGAAATAAAATGGGACCTTTAAAAGTCTATAGCTTTATAGAAAAGCAAAGATATCAAATCAAGGACAGTAAACCTCATTAAGCCAAAGACATTAAATGCAGACATCAAACCATGGATTGTTCCTACAAAGAGACAACATCGCATTAAGTGATATGATTATTATAGCACGTGAAACTTACAAGACAATCTCACAATCATAAACAGTGCCTGCAACTATTGAAATCATACCGATATGACATAAATAATGCCTGCAACTGTTGAAATCATACAGAAATGACTATAAACGATGCTTGCAACAATTAAAATGAGATAATAATTCAGTATGTTATTCCATGAAATGATATATTTGCTCATCTGTTTAGCGGTTCTGCTGAACCTGCTGGCGATTCTGGCGGTGGTGAAGTTTGGTCGATATCGAGCATCCACCGATATATTCCTGACGAACCTGGCAGCAAGCGACATCATCCATGCTGGGGTGGTTCTGCCCTTATATTTCAAGAATGTCTCGGCCTATCACAGGGATTTCTACGGGAGTGAGTAAAATTACCTTTCACGTAACCTCAGACGCCCAAATTAAAATACGAAGCTCTAACTCCACTAAAACACTAAGGGCTAAGTGATATTAAGGCATTCAGATAAGGGTGCTGATTACTTCTGTCAGTTTTAACGTCATTGGTTACAATTAATCTTAAACGGCAAGTAGCCGGATCGAGAAAATCGGTTCATATAAATGGGCGCCATGGGTCGTGTAATTTGTTTTTTTTTATACCTCAGTATATCATTCAATGCAAATCTCCCATAGACATATAATGTGATCTGATCGAATATCCACCCAAACAGAGTATATTCCCAGGGATATATTTCTTATATCACCCTGGGGTACATAACTCTTACATACCTCCGTATTCAGTATTGCACTAGTTAGCTCCCCTGGACTGATTATTACTTTTTCGTAACTATTAAGCGTTTGCTGATCAGGACAGTTCGCCCTCATATTAGTTTTGTTTCTTTTGACTGTGTAAGTAACGAATATTGTAGTTAGAAGGTTTTCGGTATATTAAAATAAATAACATATGACTGTCGGGGTGATTGTGGATATTATCAACCCTTGAGCTGACATTTTACCCTTCGGAACTGCCAGATCGTACCCGACACTCCTTAACCCTTTAATTGTACTTGCGGATCCGGGAATGTAAACAAATTAAATTCATGCTCACTGGTGTTCAGAGTCTTCATTGAAATGCTTGTTTTCTGATGCTTGCAAAATCACTTTAACCATAGAAAAGTTCTCCCATTTTTTGCAGACAATTCTCTCTGTAAATTCATCATGGTAATCCCGCTGATCAATGTCATGGCCTCGATACTAACAATCGTATCAATGGCGGTGGATCGATACAGAGCGATTGTGAAGCAAAAGGTTCTGTACAGAAACGGTGCCCTTGTAGCCATAGGGATCATTTGGCTGGTGTCCTTCATCGTATCGTCACCACAAATCTACGAGTACAGCTTGTACACCAAGAACGAAACCGGGGAATACCCAGAGGAGGGGGAACTGGTATACACCTCTTGCGGTTCAGAAGGTATCGTTGAAAATTTCGAGGCTATATATGCCAGTCTCGTGTTTGTACTCGCGTACTGCGTCCCTCTCACCATACTTATCGTCTGCTACGTACGTGTGATACTTTATGTACGTGGACATGCCAGAACACTCCAGGCAACTCGAAATCAGACGATGCCCGCCGGGAGTGACCAACAAGAAACATGCCCCGACAATTCGGGCAGACTTGATGCCATGATTACAGCTAGAAACATCCGGGTACTGAAGATGCTTCTCAGCATTACTGCCGTGTTCACTATCTTGTGGACCCCTTACTTCATCCTCTTTGCTCTAACGGTAGGTGGTCTGCAAAAATCGTTATCTTTCTTTTGTTTAGCTATGATTAATTTTAAGTCCATATATATTTCTTCTATTTTACTTCAGATCTCTTTTATCTATATAATGGCTAGCAAGATTACATGGCTATATTTAGAGATGGGCCCTGATTTTTGTTTTTTGTTGTTGACGTGACAGCATACAGAAGAGACATTAGTTGAATAAAAGGGAGCCCGGGCGCGATACCATAGATCATTTCGCGAATAGACCCTTCATTTTTACATTCCCGGTACAGAGTTCCCATAGCAACCTAAGATTGCCGAGTACCATTCATGGGTGCATCTGGTACCAATTATATACGTCGTTAGTAAATAAAGGAACAATACACAGCGACTGGTCCCAGAATGAAGGACGAGTATACACGAGAAGAAGACTGTATTGATGAATAATTGATTAATTGATTGACACACATCGATTTACAGTTGGTAGTTTATTCACTTACTGATTGCTAAACTTAATATAGTTAAGCATAGACCACCCGAGGATCGGCAATACCCGGTATAAATCGCTGGTTAAAATTGACCAATCAGAGACTGGAGAAAAAATCTCAAGTGTATGTTTATTTCCTATTCAACAATGTGTGACATTGTACTCCAGCATGTACATTAGATGCTTGGAAAGTTCTCGTTGATTTACGTTGCTCTACAAAGCGAATCTAACTCACCTCACTCACGAATTTATTATACTCCCCGAAGGGAGAGCATATAGTTGCTGCTTCGTCCGTCTGCCCAATCCGTCCATTCGTTCGTCGATCCTTCCGTCTGCTCGTCATAATTTTGTCCGGAACATAACACAAAAACTATGAAAGGTATCAACATGAAACTTCATAGGTAGATAGATCTCAATGAGGGAAAGTGCAGAGTACAAGAACCATAACTCTGTTTTGCATAATTAAGGAGTTAGTGGCCTTTGTTAATTTTCATACTTAAATTTTGTCTGGAGCATAACACACACACACACACACACACACACACACACACAAAACAAACAAAACAAAAAAAAAACTGTAAGAGGTATCGTGAAACTTCATAGGTAGATAGATCTCAATAAGGAGAAGTGCAGTGTACAAGACCTATAACTCTGTTTTGCATAATTTAGGAGTTATTGCCCTTTATTATTTTTCATACTTAAATTTTATCGGAGCCCAGTGACAAAGCACAGTTCGGGAAGCATCCACCGTTTCTACCGACATTTGTTTACCTTTACCTTTATCACATTTTCCAGGAGGTGACAGGACTAGACGACAGTGCCAATTTCTCCGAATGGCCCAACGCGACAGGGCGGGCTATGACAGTTTTGAGCACCATCTTCAACCCTGTCCTCTATCTCGGCTTCAGCAAAACGTTTCGCAGTGCCGCCTACAAGTTCCTCACTTGCAAGGGTTCTCTTGTCTTCATGGGCAACAACCAGGTCGCGCCAACTGGGTCAACAGTACAGCCGCCCCATGCCGAATAACTAGAAGTTGAACAGACCTCAGCGTTTAAATCATAATCCTTTAAGTAACATTTGTTAGGGTTTTATTGTTGTTGTGGTTGTTGTTGTGTTGATGTTCACCGCCATTCAGTATCAAATGCAGGCAGGAGATTCTAACATAAACCTTGCCACTGCCACAAGCCTAGCAGCACAGGTTACCAATAGCGTGACTTTTGGTACACATTTTAGTCACGTGATGACTCAGTGTGGCAGTGTTTAACCGCCGTTGTGACAGTATTTCTGTCGCACAGCCACGCCAAGCTAATGACAGGTTGAGGAAGTGTCCTAGTGCACAGATATACTTGAGTAAAATAACCCATAAGAACAAGTTACTGTTGTTACACGAATGCATGCATTCATAACAAATTCTACCAATATCATTTAAACCACAAGCTGTTGGTACCGTGAAGTCCCTCTATACCTTATGTTAACACATTGACGTAGTTGGGCTTAAATTGAGGTTTAGATCTTGGAAATTGTGTCCTGGAAATATTTTTCTAGGATGTTCAGGATATCGCGGACCATAGATTAAATAAATCGTGCGTTTAAAAGCAGCTCATTCACAAATGGTAATTGACTAAGAATTTGATGTGTGTATTACGTCTATCAATACCCATCTACAGACGCATTGTCACCCAATGCATCCATCCCTGATTGTAAAAAAAAATGGATGGTTTCCAAACCACAGATAATACCGTCAAAGACAGTATTGGAACTATATTTAGAATAATGAAACCTATATTTAGATTGTCTTTTTTTTCTGCCGTCGACTGGCTGACAACATTCAGTCTTCACTTACTGCATTGACTGAACTTACGGAATCGCTACCCCGACCTGGTGAAGACGATATGTTGCGGAACGTGTCACGTGGTACCGCATGCGCCAACTTCGGGGATACCGTCTGCTATATTTCACCGATTTCGTCGAAGCGTTTTTTTTTGTGTGTGTAATATGACCTACACTTGCCGAATATGTCAGGAGACAAAGACTTCACCAACATTAACGAGGAAGAGTAGAAAATAATAATTAACTATTATTTTTAATTTCTACAGGTCATCTGTTAACGAGCTGCTTTAAATACATTTTTTGGGGGGGAATTTTGAAACAAAAAAATCTCGAAATGATGTGAGGGCCTGGACATAACGTGCCTCAAGGGAGCCACTGCACGCTGTGGTTACGGCCATTTTATTTCAGAAAGATCCATCTATCAATTTAATTTTCTTATGATTTATTATAATGATGAATATTGTATTTGCAATGCATTCAAAAAAGAAAAAAAAAAAAAAAGACACCTCGTTATTAAGGGAGGCACTGGAGAGCTCTCGGAATTAAGAAAATTAAATCCACGATGAAAGAACCATATTCGGTGATTATTTGTTGTACACATTCACTTTATA
The DNA here is from genome assembly GCA_021229015.1 of Solen grandis. Classification (NCBI taxonomy): domain Eukaryota; kingdom Metazoa; phylum Mollusca; class Bivalvia; order Adapedonta; family Solenidae; genus Solen; species Solen grandis. The sequence goes on from CM037777.1 coordinate 26,569,215, forward strand.
ATATACTCCTAATTTGTAAGTACTTTTTCTTTTGTTTATTTCACACTTATTTCAGAAGTTATAAATTCATCTGTTTATTTTATTTATTAATATCAATGTCATGGAAAAATCGGGAAATCACGAAATGATAATGGTAAAGTACTGGTCCAAACAAGGAACCACAAAGCACATTGATGTAAGTTTTGAGGTTGTTTTTTTTCCAATTGACGTAAAGGGGGACATAGAACATAGGGGCACAAGCGGCGAGATATTCTCGAATGACTTCGAATCTAGTAATGATATTTTCATGGTTAACGTACTAGACCTACGTGTGAGTCAGAGAGAGAGAGAGAGAGAGAGTCAAGACAAGATTACATTCATCTTATCAAGTTAATATAGAGTCGTCTTTAACGACAATGAAGCTGTCATTTGTCTAATGTTTGTGAAGTTGTATGTATCCCATGGAAGCTCAGTAGAGAAGGATTGGCTATTTTTTTTTTTTATAAGAGAAGATTTTAATTATACTTCATACAATATTTAGATCTATCTAGCAACATTTAAACGTCGTATTCGTGATCAGTTTATCCAGGAATGGAATACATTTATTAAATCGATGTCTAAATTGCAATACTTTTGTAAATTCAAATCTTTTGGTTTTGAAAAATATATTGAACATATCAAAAATAATAAAATTCGAAATGCACTAACTTGTTTTAAAGTAAGTTCACATTTACTTGAAAAAGAAATGGGTAGAGGTAATGGGATTGATAGAAATAACAGAATTTGTAAAATGTGAAAATCAAAACAAAATTAAATCAGAATACCATTTTTTGTTTGCTTTGCTGAACAAAGAACTAAGAGAAAAATGTTTCAAAACTTTAGCATGACCTTCAATAAAGAACTAAGAGAAAAATGTTTCAAAACTTTAGCATGACCTTCAATAACGAACTAAGAGAAAAATGTTTCAAAACTTTAGCATGACCTTCAATAAAGAACTAAGAGAAAAATGTTTCAAAACTTTAGCATGACCTTCAATAAAGAACTAAGAGAAAAATGTTTCAAAACTTTAGCATGACCTTCAATAAAGAACTAAGAGAAAAATGTTTCAAAACTTTAGCATGACCTTCAATAAGAACTAAGAGAAAAATTTTCAAAACTTTAGCATGACCTTCGTTTCAAAACTTTAGCATGACCTTCAATAACGAACTAAGAGAAAAATATTTCAAAACTTTAGCATGACCTTCAAATAATTCTTAGTAATTATTTAATAAATAATCGTATTCGGAATGATACTCTGGGTAATAAAAATGTTCCGTAATATTGTATGTGTTATATACGTATTGTATATTTGTATATGTACTTGATAATGTATTTTGTACCTGACAAAACCTGTACTTTATATATACATTTGTACTTGTCATTTTTTTCTGTTGTATATCTTTGTATTTGGTCAAAGGCAGAATGCTGCTGATTTGCCATAATAAAAACTTGAACAAACTTGCTATTACATGAATAATGCTTACTCGAACCTGTAAAAAAATCAGCCAATCACAGAGTTTGCCTCAGTAATTTCTTAAAAAGTTTTTATCCCGGCTCATCTAGGATGAATTTTCTTTTTGTGGTTCTGAAAGGCTCATTCCCTGGACTATGTATTTTTCCTTAATTTAATTATTCTTGATGACTTACTTAGTAGTGATGTCAGTCAGTTACGCCTTTTTGTGGATGATAGTAAATCGTTTATCACACCAATACAACTGAATTGCGGTGATTTAATTGTATCAAAGGCATACGTATTATAACAATTGAGATAATTTGAGTTCCCCCTTTTTCCCCTTCAAGGACTGACTTGACTTTATCATCGCTTCGACAGTATTTCAGTCATATAGCGACGTCCAGCTGATTACAGGTGGAGGAACACTCCGAATGCACGGAGGCATCCGGGTAGAACCACCGACCTACCGCAAGCCAGCTGGAAGGCTTCCTCACATGAAAATCCGAATGACCCTGCCGGTATTCGAACACACGCGGTGAGGGGCTGAGTGAGTGTTAAAGTCAGCGACTTTACCCTCATTCCCATTCAAGAAATATATATATATATATAAAATCGGCACCATTTGGAAAACATACTAGAATACAATATTAAATACACACTCGAACTGTGCTGAATTAGTACCAATAACACCCAAACTAAAATATTGCTTTGGTACTTTGGATGTTAATTAATTTAATTTTGGGTATGAACAATTTTTATGATTGGAAACATTTGTGGAGATGGTATAATGTTGTTGTTTGTGTTTGATGTTTTATTTTCTGTAGTATTGCTTTCCCGTTGGTTTTTTTGTTTGGTTTTTTTTTTTGTTTTTTTTCTTTGTTAAGCTTTTTTTTTTGGACATACAGGGAATAAATAAATTTTATTATTGCCTTATCATGTCAGTTTTGGAAATTTAAATTCTTATACGAAACTGTATCTTAGTTTTTTAACTATGACTTCAAAAATAAAAAAAATGCTATTTTTCAAAGTCCTTATTGATCATTCTAATGGTTTACACAGGCGTGTATCAATACGTGCGCCTGTATGCTCGTGCGTACAAAAAAAATGCCAACATGAAAACTGAAAATAAATTTTAAATATGCAATAAAATTTGAAGCCTTAATCAGGCATTGAAAATGTCAATCTTTGCTGACCCCCAAACACATCCAAAGATAAGAGAGTCTTTTATGTACAAAAGTGTGAAAGTGTGACTTTATCGTTGATTTAGTGATTATTCATCTTGATCAGAAATGAAAAAATATACTGTATTTTCATGTTTACGGATATGTATGTTTGAAATTAATGTTTAAGTATGTTACCTTAATGATAGCAGGATACATTGATTGAATGTTAAGTGATTATAAATACTGTAGATTGGGAAATAACCGCGTCACTTTTATTTCGCGATTTTACCCTGTCCGTATTTATTCGCGAAGTCATGAATTCGCGAAGAGCGTATGTGCAGAATTTACGAAAATTGCCGAACGTTTCCGTAAATACGACCGAAGACGAATATTTTCGCGAAAGGCCGGAACGGTTACTGTATTTAGTACATGTTATTTCGCGGTTGTCGGTGTTCAGATACTGGTGGTGAGCTTTTTGATTTTGAATTTGACATTTTAAGTTGATGTAGAAAGTTGCTGAAACGTATAATTTAGCCCAAAGAGAGAAAAATCACCTTTCAATTCTTAATATCTCTTTTAAGATCATGTTAACACAGAACTAATATACAATGTACATGTCATCGTTGTAGTACCTGATGACCAGTTTTATCAGTAGTAAACCATGCACTTCTGTTAAAGACCAAATGGTTTTGTGGTTTTGCACGTGCACCTTGTGCAGCACAGGCCGATATCCGGTGCTAGTATCTGACTGCACCAATTGACTAGAAATAAATCAAAAATAAATAAAATTACTCAAAATCAAGTAAAAATGCCCAAGATTGAATAATGATCAACGAAACCATGCTATCGGGATACTAAATGCATGTACGTTTAACTTAGTAAATGTTATTTTATCGCAGCAAGTGTCATTTTTGAAAGTAGCTTCTATATCATATTTTTCAAATTGTTTCAATGAAAGAAATATCGCAGCGACTTCAAATTTTCACGTTATGTCAGAAAGGAATAGTTCTTAACTACAATTAGAACAAATAGAATTGCCAATTCAAGTGTGTTTATTATAAACTCAGGGGGAGTAATCAATCATTCGACCTTCCCTCAGTCAGTAATCTTGTTATCCCCCTTGACTTGTTTTGATCACACATGTACGAATATTTAGCAATTCCTTCTTGTTCAACTTGTATGCCTCTTAGTAAGGCTTGACTCTAAAATTCAATCATTGACTGGAAATTAGTGGACCCAAGACAGCATAAAAACGTTCCCGTTTAAGATATAGAAAAAAACTGTATTCATGTACGTTCGAAAATTATGGTTTAGGATGTTACCAAAATCATTGTATGATAAATTCATTATAGATACGTAATTTTGTGGTTGTCGGTGGTCTGATACGGGAGGTGAGCTTTTTGAATTTGAATTTGACATTTTATCATATGACAGTATGCTCAAACGGCTGTTTCCAGTTTCGTTTAACCATATCACATGTTTTCTTATATATAACATATAAACATATAACTTTAAGGCCAAATTACATCACTCCGAGTCACGCTCGTGTATTCTTAATATATGCATGGTGTGTTGAATTCGAACAGCTGGTTAAAATGTGTTTGATGCAACTAACTTTAATGAAAAAGATGCATTATTCAACTTTTCAATTTTTATTTCATCATTTAGCTGACATACATAGTGAATAAAATAAGCAATACAAATATACATAAAAATACAATATAAATTTTACGTACACAGGGTAAACGGCCACACAGGTTTATGTTTCATTATGTACATTAGATAATTTAATGTCACTTCTCGCCCCCATACCTAATGTAATTTATTCATAGAGTGAAAAATGTTGAGTATTAACGTTAATCGTTACTTATTATTGAAATATTATATTGGGTTAATACAATAGTATCGTCCCCACCGCCATTCCTCATATTATTTGTTTGTTGTTATAATCGCGATTTCCTGTCAGAATAGGTCATATATAAAAAGAAACTGACAAGAATTGTCATTTCATATCAAATTGTACTAAACGAGTTCATGGATATGTTATTAGGGCTCGCTTAATAACATTTTCATGAACTCGTTTAGTAAAATTTTATATGAAATAACAGTTCATGCCAAATCCTGTTTATACAAGTGAATGTAAAAGTTGTTAAAGCGTATCATTACTGATGTACCGGTATTTTAACTTTATCGTGATATTTGTCACTTTTCCCGATACTTTGGACCTTTGAATCATCACACTATCAGGTCAGTAATCCCTACGCAGAATCCGTCATTCGAACAACCTCTACAAAATAATACATAAACAATACCACGCCCACAACCCCCTAACCCCCATCACCACTGGCGCCGTAAACGCCCATTTCCCTGGAGTTAGCCTTTGGAAACATCTGGACCTTTGTTGATGGGCAGTTGCCAAGTGACGACATTTGTTTGGATTTCCCTGGCTAACAGCAGTGACCATAATTCACCACAGCGGGTATCACCTCCCGTTCCTTTCAGGATAATCATCACCTTCAGTAAGTCACGTACAATTATTATATGTGTACAGAAAAGGTATTTCAACTTAAATCCCGAACAAAATACTGAAACGCTCCCAAAATATTTATACAATTAATAATATTTATATCGTTACAACAGCTATTATTTCTGATACTCATGAGACAAATACATTTTTCTTACAAAACGAGGAGCCGTAACGCAATTCGCTCTTTTTAAATCAGGTTTTCAACGAAAATCCCGGTACAACGTTAGGCGGGCGTCAAACATTTCGTTTCCGTCGAATATCTCCTGTTAGAAAAGATGTACATTTCTCATACTTAGTAGGTAGATGCCTTATGGGAAGAAGAAGAAGAAGATTGGGATTAATTTTCACGATGATAGGGTCAACGTCACTGTTACTAAAAATAGAATGGTTCGTTGCTGTCAAATAACTTCTTTTAAGAGTGAGGTATGATGATTATATTTAGTAGACAGGTACTTATGTGTAGAGGAAGATTGATATTGTTTTTCAGGTTAATAGGGTCAATGTCAAGGTCACTGTTACTAAAAACGTTTTGCTTGCCCAAGGCGACACTTAAAAACCTGTTTTCGCGTCATTTGACATGTTTCTTGTTTTTAAATTAAAACCCTTCTTTTTGCGCTGATTGGGAAACAAAGTCTAAGAAATTATTCTAATCCCACAACAGTAACATGGTCGTGCTAGTACTAGGCGATTTTGAAGGGGAAATGAAAAATCCTTATTAAAGTTGAGTATGAACCCAGAACCTTCGGAGCATTGTATATTACCACGACGCTACGAACCAATGCGTTCCGGATTTGATTACTTCGAGGGTGCGTTCGGACAAGCTTTTTACGAGTACTTTCGTGTTATGTTCTTCAATGATTAAACACAACCTAAGTATTTATAATTATATATTCCCCTGATATTGTTAATACGTTAACTACAACAGTATTTATTACAATCATTAATGCTGTTACTACTTCTACCACTACAGTCATTATTGATCTCCTGGTTTTTTCTTCCGATCAGAAGCGCTCATAACCCACTACACGCCGTAAGTATATCCAAATATAAAGGTCATTAGCGATGGACCTCAACTTAGAGATAACTAAGTAGATAACAAACTTCATCTTTATAGGATTGTAGGTAACTACGGACTTCTGGGAGCTCTGGACGAATTGCACAATTGCACAACACAATGAACCCCAAGTTTTCGTAAAGTAAGCAATATCTACCATCGGGCAATACACGAGGACAACAATACGTATCTGTACGACTTCTAAATCTCAAAAGTCTTCTGCTAGAACTTCTGCTGCTGCTATTATTTTTATCTTCACTAATTTTCACTAATTTTCACTCATACTCCACGGCAAAACACTCACTTGGATAAGAAAAAGATAAGAACACTTGCTATGTTAAACATTTTTTTTTTATTATTTAATATCAATTTTACACAAAAACTATATAAACAGAAAAAAGCAACATCAACGATAAATTCTTTACATTTAACAAATTACTTGTTTCTCATGTGTAACAACAATCACAACGAAATTAAACAATCGGTGTAGCTTTCTCAGACCAACTACAGGAAATAGTAAGGATTATATGTTTACCCAGCACGATACCAAAACATTAGACTCGGCGGAAATGAAACATGATGTGTTCGTATGTATTTTCTAAGCATATGATATGTGACTTAACATCTTTTTTTGTTTATGGATTTAAACATGTTTTTTGCCTAAGTAACAAATAAGTCAATTTGGCAAATATAATACTAACAATTCTTATCCATTTTCATATGTCAACTAATAGTGTAGGATCTAGTTGACATATAAGCTCCAACGCAGATTTGCACATGTCTGCCATAGATGTCTAACAGTGAGTGGAAAAATAGCTGAAAATCAGCTAATTCAAATTTATCCAATAGCATGACTTTTGGTTCACACCATGGTCACGTGGCAACTCAGTGTGGCAATGATTGATGCGAAGCCATTCCACTGCGGCGGAGTTTGGATGGCATACTTCTATTGAAAAAAAAATAAAAACGTTTATTTCTTATGACAAATGTTATAAAGTATATCTTTATTCGTTTTCGTGTGAACAGACTTTGACAGATTCAAAAGAGCTGATTTATTACATCACAAAAACAACCAAGAACATGAGAGTATTTCAAAGATTTATTAACTGTAAAGTTTGGCGATAGATTTGTAACGGCTTGTGATGTTTGTAAACAAAAGCATCAAATGTTTGAAAATAGTATACCGACAGCACATAAAATATAAAATGTATGCCCCGTCATCAGCTACATACTGTTATGTTAGCAAACGCCATGGATTGCTCAATAATGCATGTAGAATAATTAAAGAAGGTCTCTAAAGTCTTGTATATTTAAACCAATCGGGGGATGATGACATAACAATGTTTTTGGGTGAAAAAATATATCTTTCGCGATATATGCTGGAAAAGGGAAAAGCATAACAGAAAAGAATTCGTCAATTTACAATAAATCGCGTAATAAACGATTGAAAAGTTCTATTTTGTTAGCAGCATTGAAAAAAAGAAGAAATAAAACTTCATTAATTTTCATTTAAATAAATATCTTGCAAAGTGAGAATATCAATTTATTTCTGGGTATAAGGTTGTATTTCTTAAAACCTTTTCTGATAAAAATGCGACACGATTGACTTCTGTGTCCTAATGCAGAATTACTCAAGAAATATGACCCTTCTTTATCACGAATCCTTCATGATACAGAGGTTAATCAAGTTCATTACAAAGCATTTTCATTGCAAGAAAAATAAGTGAAACTTTAATAAACATGGAACGTAAAATGCAGTATCACAAAGCAGAGGGCGAGGTATCTTTGCGTTTAAAATAATTGAGCATGAGAAAAATCAAATTGCAGTGCTATTCATTACTATGGTTTTTTTAATACTGTCAAATCTGCATTAGCTGTCCCGTGAACATTGCAACCAACCCACTTCTAATATTCAACTGATTCCAAATATGTCATTCTAAATTTGTATTTATTGTTAACAGCTACCTGTGCGCAGCAGTCACTAGTTGTTTAACCCTTTTCCTCATATAGACTCATTTTGACGCACTCAATAGGTACCACATAAAGCCTGATCTGCAGAAAACCACAGTTAAACCTTACCAAATTTAATTATAAAATCATCATTTCGAGACCACTGAGGAGCAGCGAACAGCAGGTCTTTTCATGGTGTCCTCTATGAGGGAAAGGGTTAACTGACCGTGTTTTACAGTCTATCTGTTCTGACAGTGTATTTGCAATTAACTGGCCGTTTCTGACTGTATTTGCTTATTAACTGGCCATAAAAACACTTCTGCATTTAACTGGCCGTTACAACCAGTTTGTATGAATTTAACTTTGAACAAATTTGATTGAATGGATTTTCTTACAAGCACAAAATGTATACAAAACAACAAATAAATCATACTTTTACACGTATGAATCTGCCTATTTATTATATGTATTCTAGTTTTGTGAGTCACTGATGTGATATGAAAGAAGTTATATAAAATAATGATAAAATCTATGTGGCATGGCACACTAACAAGTACAATAAATATGTCATAAGTATGTTTAGCGAAGATTTTTCAGAATAAGGCGAAATAAAGAAAAGTCACTTGTTTCGACTAACCCGACCGACCTTAAAATAAATTAAAATATACTTAAATACATTCTGTTAAACTATTTTGGAGGTTTCATCATTGCAAAAAAAAAATGAATAAATAAATTAAAAAAAAAAAAAATAAAATGAATAAATAAATGACAGAGTCGGATATTACATACTCGTATCTAACTGGCTGGTGCACAACATTCTACAGACAAAATGTTCTCGACTCTCACCTTAACATCCACATAATGAGAAGTTCAAAAGGAGAAACAAAATTAGATTAAAAGATACTGCAAACATAACATTAATTTGGGCTTCAAAAATAACCCGCTATGCTTCCTTGCAGTTAAAAAAGCGGAGAGTCATTTTCGCCACATCATCTGATAAATCAAGCAGTTATTTCGGAGAAAGAGCCAATAATCGAAGCCTGGAATGTGGAGGTTATACGAGATATCACACGGTTGTCTTGCTACGCATGCTTTTGTATTTTTATGCAGGTCATGTTCCTATTCGTTTCGCGGTACAAGAGTTTTTTTATTTTTTATTTTTATTTTTTAAAACATTCATTCATGTTGAATACTAGTCATCGTATGCATATATGCATTTTGAACATTAAGTATGGATT
>CM037777.1:26578717-26628717 GCA_021229015.1 Solen grandis
CCAGTTAGCTTTTATCCATCCACATGTGGAATAGATAAACTAGGAGTTATATGGACTTTACAGTGTTAATTGTAATATTGGGAGTATTTTTACTAGTGAATTTGTTTAATGGTATTCAGTTGAGTTATAAAGGAAGGTTGTCACATGAGACAATTCAAGTAATATATCAAACTTTATGGAGAATAACATTGAGTGATCACCACATCAACCAGAATACAGATAAGTTGACTATTTCAGCAACTGTGAATAATTGCTAATCTTACAGGGCCTTTTTTTTCAGTTTTGGGAAGGGCGCCCTAGCCACTTTTGTGGGGAAAAAACACAATTTTAGGGAATTTTTTACGATCAGAATCAGTTTGCATAAAAAAAACTATAAAAGGGCTATAGATGATTGATAAGTTAAAAAATTCTTTTTTCAGCCTTATATTTATCACAACTGTTTACAATAAACATATAAACAACTCAAAGCTTCATGTTGCGGTTTTTTTCTCTGCTTGAAGGCAGAAACCAAGCTGTCATAATCACTGTCACTGTAGCACTGAACAATGTCTTGCATCATTGTGATGTGCATGATGGCATCAAGAGACATCTGGCTCATGGATGTCCTCAGAAAAGTACATGTATCATTCATGATACTTAAACCCCTTTCAACAACTGCTGTTGACTGTGGTATCAACAAGGCCAACTCCTACAGCTTAAACACTCTGGGAAAGCATGCTTTGATGACCGGGTCCCCCTCAATGGCCCTATAGACCTTAACCAGTGTATCCTCTCCCATCTGCCTGTGAAAAATATGATTTTTTTCCCCATAAGTATCATCAAGTACATTTTAAGAAATGTTAAATTGGACAATTTTTAGGAACAATAGTTCTTGAAGAGTTCTTGAACACTGTTCTTGAATAGTTCAAAATCAGCCGTAACCGCTGAAACGTCCTTAAGTTAGGTGATCTTCATACAAATACATCACCATTGTTAATATTTCAAATATTGTTTAAAAGTTATACAAATAATAATACAACTATTAAAAGTTATCATTGTTCTTCAAAAAAATATTACCTTTAGGTGTCGAAGAAAGTTTTTGTTTCACACCTGGCAGTTCCTTCAATTCTGACAATATCCGATCTCTCTCCAGCAACAAAGTTTGTGCTTTCGTTTTTCGATTCCTCCTTTAGACGGCATATTCTATTAAATTTATTAGTACAATAGTTACAAGCACATACAACTAAATGTACACTAAGGTTCTGAAAAATGTGTCCCTATTGATTTACACTGCTCATACTGTTAAGCATTCGGTACGATCTATTTCTTATTAAACCAAAACAAATTGCACATTTTCTTTCTATGGCTGCTGCCATTTTGTCCAATTTGTTGATAGCTCTTCAAAAAGGAGATTCAGTCTTTTTTGTTATCGTTCATTTATTGGTTGAAAAAAGCAAATTATTAATCATGCTTTACAAAGTTTCGCTAGCCAATTTGCCCAGGGTATCATATGTGAATATGAATAGCCTGGGTACCGAGGATGCCTTTAACAGCAATGCAAGGTTAATATATTCCCCTTTTAGTATTTGATGCCATAGGAGGGTAGGTAAGTGAGCTTATAAATCATCGTTTGGCAGGTAATATATGTCAGTGGAAAGGTGTTTTGGTTTGTAGTAATTAATCATGGGTTAGGTAAAAGGCTATTCATGTCCATACTGGCTGTGGAAGGAGCTATTACTTTAGATTCGGTTGGAGGAGGGGAATGTGCTGTCACACATGGTTGTGCCTTCCTTTTGGGGATGTGTCATGTGTGCCAGTATAATCTGTGATTGCGCAGTCATTCACGTTACCTGCCGAAATCGGTTCTGTTGTGGTGGAAGGTTCTAATTCTGGGGCTTTTCGTTTCCTGCCCCGTCTGCCAACACGTCATAGCCATTGGATGACAATACTGTTTAAAAGTTTTTTTGTTTTTTTTTCAATTTTGCTTGTAGAGCCAAAAATGTGTCTAAACACGGGAGAATATTTTCCTACATGAACTGGTTATTGCATTGTTTGCTAAAAAAAACCTACCTGACTGAACAAATTTGTGCCCAGTCCACGTATTGTATAGGCAATAAAAATCGAGGATCACCATGCCTAGCTATAAGTAAACAAACCATTGCATCATGATCAGTTTGCAAAAATAACATAATTTATTCTGTATGAAACAAATTTAACTATTGGACAGAGTAAAGGAATAATTTTGAAGGAATATTTGCATGGTTCATACAATTAAAATATAGCCCAAAACGTGAACATATAATGGTATAAATAATAAATATCTTTATATAGCTCTCTGTTTTGATTGAACAGTCCATGGAATTAAGGTAGTTCATAACTTGGTTCATTAGATCCGGATCCTCACAATTTGTCAACTTTCCTAGCATCCTGCAGTTGCCACATTCTGTCAACATTTTAGTCCTTCCTGTTGTAAGCAAATCAAATGTGAAGTCTTTGCGGTCCCTGTCATTTATCTCATAAACTTCACTATGCAGTTTTTTTTTCTGGGCTAGCATGGTCGTCAGAAGCTGGCGACAAACATCACCAGTGCCGTGTGCAGGCTTGAGTAGTATCCCATTCATATCTTCAAATTGAAAACATGACCATGCTAATAATGGTCCGTGATGTTTTGCATAGTCAGCAAGGTGATAACCTATGTTTTGAACATTTAGACCACAGTTTGAAATGCTATACAGTTCTTCAAAAGAGATTTGAAACAGGGTCAAGACAAGCTCTGCTTTTTTGAAGTCATCAGCAGTAACGTTGTCACCAAGTAGGATGTAGATACCTCCTCAAGTTTAGTTTTCTAGGTAGGCGTCTGGCAAAATTCCTTGGAGGCATGGGATGCTATAAAAGAGTAGCCAGTGTTGATATTCTGAGGCTTTCCAGTGACTTAGATGATCTTGTATGTTCCGAGGCAGCCTGGATATTTTGTTGGTTGGTTTCATACCCAGAAGCTTGGTGTCCACCTCTTTGACATGGTTACCAATGTAGAAGGGCTGTCTTGAATATGCAGGTGAAAACCACAAAGATAGCAGCTTCTTTGTGGTACTAAGTAGAACCCCGTCCATATAGTCAGGTACGATGTCAGCTGTAATAAGTCCACTATGTTTGGCCTCTTCTGCATTGCTAAGAACAGATGTTGGAAGACATAGATGGAGATGGATCTGCTCCAGGGAAACATTCCTTTCTTTACCACCTGACCAGGAATTTCGCAAGTTATACAAGGAAACTGTCCATTGTGTGGAACCATTTCCATCACCTGGGCTTTGGCTTGAAGGTCCATAGTAACACATGCCATTTTGACTTTCTAGAGTTATTCCATTCCTATGTAGGTTATTCAGTTCTGTCACAAGAGGCTGTAGAAAAGATTTTAACACAGGTTTCCCACAACCCTGCCAGAGTCACCAAATAATCACATACTGAATCAGAAACCTTTTTGAAGGTGGCAGTTCATTTATCACTAGAAAAACTGGTCACAAGTTTACAGCTGATGAATTATATAGTGGAACTCCATCAGTGTAAAGTGTTTGAACCCAACATCCTTGTACCTTAAGAGCACCTTCTTGACCTGACTGAAGCAACAGATGTTGCTGCAAAGTAGCACTTTGATCTTTTTAAATGCTGCATGTGGTCAGGCCCAGAATTTCTTGAGTCCAGTGCAACCTGGAGAAGAACACTGGAAGATGTTGTCTTCTTTGGGAAATAAACATGATCAGTTCTCACAATAATCAAATATTTTTCTGTCTCTGTCACTGATACTTTTATTTCAATTGTGAGATTGACAGAGCTGTTGATCCAAAATGTCTTAAACGAACCAGTTGCTCAGATGCAGTTCCATTTAGATGCATTTTTGTAATGTATGCAAGGACAGCCATACATTTTTCTTGGTCTGGTCCAACATCTTCTGCTTCCTTCTTTACATTTGTAACATTTCAGACAATAACCTATCTCAAGGAGGAAATGCTTTCATATTGTCTTTGAGAACGTTCAGCTGGCCTTGAAATTTTCTTGAACAAATTCTTAAACATGTTCCAGAACAGTTCATGAACATTAAATGGCAGTTCTAGAACTACGATTTCCAGAACTTAGTTCAAGAACTTATTCTGGAACACGTTCTGAACATGTTCCAGAAAAGTTCTTGAACATGTTCCAGAAAAGTTCAAGAACATTAAATGGCAATTATTATTTCTTAAATTTACTTTGTTCAAGAACTTGTTCTAGAACAGAAATCAAAAGACCAGTGAGAATAAAAAATAAACTAACAGTTGTACTTTATAATAATCATAAAAATAGAAAGTTTTTGAATTTGTTTCAGAAGAGTTCTGGAACATTTTCACACACACACATGAAATAATTCAGTAATAATGTTTGGCTTTAATAAGCTGCTTTTTTTTCAAAACTCTATTGCATAGTGCTGATGGACTGTTCCTTTCTTTCCTTCTGGGAACTTTTTGCAAATTTTCAAATTTTTTGTGGAAAGTCTGTTTGTCATATGTTGTGTGTTTCAAAACTAATGTTTTTAGCCCCTTAAATTTCATTTGATCCAACTGGGATTTAACATTGTTCATACATTTGACATTCGCTTCCCAGTTCGGGTGCAAGACACCAATTCCTCATGTGTAAACATGAATAAACACAAATTTTTGAATTTGTCTTGATCTCCGATTGCCTTTCCTACGACTGCTTCAGCATCATGTTCGGAGAATGCCTGGCCAGGCTTAGTTTCACTGGCAAGTTAACCCGTCTATAGATATTCCATGGAATTCCACGGTATGCCATGGAAATCCATGGAAAAATATGCCACGGAGTATTCGGACTATCAACTTTTCAACAGTTAAAAAAAAAATTAAAGAAAAAAAGGAATACCATGGAGAACTTATGTTTGCCATGGAAATATGCAGTTTTCCATGGAAATTTCAATTTTGCCGTGGAATTCCATGGCTTTCCGTGAAATGCCATGGAGTATTCGGATGGATTTCCATGGAATTCCGCGGCAAAATTTAAGTTTCCAAGGAAACCAATGTCCATGGAAATCCACGGCAAAATTTAGATTTCCATGGAAAAAAAAAGGGCTGAAAAATAAAACACAAAAATCTGGCTTGAAAAATCAAAGATTATGTAATAAATGGCAACTTCTATAACAAGTTTGTCTTTACATCATATTAAACAGTAATTTGAATATCAAGACAAGAACATATATACATAATCATTGCATACCACAGAATGGGTCTTCTTTTTGAATTAAGGGCTTCTCGGCAACATAAGCATTAGTTTTTCATCACTTGATGAAAACTCCAAAACTCCAAATTCTGCTTTTAATCCTTATATTGACATTATATTTTCCATCTATTTTAGATAAAATTATTACAGCATATTTTCCATTTTGATATTTAAAAAGTAAACTACATCAACATGCTGAATAAGTGCATGCATTTGTATAGTAACTTACTGCAAACATCACATGAACCTAATGACAATGCAACGTCTCATTAGCGAAACAAAATCATGCAACCAATGAAATGCAAACTGTCCTTTTTAGCTCTGCCAAGCTGCTAATGTTTTTATTATAGGATTAAATTCATTTTTTCTGGTCTTTATGCATGTGTAAAGAATGTCAAATCGTGCACAAATCTGACATAAAGTCAAATAAGCGTGGAACCGTTGTGAACTTCATTCAAGTTAGCATATTGTTAAACCGACCATCAAAATGTTGATGCTTCCTTGTTTACCCGAGAAACGTAAAAGTAGTCCCGTTCCAGGGTTTTATCGAAAAATAAAAGTCTTTAAAAAAAATTGACGTTGTCCAATGAAAATGTTTTAAATACATAATTATATGATAATGAGATTGGAATTATTGGGAAATGAAATGCAGTTAACCTGTATAGTTTCATTTAAGCCGAATGCAGTAAAATGTAAATATTGTCTTCTAATTATGAATTTCAAGATGAAATCATCACTTCTTCTTGGCAGATTGGACCCGTGATGGCTTCAGCATGTCACGCATCACCATTCGTATCGATTCAACTGGGGTGTGCTGCCACTTTGCCACTTTTCAATGATAACATTTGTAAGGAAAATAATTTTATACCAGTCTTTGCATTCATCATGAAAATTGAATGGCAAAATGTTTAAGTTAGAAAAACATGTATATAGCAAACATTACCCTAAAAACAAGCTAAGCTATTTTGTTTTAAAGTATCAGATGTGTAGGACATTTTTTTTTTTTTTTATAACTTTCTTTAGTTTGTCGTTTTTTAACGAGTCAAATAATTTTTTAGAAATGCACTAAATTGAAATTCTTAAATAATTCTTCGTGTTATTTGTCCTTTGGCTACTTTAATTAGTCATTAAGCAATAAAAAACAATAAACCAACCTTCCAGAAATTTTAGTTTCTCTTTATCATCAAGTGCTGGTCTCTTATTTCCAGAATTTGAACTTTTGCCATAGAGGCTTCTCCCTCTTGTCTCGTCTTCGTTGAACAGCATCCTAAATAATTTCGCTGTGGCTTTCTTGAAATTAGGATACATGTCCAACTCAGACTTGATCTGGCTCTGAAAATAAATTGTGCTATGGCCAATGAACAGAATTTTGAATACACAGAACACAATGTATAAGATGTAAAAGTCAAAACAAAAAAGGTATTATTTACCTCTGGATACTTAAATTGATTGGCCTGGCTGTTGCTGTTACTATTGTCGCTAGATTCAAGTGGTCTAGTGCGTTTTGACTGTATCTCTGGTTCATAATCGCTGTCACTGTTTATTTCTGGGGACGATGGGCGTAAACTGTCAGAATCATTACCCCACCCACTTTCTTGGTTTTCATTTTGCAAAGTAGACGATACAATAGAGCCATTTTCATCTTCTTCTCTCTGTGAACTTGAATACAAATTGCTATCTCCACTATCTGAGTCGTTCTGGAGCTCCGCGATTGCCTCCTTGAACGAAAATTGCGATGGTTTTCTGCAACGCTTTTCTGACATTCCAATTTACAAAGCAACGAAACATCTGACAGAAGTTTACAAAATAATATTTCTTACTGTTACTGTTGTCGCTAGATTCAAGTGGTCTAGTGCGTTTTTTTCATCATGGTATTTCTTACAAATAATTTGATCTTGACACTAGAGTGAAACCACAATGGGTAAATGGGTTTACTGATCCACAACTTTAATCATATACATTTTCTTGCCTATGAAAAGTATATACTGAAAGGACAAAGAAACGCTCGGTGAATTTCAGAGCAAAATGTAAACTATTGTGAGCAATATTTACAGTTTAAGACTATGTATTTATAATATTTTATAGGGATGTGAAATCAGACTCTTTTCATAATCAATTATTTATGGAATCGAATCGGACAGATGAATCGATTCACAATTGGAAAATAGTGATAGCTGAAACTTATGTGTGCATACAATAAAATCCTGAGTAGAAGTAAAACGTTTTTATTGAGTAAAAAGCTTAAAACTTGCAAGTGCGTACATGAACTATATCTAGTGTTTTTGAATCGGGGGGAAAATTAGAAGTAATTATCAAATCAAAACAGCAGGGACCTTTTGATTCATAATCAGAAAGTATATGATTTTTTTTTTAAAAACAAGGGTCCTACTGGCTGATCGATCCAAGATTGTATAATCTGTTGATAAGTCATTAGTTATTTAGGCTCATTTTTTTAATTATGGTAACAGATGTGAGAAAAAGAAATTGCCTTAGGGCAAAAGATCACCCTATCCACAACTCCTAATCATTATAATTTTTCTGACCTAGAAAAGTATAAAAAATGATTTGAATTTGATATGATTATTAAGCATCAACACATGATCAGGATGATGACATACTCTTACCTGAGGATGTGAATTTTGCTGGTTGACCAAACTTTCTATCTCGTCCAGTTGAGCAGGTGATGTTGTAGTAGCTGTTGGTGTTTGGTGCGGCGAAGACATGAATGTAGGTGTGTGTTGTTCTGGTGAGGTAAATGCCGATTGTGGATGAGTTTGCAGCTGAGAATGAAATGATAGTGTTAGTGGTGTAAATTGTTGGGTCTGAGGCCTTTTGAATTCCATCAGCTGAGATTTCAATTTCTGCAAGAAAAACATTTTTTATGAACACAAAATCAAAGATATAATTATAACTATAATTAACTAATATTTACAAGCTGTTTGAAATAAAGGTGGTTACAAAGCACATGTTCCCCTATTTTTAATGTTTGTGTGATTTAGCCAAAACCTTCCTTATCAATATAAACATAGAATGTATATTTGACCTTAATAGAATGTATATTTGACCTTAATATTTATAATAGTACTGAACAGTGTTCTGCCGAGGATGGAAAAACATGGGGACAAATGTCTCAAAGGCCCTAAAAATTAGGGGACATTTCAAAAAACAATGAGACATTACACCTTTCCAAGAAAAAAAATCAAACTTACCTATTAAACTGTTGAAAAGGCACTTGTAACTGATTTAATCTTTATTTGTTCAACAAACTGTTTCAGCTGTTAATAACTTTTAACTGGAAAACTTATTTACAATGTTACAGGAAAAAAATTAGGCAAATATTTTCCTCTTCTTGACTCTCCACTCCTGAAGAGCTTCCATGAAGTCAAACTCCCTCCTCTCACCCCCTTCCAACTTAATTGTCATAATGTCATCTACTCTCACAGGCCCAAGTCTGTTTCTCACTGATGTTCTAGTGGCATTTTGGGCACTGAAACCCCTTTCACAGTCTGCAGTATGTATTGGGGCAGTCATACCCAGTGCTGCCAGTATCAAGGGATTGGGGTAATCCTGTCTGTAATGCTGGTTGATGAGGCCCCAGAGAACTGACATCTTATCTCTAGGGTATCCTTCTTGTAACACCAGATTCTTCACCTTTGACCATTCTTTTCTGGTCTCCTCTGCATCTACAAGGGGCTCACATGTGGTCTCTGGTTGGTCTTCTGTTGGTTTTGACACCTTTTTCTCCCCATACTGCTTGAGTAAGACCTCCAACTTATCATTTCCCCAGGATTCAAGATCAGTCTTTGGATGAAGGAAAGTGGTCTCATAGCTAATATGGAGAAGGCATAGATCACATTGCTGTCATCATCTAGGAACCTCTCCTCCAGCCTTTTGAGAATCTGATCAATGAACTGGACATTGATTGAGTCAATGTTCCTCTTTCCTTGAACTATGTAATTTTTTTTAAACACTGCCTTTCCTTTCTCAAGAGTAAGGTGTTCATCTGATAGCTGTTTTAGGTGAGTATGTTCTGCTTCACCACTTTTGATCTTGTTCAGAGCACTCTTGGCATGATCAACCTGGACCTTTACTTGGCTAATGTCTAAGTCTTTCTTTTGAAAGACAAGGCACATTTCTGATACCACTGGCAGAACATCCATCAGCAGGTATGTGCTAGCAATGAAGTCATGTTGTACCATCTTTTTGGCGTAACCCTTGGATTTGGCATCAGTATCAGTAGAGAAGAATGTCAGCAGGGAGTCAAGTGTCCTATACACTGTCTGAACTGCAATGTAGGTGGACAGCCATCTCACTTCATGCACTTCTTTTATTTTCAAGTTAGGCTCATTGAGCATGTCTTGTATGTCAGTTAGTTTGGTAACTCTATTGGCTGATGCCTTGAAAAAGTAAAAAATGCCAGTCAGTGTATTTTGATAGTCCACTAAGTATGGCACTGCATTAGCTGCTTGTGATGTGACAAGAGCAAGTCTATGTGCTATGCAGTGATAGTTCAATAGCATATGGTTATCCCGCAACATGAAACCTGTCAGCCCTTTCCCTGTGCCTGTCATCACTTTTGCTCCATCTGTCCCCAGGCCTAGCACTTTTGATGGTGGGATTACTCTTTTGTCTTTATTCATGACAGATTTCAATTCATGGTAAATTGCTTCACCAGTGGCACTTTCAACCTTCATGTTGCTAACAAAATGTGTGGAAGGTGTAAATATGTCCATATCAATCACTCTGGCATACACTACTAGCTTTTTGTGAGTAGCTATGTCTGTGCTTTCATCAAGAAGAAAACTGATGTATGGGCTATTCATAATCTTATTGTCAACTTTTCTTCTGATCACATTTGCCATGGAACTAATCATTTCTGCTGCATATTTGTCAGATTCATATGTAACTGTCTTGGTACAGTGCAAGTGTTCAACATTTGGGGTGTTCAGTTCACTCAATAGGTCAAGCATACTGCCTTGTTTAGAAATAGGCATGTCTTCCTTTGCTAGCCAAAACACAGTTTTCATTGCAACAACAATAGCAGCTTCTTGGTCATTCATTACCTTGTCAACAGATTGCTGCAACTGACCCTGTAACTGATTTGATTCTACAGTGGGGCTTTCGTTCATGTTGGCAAACGAACCGCACGATACACGCACGATAAACGCAAACGAACCGCACGATACACGCACGTTACACGATAAACGAACGAACGATAAACGAATGATGCATATACACGTTTGATGCACGATACACGATGCACGATACACGGACTGCACGAAACGAACGATTGCAGATAGGCACGGTAGCGAGGTTAATCGATTTACTCGGTTTTTTTCGCCCAAGTGAACAAGGCAATTAATCAATTTATAAATAAAACCATCATTAAAACTAACACATACACACACACACGAAAAAAAAACAACGAATGTTCTATAATAGGAAGTCACATGTTCTAAATCGTGTCGAAATTACAAATAATTGTTGTTACACATTGAATTTCCCATTTTCGGCGCAGGGAATTGCTGTACACGTATGTGTTTATATTGTGGTTTCTATGACAACACTGAAGCCCTGCATCAAATTTCATAAGCATTAATGAATTCTGTGTTTAAATTAAAACAGGGAAGGACGAGAAAGAAGATTTAAGAAAAGTAATACTAAATACTGAAACTAATCTTTAACTTTATGCAAATATATATTATAGATCATATATTTACATCACCAGATTTGTTTAAAATTAAAAAAAAATATAAATTTAATTAAAAAAAATTTAAAAATGTTTTTTTTTTTTTTTTAATTTTACATAAAAATTCCAGGTTTGTTTCATCCCCTCCCCCCCCCCCCCCCTATATATATACGAATATCTTTTTTTTTCCACTTTTGTTTTAGTAAGTTACGTTACATGTATGAATTCCAGGCACATTACATTTTAAACATGAAGAGATACATAATAACAATACAGACATATAAAATAATTCATATACTATTCACATAAAAGACCTATTTTGGAGCCAGCACCCGATATTGATAGTCAACAGAAACATGCAAGTCTTTTTCAATCCTCCAGTATCTTGGCACTATACATAACGTCCTGTAACGTCCCTTTGAACTTCAGACTGAAGGGTGCCCATGTGAAATGTTTAGTCAATCTTCATGAAGTATTCATGAAGTATTCAAGAACGATTCATGAAGTTACTTCATGAAGACTTCAAGTGAAAGAAGTGAACAGAAAATGAGACTTAAAATTGGTTTCATGCACAGCCCACATTCATGAAAAGTTCATGAAGAGTTCATAGAGTTTAAAACAGGCCAAATTCATGAAGTATTCATGAAGTAGTTTTTATCATGGATTTATTCATGAAATGATTAACAACTCTTGTTCATGAAGAGTTAAGAACATATGACGAAAATTCTTGAAAATGAACTTCATGAAGAGTTCATAATTTTTTTGTTCATTATTTTAATGTCTCATTTTCTGTTCATGAATATTTTATTCGTGAATAGTGCATGAAGATAAATGCTTGAAATTTCATGCACAAAATTATTTGCATTTTAAGAATATTTCAAGAAGTAAAAATTGCCTAATATTCATATTTGCCTTAGATTTTGCAGCGACCTCAAAGAAGACTCAGGACAGTGATAAATATTCTGCAAAAAAGCGCCCCAAATGAGCGCTCACAAGAGGCAGCTGATTTTGCACATGTTTGCAAGGTCTAACTTGTAAATTATGGCCAAAAATAGACTTTCTGAGACACAGACAAGGCCTCCATATAAACAATAAAATATGTGAATGTGACTATTGCTCTTTTAATTCATATATCAGCAATGACATATTATTGCTTCTTTTTTTGGCGCAGTGTTTTCTGCATATTTTCGAACTTTTTAATGAAGCAATCTTTGCTTATGTTAGTTTTTTCACGCACTAAATGCTCCAGCTTTTCAAGCTTAACAATGTCCAAAGGTGGGCGTGGCCCTCTCTCAGAACATTTATTGGTTCTCTTCCCTGTTCTGCTGCAGTTCATCAACTCCTCATTTGAGAATATAGCTTTACATAGTGTTGATAAAACTTGCTGGACATCATTAGCATCCAGGTGGGAAACCAATTTTAAAAGATCATCCTGCTGACTGGAACCACCTGACTCGAGTGCCACAACCCTATCTTCAAGCTTCCTTATCTTCCTCCTCAGTGCCCGTATTTCTTCCTTGATCCTGATAAGGAAAGGAAACAATTACTTTGAATAGGGAAAAGTCACAAAACCTCAATCCTGCCATATGTGTCTAATTAAGGCATCCTACAGACCTCCAGCTAGACTTTAAGATAATTGCAGACCCAAATATGGCAACATTAATGAAATAAATATGTCTTGTATAATGGCTGGAGGGAGTATTGTCACACTTACGGCACATGTTTTAACGCGCATGCTACCAGTGCAGATCCAGATCAGCCTGCACAACCGTGCCGTCTGATCAGGATCTCCACTGTTTGCTTTTATATTCATAGAAGAATTTCTGACTAAGCGAACAGTGAAGATCTTGATCAGACTGCACGAATGTACAGGCTGATCTGGATCTGCAATAGTCGTATTTGCGTTAAAACACGTATCCATGTGGTAAAGGGTTAAGAGAGAAAATGACCAAGGCCTTTAGTCCATTCATAAGGGACATGCATGTTAAACCTGGGTAATATACATTAGTTTTTTTGCCAACCAGTCCTTTTAGAACTCCAAAAATCATAAAACACATGGGTCCTCCTTATGTTATCAGAATTTAGTCAATCCACGTAGGTAGGCTGATGATTTAACTCACCTAACCAGCTAAGAGGGAACATCATTCATGTGAAGTTTGGCTTATATTTGCTCACTAGAAGAGAATTATTAACTAACTTTGCATCAACTTACACATCTGGGCTTTCACTTCTTGAGGTTCTTTTGTTTGCCACAATGACCTCTGCTGAGAACTTTGACGAACCTATAATTTAAAGAAAAACAGGAACTTGTACAATACATAGTATATTTCAATTATTCTAATGCTAAATGTTTTAAACACCTGCCATATCAGTATGATTTCACAATTTTAGGGTATGGTTTGTGACTCCATTCTCAACTTCAGGGGGTCACTGAGGATTTCAGTATTTCATCAATATACAATTATGAAAATATGACTCATTCTCATCTCAAAATTTGGAAGGTGGTTTTGCATTCTATTTGTTATGTGTAAGATGAGCCAAAATAGCAAGCTGCAAATTTAAGCATCTGGTACTGGTATATTTAAATGATCTAGGTCTGCATTAACTGACCATTGCAAAAAAAAGAAGTTAAATTTTGCCCAGAATAAACATTTTGACCAAGTGTCAAAAAGATAAGTCATAAATGTAGTCTCTTTGGTGTTAACAAGCTTTTCCTTCTGTGTCCAAAAAGCAGATCACTTAAAAATATTACACAGTTATCGACTTATGGTAGTGATTTGACCTACTGACCTAGTTTCTTTTTGCACATGACCCATATTCGAAATCGACCTAAAGATCATCAATATAAACATTCTGACCAAGTTTCATGAAGATACAATCATAAATGTGACCTATACAGTGTAAACACGTTGTTCCTTTAATTTGACCTGATGACCTAGTTTTTTGACTACACATGACCCAGATTCCAATTTGACCAAGAGATTATCAATATAACCTGTACGAAAAAATACGCCTGGAGACTAGTTGGAAAAATTAAGCGGTTTCTGTCTTTCCATACAATAGAAGTATGACTGTTTTCTAAGGGAGAATATGGCTCGAAATATGCAAATTTTTACAGCTAGTAAGGCGGATTCCATTTTATTAGCCAGAAAGAAATCCGCCTAATATTCTAAGGAATTCCACCTATTATCATGGAATAAAATCTGCCTAATACATGGAATAAAATCCGCCTAATATCAATACATGGAATAAAATCCGCCTAATATACCCAGAAAACGCCTTTAGACAGAATAGAGCTCGAAATATGCAAATTTTTCCAGCTTAGTAAACCAGAAACCTGCTAAATAACTGGAAAATAATTCGCCTTAGAAACCTAAAGCCAGTACAAAAAATCTCCCTTAGCATATATAAAAAAATCACTAAACCGGACTATCATAACATTCAATGTGTGCAAAGTGGAAACCTGTTAATATTAAATCTGCCTTAGAAATCTAGCTGTTTTGAATTAGTCTTGAATAATACAAGAAAATCTACCACCCTTAAATTCTGAATATCAGGCCTCCATATTACTTCCAAAACATCAAAAAAATCTTATCAATCAAGGTTAAAATAATAATAAAACAGTATTTTGTTCTTGCTGTTATTCAATTAACTTTATAATAATTTGCAAATGATATAAATCAAATAGTATAAAAAGTATTTCAAGAAATGCAGTGCATCAAGGGGAAATGAATAATAACTGTTGTCTTAATCTTTAAATATAATCCTTTGGTATAATTGAAATCCACACTGAGTACATATAAAAATTACAACTTCAAACATTTCCTAAATAGTTTTTGAAAAAATAGTCCAAGTTAAGTCACATCCTAGCTTTTTCTTGTTAATTTTCGGGCATAGCTTATTTGCTCCGTCACAGCATCATTGATGTCACTTTCCCTTGGCGTTGACTTGTTGTTTGACTTGCACCATGCTGTGACATACTCTGAAAAAGTGTTGGAAGAGTTATTAAAACAAATGACCTTGTGTCAATTTAAACATTTCTGGTTAATACTTCATAAAATCACATTCTATACTCTTATTTCTATATACCAATTAGAAATGCTTGAAAAGAAACAGAATCCAGGGATATTTTGGGAATTAAAAATATATATTAACATTTCTGTACAAGTCATAATTGAACATATAACACCAAGCGTTCCGACTTAATCCGATTTTGTTCTAAAACAAATCACAAGAAGTGCAGATTGTATTGTTTTTATTGGATTTTTGTCAGAGTTTTTCCTTGCAAATTTGGGTTAAAAAAAAACCTTGGCCACCCAATATCAAAATTGGCTGAAAAAAAAACCTGGAAGCAATCAATTGTAGTTTTAAAAGATATACTTTGAAGAAATAACTGAACTATTTGACTCTAAATATATTACAATGCATCAACTCTTTTTTGCTAAAGAATTAAAGAGAGAGAGAAAGAGCTTATTATCTCAAATTTGATTTGAAATGACTGCAGGTGTGATCTCTAGGCTTAAATTTATGTAGAAGTAATATCTGGCTGATAATTACATAAAAAATATTGAGTTTTATATTTGAAAATCTTAATAAAGCTTTTTTTAACAAAAAAAAAACTTATGAGAAAAAAAAATTAAATTAAAGAAAACCAGATCTTTGAAAGAAATGACCCAATTGAATAGTTAACCTAGATGGCAAACAGGAAGTGAATTAACATGACCTTAAATTTAATCCCTTGTTATTATTATGCATGTTAATATTAAATATCGAAAACAAAGGAGATGTGATTTATAAGCTTATGCTGAAAATTTGTTAGGAAGATTTTCTTATTCCTCCTTACCCAACAATCACGTTAAATAACCTGGATTTGTACCTCCTGCATCAACCAAACTTTGCTAAGCTACACAATAAGGTATCCTCATTTCACAAATTCGAAATGTACAGTTTGAACTGTACTTTTTATTGTATTATTTACTTAGGAAATTTTATAATTATATGCTATCATAATGCCAAAGCCATGACACAAACATACCTTTTAACACCCCTAACCGATGATCATCCAAAGCTGGTCGCACATCGCCCTTTTTCACTCTTAGCCCTTGTCCACAAGAAATGGCAAGTTCTTGTGTGGTGAAAAGCAGCTTCACAACTTTGGATGCCAGCTTATAGCCAGCTCTCGCTGAACTGGCTTCTGCTGCACATTTAGAGGCCCTTCTGAGTTGTTTGGCATCAACCTTCACCTCGTACTTTGTCAGCAGGCGAACCATCTAGAATTAGAGCACATGGGAGTAAATTGTAAAATGAAGAGCATAAAGTGCACGTAGCAATGCATATATATGACAAGAGAAAAAGGTCAATACTTATGAATGCTCCTAAAATGCCTATTCCAAAAAGGAATTTTTGATTGACTGCAAAAGTGAGTTATTGTTCTTGTATACTGCACTTCTCATTGATTCATCAAATTATAGGTTTATTCCTCTCATAGCTTTTGTGATATGCTCAAAACAAAATTAATATACAGACAGACGAACTAAGGGAAGCTTATTCTTAGGTGAGCATAAAAATTGGACTCTCTTTTCACTAGTTCCCCTATAAAAGGTTACTTCACTCAGCAGTCATCTTTTACTACAATTTTATAACCAAAGATCAAATTTATAAGGGATTAATATAAATAAGGAAATATTTACTCACTCCATTCGAATCAAATGTATCAGATGATAGAGCAGAATGTTTTCTCGGGGATCTGCGTAGAGTTTGAAGATTCTGAGGGATCTGATTGTTTGTGTAATGTTCTGATTGAGTTTGCAGTTGATGTGGTGTTGACTGAGTTGAAGTTTGAGTTGGAGTTGTCATGACTGGGTATGGTTTGCCTGACTGTTCTGGTCGTGCATGTCAGAACTGGTTGGTTACATATAACCATCTGGCCCTGAGTCACAGGGATGTGCTGATGTGGTGTTGACTGGTTTAAATTAGATGGGTAAAATTGTGTGGGGCTTGTCATGATCTGATAGGATGTGCTGGGCTGATCTGATGAACATGTGTTTGTGTGCAATGGTTGGTTAGTGAAAGTCTCAGGAAAGGGCTCCTGACCTGGAGATGACAAGACTGAGTTGAAGTGATTGTTTGAAACAAATACAGGTTGTGAGCTAGTCATCTGTTCTGACTGCATGGGTAAATAAGTAGGTGGTGACATATAAGGAAACTGTGACTGGTTTGACAGTGATGGCAATTGTGCTGGGTGTGAGGTGGATTGACTTGTAGGTTGTGTTATTTCTTCATATGTTGTGTCTTCAGTCCACATCTCTTCCTACAAACAGAAGTAAAAATATGAATCACTAGATTCTCAGTAATTACCAGGGATTGCATAATATTCCTACCCTCCTAAAGGATATTCATTTTCATTTTTTTTTTATCAAAATATATGGATAATATAAACCCCATGCCCGTGCATAGAGGATTTATTTTTCCCTTAATTATGAAAATACCCCCCCCCCCCCCTCTCAAGGACTGCCTTTTTTCTTTTACACTTTTTATATAAAACATAGTAATTTCTTTTTTTTTCAAAACATTTCTATTTTGTTGAATAGAAATAAAAAGGAGATAAAAAATTAGTTTACAATAAAATACATTTCTGACTGAAAAAAACAAAAAAACACTATCAAGTGCCAAAGATCTGCCTTTTCTGATAGCATGAAAATCAGTTTTTTTCACAATACCAACATGTAAATATTCAACGGTTATTGATAAAAAGTACCTACCTCTTCATTATTGGCTTCCTCATAGAATTGTACAAATGATGTGATGTAATTTTGTACAACTGGATCCCCTAAAGCCCTGAAGAACTGCATAACTTCTTTGGGTGGTGCTAAAACAGTGCAATATTTTCTTAAAAAAGACCAAGTTGCTAACCTAATACACTTAAAAAATATACTTATCACCACCTGAACAATGAAACAACCAGAGCAATCACAAAGGTTTTGAATGCCCCCCTCCACAACTCCCAACTAATTTTTTTTTTAGAAAATGCAAATCTGTATCAATCCAGTAATTATTGAGAAATAATTAATGCCGGCAAAGAAGTCAGACAAAAACCAGTCAATTGTGACCTTTATTAATATGCACGTTAGTGCATGCAAGTTAAGTTTGAATGAGATTCATCCAGGAGTTATTTAAAAAAAAAGCAAATAATAAAAAGCAAGCTAGACAGAGCAATTGATGAATAGACCTTGGGATACCTAAAATATACACCTCTGACCTTTCACTGATGGATTCACTGATGGAGTTTATGGTTTGAGGTAAAAATTAATCAAAACCAAAAAATTTGTTTTGAAAATTTATAGATATTGTTTTTAAAGGATACTTATGTTGTTGTGTAGTGTTTTCTTTTTTCAAATTACATGGAGAATGTAGGCCTCTACCCTCATGCATGATGCTCTGAGTATATTTGTACCCTTTTTTACGGTAAATGCTCCACTTCAAAGGTAGTTATTTTTTTTAATTTTTACTTATAACTCAAAACAAAGCCATTTTATTTTGCTCAATACATTTCCAGTTAATAATAATAGCATCAAATTAGAGATAAGGTATCTGTTTACAACGAAATACCTTTAATTAACCCCTTTTTAGTTGCCCCTAAAGTGAAAAAAAAAATGAAGTTGCTGTTTTTTTTGCTCACTTGCAATAAAGGAAATGAAAGATATTTAGTGAGATTAAAAATTATTTGGAGATTTCATTTTCCAACACTGCAAAACAAGGGAAAGCATATTTAAGAAAAAATGCATTATTAAATAACACATAATTTAAGAAATTAAAAGGTAATTGTTAATTTTCTCCCATGGAAAGTATTTCAGCCATTTGGAAACAATGTCTTCATGTTACAGTTTAAAGTGCTGCCCCACTGTAATACCATGCCTAGTCACATTATCCTCATACCATGGCAACCAGTAATGCAACTCCCCTCATATGCTGAGCACTTAAAAGCAAGGGGCCTATAACACTCTCATTTTTTAGATGCTGCATAAGGGAAAGATAAAAAAATACTTAAATCATATATTTAATTAAAAACAATACTTACCTGGAGGTCTACTACTGCCGGTGCATAAAGACCAAGTTGATGTTAATGGTGTATTAACTTGGTCAAATGGCAGCCTTTGTCTTATTCTTGCGTTGCTTTGTTCATCACCACAAGGCATCAAAGCTCCACCTCGATGTTTGCTACCTTTTTCTTTGGAGCTTGGCTGCGTTTCCACCTCTCCTGCGACACTGAATTGGTTCAGCAAAGGAGACTGAACATATTCTGCCTTTGAGGTTTCAGGCTGCATGTCCTTTTCTTTTGATGCCCCTTCATTGCGCTCTTCTATGCTGAAGTCATACAAGAGCGCAAGGATCTCACTGTGGTCCTTTGAATGGCTCTTTTTCAAAATTTTTAGATCACCTGAGCACGTGTGCTCAGGATGAGCTTTTAGGATCGATGAATGTCCGTCGTCCGTCCGTCCGTCCGTCCGTCCGTCCGTCCGTCCGTCCGTCGTCCACAATTTGTTCGTTTGCACTCTAGCATCTTCATTTTATGAGCAATTATCTTCAAACTTTAAAACAATGTTTATGACCATAAAATCTCGGCCAAGTTCGATTATGGCTGATATCGGAACATTAGGTCAGGAGTTATGCCCCTTTTAAAATTCAAAAAAGCCAGATTTCACATTGTTTGCACTCTAGCATCTTCATTTCATGAGCAATTATCTTAAAACTTTATATCAATGTTTATGACCATAAAATCTCGGCCAAGTTCGATTATGGCTGATATCGGAACATTAGGTCAGGAGTTATGCCCCTTTTAAAATTCAAAAAAGCCAGATTTCACATTGTTTGCACTCTAGCATCTTCATTTCATGAGCAATTATCTTCAAACTTTATATCAATGTTTATGACCATAAAATCTCGGCCAAGTTCGATTATGGCTTATATCGGAACATTAGGTCATGAGTTATGCCCCTTTTAAAATTCAAAAAAGCCAGATTTCACATTGTTTGCATTCTAGCATCTTCATTTCATGAGCAATTATCTTCAAACTTTATATCAATGTTTATGACCATAAAATCTCGGCCAAGTTCGATTATGGCTGATATCGGAACATTAGGTCAGGAGTTATGCCCCTTTTAATATTCAAAAAAAGCCAGATTTCACATTGTTTGCACTCTAGCATCTTCATTTCATGAGCAATTATCTTCAAACTTTATATCAATGTTTATAACCATAAAATCACGACCAAGTTCGATTGTGGCTGATATCGTACCATTAGGTCAGGAATTTTTTTTTTTTCCATAAGGTTTCGATTGAGTTCGATTATGGCTGACATTCATCAATTAGGTCAGGAGTAATGCCCCTTTTAATATTCAAAAAATGCCATATTTCACATTGTTTACACTCTAGCATCTTCATCTTTTGAGCAATCATCTTCAAACTTTATGGCAATGCTTATGACCATAAGGTCTCGATTGAGTTTGATTATGACTGAGATCAGTTGATTAGGTCAGGAGTAAAGCCCCTTTTAATATAAAAAAATGCCAGAAATCACTTTGTTTACACTCTAGCATCTTCATCTTTTGAGCAATCATCTTCAAACTTTATGACAATGCTTATGACCATAAGGTCTCGATTGAGTTCGATTATGGCTGAGATCCGTCAATTTGGTCAGGAGTTATGCCCCTTTTAATATAAAAAAAAGCCATATTTCACGTTGTTTACACTCTAGCATCTTCCTTTTTTAGCAATCATCTTCAAACTTTATGACATGTTATGACCATAAGTCTCGATTGAGTTCATTTGGCTGAGATGGGTCATTTGGTCAGGAGTTATGCCCCTTTTAATACAAAAAATGCAAGATTTCACTTTGTTTATTCTCTACCAACTTCATTTTTTTAACAATCATTTTTAAACTTTAAGACAATGTTTATGCCCATAATCTCACAATCGGGTTCAATTATAACTGATATTGACTTGTAAATTTAGGAGTTATGCCCATTTCACCATAAAAAAAGCCAGATTTCACTTTTACACTCAAGCATCTTTATTTCTTAAGCAATCATCTTTCTCAGGTGAGCGACCAAGGGCCATCTTGGCCCTCTTGTTGTATTAGCCTTATTGGCATACTTATTTAATTTTTCTTCTTCATCTGAAAAAAAAAGTGAATGGAATGAAACATTTTTAACAATTCTAATAAGATGACATGAAGTTTTTATTATTTTCCATAAATATGAAGTTACTGAAATTTTATATGTGACCTTGACCTTTGAGGCAATGACAGGGTCATCTGCTCATCCCAAGAAAAAAAAAGAACTCAAATTAACTCTGACCAACACACTTTTAAAGTATCAGAATAGTGACCCATGAGTAATATGCGCCTTTAAGATCAAATCGGATTAAAGTTACAAATTGTTTTCTTAATATAGACCTTATCAGCAAAGAATGTGGAATGTAGACAGCCATGCAGACAGGGATTCTGTATGAAAATCTGAGTAACCCTTGTTTGATGTGTACTTAATATACCTTCCACGCATTACATAACGCCTTCGTAACATCGATATTAATTAACATCAAAATGGAGGACGTTGCTTGCACACATACTATAATGGGCCTACGGCCCCAAGTAAACAGTACAGTAATTTTAAATGTTAAGTTCTGTAAAGGTGATCGACAATTAATACGTAACAAGAATCTCATTTTTTACTTATCGAAATGTGTAGTGTCTGTTCACGAGATTTTTACGACTATATTCAATTATATTTCAATCAACTTGAAAAAAAAACTTACCGCCAATTCTTACGATCGTTCCATCATAAACCGATTTCCCCCAAGTAAGTTTTACGCCTGCCTTCTCCTGGAAGCCTCCTGTTAATTCAAGCTTTTTGCTTTTTTCGCCGATGACAACAAGTGACTTATCTTCTGGGCAGTAGATGCACGCAAACATGATGCTTTCGATGTGAAATATAAAGAATATTTTTTTCCGTTAAATTATAATTAGAACCTGTTTGAAACAAAGAGCTTGCAGAATCCCTTGCGCGAGCAGTCATGTGACAGTCTCAACCAATCATCGCCATTATCAATTGGAAGGACTCGGTTATCTACATGTACAGGAGGTAAGTATATTTAGGCGGGGGAATTCCTAATCCTTATTAGGGATAGGAATGTGTCCTTTATTTGGACGATGAATTCCCTCGCAAATCTCCACACAGGAGAGTGTATGTTCAAACAAAGGTGAAAAAAAAAGTGTTGCTTTGTCTTAAAATCAAAGAATCAACGACTGTCAACAATGTCAGGCAAAGAAGACAAACGAAAGAAGTCTAAACGGAGGGGACCTTACGGCCGTCACAAATATGATTATGAAATAGACTCGGAGGAAGTGGCAAGGTGCTGTCAAACGAAGGACTTCACAACATCAAAACAAATGGTACAGTATTTTCCTCTGGTAAATTCGTGTTGTTTTTCGTTGTATAAATATGTGCCGCCATTAGATAATTAAGTAATCGACATT
This sequence comes from Solen grandis, assembly GCA_021229015.1. Taxonomy (NCBI): domain Eukaryota; kingdom Metazoa; phylum Mollusca; class Bivalvia; order Adapedonta; family Solenidae; genus Solen; species Solen grandis. Next base: position 26,601,181 of record CM037777.1, read on the forward strand.
TTTCAACTTTTGTTCAAATTTCTTTCGGGAAATTTCGTCGATTATTTGATGACGAGGAAATTATTCAAACTTGATATCTACGTACATTAACTGAATTATTTATTCCCGCCCCAATCAGTTTTATATATACATCATATGCAAGTATTGAGTTCTCGACATATCGGAATTCTCGAGATCTTGATATCATACATAATTCTACTTTTGTGTGACATGATTTTGCAGGGAAACCCTCAACAATTATCATTTTTTATAATGAAACTACTAATGAAAATTAATCATAAGTTCAAGAAATGATTAACAATTAAATACCTTTTTTTTTTTTTGATTTAGATAACATTTAAAACGACAATAATTTGGTAGTTGGCAACTACTGATTTGAGTAATCTGTTCTTTGCACATTGTATGTCTAAAGATTGATAATGGTCATTCACATATTATGTTAAGAGTACATTGAATCCTTTGATGTGAAGTTAAGAATTTAAGTATAATTTGTATATGCCCATACAAATTTTGTACAGACACATTACATTTTCACCCATGGTGGGCTGGTGGGTAGTATCAATTTCAGTGTCCAGACTGACTCAAAAATTGTTGATCCAATCCTCTTCAAACTTGATGACAATGTGTATTGGCATAATATCTCGGTCAGACCCATTGCCTCAGTCACTCCTGGATTATGGCCCTTGAACTGTTGAAAATTTGGGAGATAATAGGTGTCCAGACTCCAATTCAAAGTGTTTTGATCAGAACCTCTACAAACTTTTTAAAAATGTGTATTGGCTTGATATAATTTTAACTTTAAATTATTTTAAATAAAAAAAAACATTTTAAGACATGATATATGTCTAACAGGCATATTTTGGAGTAAGCCATGTTTCTTATAATTGGAAAAAATTGTAATTTTCCCCCAAATCAATCATGTGTAACACAATATGCTGATATAGATGTTTTGTTGCCACTGGTGTTTAGAAATTTAATTAGAGGTTTAAAAATACCGATATGAACATTTTGGTACAAAATTCTTTTTCAAACATTTTCTTTTTTTTTTTTTTAATCATAAAACATTTAAACACCTTCTTTCTGGATCTACTCTTATATCTCAGGCCAGTTTGCAAAATAAAATGTTTTTTGATATTAATCCTTTTCCTCTTAAGATACCTTTTGACATACTTAATTTAACAGTTTAAAACCTGATCTACCGAAAGCTAGCTTTTTTCAGGTAAAACCCCCATTTCAAAATCACTGAGGAGCAGCAAACAACTTAAATCCTTATCACCCTGCAAGTTACTTGCTGGCTGATTTGGTTTAATGCTGGTCACATAGATATTGTCATAGTGTTCTGTATGAGTAAAAATTAAGCAAAGTCCACAATTATTGAATATATTCTTATACCAATAAGCAGTAGAAGAAACTAATGCTATTTGAAAAAAATATTGTGTTAATGTACTGTCCTATGACATTTAAAAAAATACAGAGAAGTTGGAGAAAAAACTTTTTTTTTTTCTTTTCAGGAATCGCTGTCATTTGTGCGAGATGGTGAAGACTGTGGCAAATCATATCAAACAAGTTCTGACCAAGGCACTGCAGACAGGCGCGAAGAACTGGATTCTGATGATGAATATTTAAGTTATTTGTCTTCTAATCCAGAAATGGATATGATAGAGTCAGATGATGATTACGCTGAGCTGACGTCTCCCTCGCCTACTATACAGGATGACAATGGTACATCAGAAGACAATGACAATCAGCCATTGTTCCCAGGCAGCTCAGTTACAATTGGCCCTTTTATGTTGCTGCTGGCTCTCTTTACTACAAAGTACAACCTTATTGGGGATGCTACACAGCAGCTTTTGAATATATTATCCTTTGTACTTCCAAATGGACATATATTGTGCAGCACATTACATGAGTTTAAAACATTTTTCAAAAAGTTAAAAAATCCTCTAGTTTTCCATTACTATTGTTCCTACTGCCACTTTGAAATTAAAGATACAGCAGTAAGAACTTGTCCAAATGATTCTTGTGGTAAGTTGTTCGAGAAAAAAAAAGGAAGTTACTTCATTGAGATGCCATTGAAAAATCAACTCCAAACATTGTTTAGACAAGAGGATTTCTATGGAAATCTACAACACCGATTCAAGTGACAAGTACCTGTTGGTAGTTATGAGGATATATATGATGGAGAACTTTACAAAGCTCATTTTCATAATGGAGGATTATTAAGCAAACCAACAAACTTGTCTTTTACATTCAATACAGATGGTGCTGCAGTATTCAAAAGTAGCAAAGTTTCTGTTTGGCCATAATTTTTGGTCATTAATGAGCTTCCATACAAGCTGAGGATGAAGAAAGAAAACATGATTCTTGCAAGTCTTTGGTTTGGAACAAAGAAACCATCAATGAAGACTTTTTTGCAACCATTTCTGAAAACCTTCAATGAAATCTATGATGGGTTTACCTGTTTTTCACCAAGCATAGGGGATTTTACTTGCAAAGGAATATTATTGTGTGGGACTGCAGATTTGCCAGCTAGGAGTTTGCTTCTTAACCACATTCAATACAATGGAGCCTTTGCTTGTTGGAAATGTGAACAAGAAGGGAAATCTGCTGATGTTGGAAGAGGTCATGCACGTGTTTTTCCATATGTTGTTGCTGATCCCAAGGGACCAGAAAGGACTCTAGAAAATGTAATGCATAATTCTGATGCAGCAATGAACACAGGAAAATCTGTGAAAGGAATTAAAGGTCAATCACTAATGAGTTTTTTCCCATGTTTCAATATAGTATTTGGTATAGCAATTGACTATATGCATGGTGTGTTGTTGGGTGTAGAAAAATTACTTCTGGAATTGTGGTGTACACAGAAATACAAGGATAAACCTTTCAGCTTGTATAAAAAATTAGATAAGATAAATGAGAGACTGACTAGTATTAGGCCAACTTTGGACATAACAAGACTTCCAAGGTCCATTTTGGACCTCCAGCACTGGAAAGCATCTGAATTTAGGTCATTTCTGTTGTTTTACAGTGCACCGGTTCTTCATGGAATTCAAGATGATGCAAGATTTGCCCACTATTTACTGTTAGTTGATTCTATGCACATTCTTTTGAAATCTGGTTCATATGAATCAGATATAAAAAGAGCAGAAGAAATGCTTTTTGATTTCTGCAAACAGTTTGCTCATTATTATGATCATTGTTTCATGAGACTGAATGTACACCAACTTTTACATTTGCCAGACTGTGTAAGAAAGCTAGGACCATTGTATACTAGTAGCTGTTTTAGCTTTGAAGATAAAAATGGAGTTCTTTTAAAAATGATTAGAGGAACCCAAAACTTTGATAACCAGATTGTAACAGGTGTTTCTTTTATACAGAAATTACCTGAATTGAAAACCAAATGTCTAGAAAGGGGATCAGAATTTGAAAAACTATATAATTCCATCGAAATGCCAACTTTATTGAAGAGAACTTTAAAAGTTGATAATGAATTTCATGTTCTTGGTGGCATATCAGAAAGAGTCCTTGAGAAGAGTGAGAGTGAAGCCCTTCAGTGTTATTTTGGCTCAGATCATATTCAGAAAAGATTTGTATCATTCAGTCGCTTAGAGATAAATGACAGTCTGATATATGGAACAGCCTATTCTCGTATGATAAAGAGAGATAATTCAGTTGTTGAGTACTTTGATAAAATACATTTGAGCAAACAGTTTGGAAAAATACGTTTTTTCATATGCACATATGACCAGATAACAACAGAAAATGTTCTTGCAATATTGGAATGTTTCGAATGTAAAAATCAAGCAAATTCAAATATATTGGCAGTTACTTCCACGGGCAGATTAAGAGTTGTTCAAGCACATCACATAATATCTTCCTGTATCCTTGTGTCTTTTCCAAATGAAAAGCAAATGTATGTATGCAAATTTCCGAACAAATTGGAATCAGACTAGAGAGTAGAGTTCCAAATGTCCAAGATATGAAATGAATGTTTGTCTGATAACATGCTAACTCTGTATTGCTTTAAACCAGAATGTCAGTCTGTCATGTGTTTTAATCGTCACTTGTTAAATGCCTGCAAAGTCAGACCTAAGCTATCACAATGTTATATTATGTCAATAAGTACATTTTTCAAAGTAATAAGGGTAACTTGATGTCCATATCTGTCATTCATTATTTGTTCTTTTCTATATTGGCCAGTTTAAATTGGACATTATTACAGGGATTCTAAGAGATATCACTGACAATTTGTAAAGATCAATAATATAAACGGTGTCTTCCCAACTGTCCCACTTTTATATAAAACAGTAAAAATCAAGGTGGGACAGTTGGGAATCATGCTTAATGGGATAACAATAGACTGTCATGGATGAGTGACTATAGTCTTTACCTAAATGGATGGAATATTTCAGTGCAATTATTTGTCTTATTGTCTTATATTATTAAGAGCAATTTGCAATAGTATTTATGGTTAGTAATATATTGCATTAGTATTTATAATAAGTTATATGCTATTAGCAAAATTATTTATAATAAGTATTTATAATACTTATTATGTTTTAGGATGTTGTCAGTATTCTCTCTCTCTCTCTCTGAAATGAAGAAAACAAACTCTTTATGTTTTCATATAATATATTGCATTAGTATTTATAATAAGTTATATGCTATTAGCAAAATTATTTATAATAAGTATTTATAATACTTATTATGTTTTAGGATGTTGTCAGTATTCTCTCTCTCTCTCTCTGAAATGAAGAAAACAAACTCTTTATGTTTTCATATATTTATTATTTTTATTTCATGTGTCATGAACAAATCAAATAAAGACAGGGCTATATTCGGATGTGGTACAATTTATTGTATTTTGTTTTAATTTGAAAACAAGCATTTCATTTAAACAACTGTGACATTCCACCCTACTGATCTGTTCTATACAGAGTTACTCGTCAAACCGAATCAAATGCGATGCACAATCGGCATACTCCATCACAGTGATTTCTTCAGCCATGTACTTGTGTTTCAGGGCAGACAGTCTCTGTTCAAGTTGTCGGTATTTCCTCCTCTTCTTTTCTCTCACTCCTCCGGCACTGTGCTGAAGAATTTTGATAGCATTGGCAGCTTCAATCCTTTGTATTGTTTCCAAGAACTTGTAAATGTTCGGATGTGACTGTCTCATACTTTTCTTTAGTTTGTTGTGCCAGCCTTCCAAGTTGTTTGTTGTTCTTGGTCCTTCTGTCTCGAAATGGTTCCAGTTGTCCTTGTCTCCCTCAACCCAATGTTCAGTGACATAGTCTGTGAACCTTGAAACATCCACTGGAATCTCTGCATTTTCAGCATCCGTCAGTGCGACAAACCACACATCTTCAACATGTTGTATGGGGACTAGAGGCAGAACTGCAGCTCTTCTTCCTAGTTTCTTAAAGTCCTCATTCTCAGAATACAGTCCAACTAAGCCAAGCTTCTGTATCTTCCGCCAAACACACTGTGTGTAATGAAAAAAACACCCTTTCACATTCACATTTGGAAACACTCTGCGAGCTGCCTGCTTGGTTGCTGCCTCAAAGTCTATCAGGAGTGTGTCTGGTCCCAGTTCCATTCCTATTTCCCTGCATTTCTGTTGAAGATGTTGAAAAAGTCTGCAGTAAATCCTTTCACTTTTTCCAGGCAGAAGGGCAAACACTAACGGATACATGTGTCCATCAATATATCCATGGAGTGTGTAGACCTGGCTGAATATGTCTGGGCACACATAAAATGTTCCGTCTCCATATATGGTTGGGTTCTGTGCCAGATGCTGGAGATTTGTTCTTGTAGCAAAAATCAGCATCCTGTTGTCATTCTCTGCCTCATCAACCAGTAGGAACTGCTCACCAGTGTGCGTTTCAGTCCATTTTCCATCCAAATCTATGTCACTCCTGGACTTTGGTATCCCCGGTCTCAATGCACCTCTTTCCCTGTATAGAGATGACTTGGTGGAGGGGAAGGTTGGTAATCCTTTGCAGACTTGTTCTGCATCTTCGTCCCATTCTCTGTCTCTCAGACTGGATATGACTTCTTCATATATTGACGGAATCGGCGTGGTTTCTTCGCGTGCCCTCTTTCGCATGAGTTGATTTATTTCATGGCGCTTCAGTTCCATGTGTTCGGCTGCATGATTATGGGTATTGGTCACAGAAACTGGAATGTTGTCAGCTGTTGTGATTTTAGCAGAACAGGTTCGGACATGACAGACCCAGTACACCCTTGTTGGTTTTCGGTTTTTGACCTGGTATCTGAATCCATTGTAAACCAGACTATCACCACCACGTTGGTTCTTGACAAACTGCACACTCACTTGTGCATTTGCCATTTTAGCTTATAATTTCAGACGATGTTACTTAGTGAAATTTTACTATCAAATGAAGACATTTACATCAGAATGTAAATATATTGTATCTGATACAGTTCAGTTCATTAATGAGATATCACAGTTTGAAAGTCACAATAAATTGATAACCAAAAATGTTAATTACTTCAAATCAAATTGTTTACCTTAAGTAGTAAACTGCTAGATCAAAGGACTTGTTTGTATTTCTTAATCCAATCACTTAGCAATATATACAGGATAAATGGACTTTAGTTGGACCAATCAATTAACACAATTTAAAGAAAAAAGTAGCAGAGGTGATAATTATCTTAATAAGTTCAAATTATTTTTTATCTTTATCAATTCACATAAGCTTTAAAGCCAGAGATCAAAGGAATGCATGTTTACACTATAAATTACAATTAATTTAGTAACCCTAATTAATGGACCTTAATAAACACATTTTAGAAAGAAATAATACAATATAACTAAAACATGAAATTTTACCTCTTAAAATACAAAATCAAAAAAAAAATCAGAAACAAAATCAGATAATACAACTTCAATTCATTTTAATGTGTTGTAGTTTGAAATAGATTATAATCCCTTATCAAAACACACCCAGCAAGGTGCTAAAAATCTTGAGTGGGACAGTTGGGAAACAAAATATCAAAAAGTGGGACAGTTGGGCATAAACCATATAAACATAATGTTAATTACAGCTTAAAAATGGTAAAGTGGAATATGTATTTTGAAAAAAAGAAGTCTACAATGTGACATGTAGTTTGTTAATTTACATATTTTTTAACTCTTAGATACCTGTAATTGTTTGGAAATTGTTTCTGACAGAGAGAGAGAAAAAAATATTTATTTATTAAATGATAAACTTAAAATTAATCCTTGTTATTCTGTATTTCAAAACTAGCAACACAAATTGACGGGCATGATACACTGTTGCTCACAAAGAAAAAATAAGACAGTTCAAATTTTCTTTTAGTTTAACATTTAACCTGCTCTGGTGGCCAAGTGGTTAGAGCCTCCGTCTCGGAATCTGAAGCTGTGACACATCAGTCATGAAAAATTGTACTGTTATAGCCCCCTTGCTTGGTGCTAAGCATATCAAGATCATGTAATTTTAGAATATTAAAATTAATAATATTAATATTATATATTATATATATTATAATATTAAAATTAATTAATATTTTAAAATTGCTAAGTCTGAGTTATAATCACTCCTATCAAAATTGTCAAAGACAGAATTTCCGCCTAGTATAAGAAACAAAGTCTGAAAATCTGCCTAACAAAAATGTTAAAGCAGAATTTCCGTCTAGCACAAGAGACTAAGTTAGAAAATCCATGTTGAAAAACTCTAAAATTTATTCAAAGTCATTTTTTCCTCCTAATTTTCACAACAGTTTTAACTTTTCCACCTTTCTTAGATGGAAAAAAATCTGGTTTACATTTTCCATCTAACTTTTGACAATTTCCTGTTAAAGATAAAGCGGAATTTCAGAAATCTTAAGCGGCTTCTCAAAAAAATCCATGTCCGCCTTATACTAGCAGGAAAATCAGTTATTTGACCAATTTCAGGGCGTATTCCGTCTTAATTCCAGGCGTTGTCCGCTTAAAATTTTCATACGGGTAGGAAGAATAGGGCTCGAAATATGCAAATTTATTCCCCCTAGTACAGCGGAATCCTTCTAAATAGAAGAAAAAAAATCCACCTAGCAAGGCAGAATCCACCTAGATGGCTAGAAAAGAATCCACCTAGCAAATCAGAAAACCCCCTAAATGGCAGGAAAAAAGTCCGCCTAGCAAGGCGGAAAACTCCTTAATGGCTGAAAAAAAGTCAACCTAGCAAGGCGGAAACCTCCTTAATGCCTGGAAAAAAGTCCGCCTAGCAAGGCGCGAATCTCCTTAATGGCTGGAAAAAAAAATTCGCCTAGCAAGGCAGAAACCTCCTTAATGGCTGAAAAAAAAAAATCTGCTTTGCAAGAAGAAAAAGGTCTGCTTCCTTTCAATCAGAGAATACAGGTAAAAGTCTTGCTTATTTTTGTCTCTGTTACAACTAGGAAAAGTTAAATCCAAAAGCAAAATTTCCACTTTTACAAAATATCCAGGTTGTTATGAGCAAATAAATATCCAACATTTAAGAAGAAATTAACAAATTAAAGCACCATTATTCCTAAAAGGGCAGAAACTTTATAATTATTGTTCTTCAACTGTTAATCTTACCTTAATAATACCCGACAATTGAACCATTCCCTTTCAGCAAAATTAGCTCACAATACTGTTTCTTGTTATTCCAAACTGGTTTTGATTTTTTCCACTGAACATGTTTTTGAAATGAATTTCTGTTTTTTTTTTTAGTTGTTAAATTTTGTTGAAGGATTATCTCTGAATTTACTGGCCAATTTATGGTTTCTAAATATAACCTCAAATTCATGACTTCATAAACATTTAAAAATCATATATTTATAAATGAATAAAAAATTGAGAAAAAAACTTTAAACTTCTATGTTTTTTAATTTATCATCATTCGAGAGCACTTGAAGAATAAATTTAAATTCATAAAAGTTCAACCTTGTATCTGGATTATATAAATATAAACAATCAACATTGGTGTAAGAACATGAAAGAACATTTGAAATAACAAAATTAAATGTTGATAACCATGTTAATAGCCAGAGTTACAGATAAGAGGAGTATTCGCATATTTACCCATTTAATTTCAATAGTTTTCAGTCATGAGGTAAGAAAAAGTAGAAGAATATTCTGAAAACCAAATCAAAATGTTCAAAAGTTGTTAATAAAATCTAAAGAATATTCAGTTTAGATTTTTGTAAAAATATGAATTAAGTTTCACAAGAACCCAATTTATATAGAAATCAGAGTAAATGACTCATTTAATGAAAATCTTATCTGTATCTCTGTAAGTAGGGACTATAAAAAGGAACACATTAATGTCTATGATTAACTCTACCTCATACATACACTTTTTAGTTCCCTTAATAGGAGCAATATAAAGGTAAACCGATTTAATAGTAGAATACAGCACAAACTTGATCTTAAACGCACAGACTGATTATGTAAAAATTTTTTATAAGGTCCTGTATGAGGAAAGAGGTTAAATCATATATATTTTATCCAAGTATGCGGTTTTCTAATCAAGCTCTTAAACTGCAACAATACAGAATTGTTCACATATTCATTTGAATTTGTAATAATATGCTGTCAAAGTTTTTATCTATCAGTGATGCAGAATATAGTTTATCAGAATATAGATGAATTTATACAATAAATTTCATTAAAACACAGTACAGAATTTGTGAGTTATATATTTCTTTGGCTGCAGTCCTAGAAAGTTCATGATATCACTTCTTCCTTTGGAGTTTTCAGGCATAGCTGATTTGCTCAGTCACTGCATCATTCAGGTCATTCTCCTTTGGATCACCTTTATTGTTCTTCCTGCACCATGCTATGACATATTCTGAAATAAATGAGATATATTTTTTATTGTGAACAAGTAATTACATAAATGTTTTTATCACAAACAACGTTCAGCACTGATATTGTTTTCAACATCAATATACAATAAGTTATAACTTGAGAGACATTTTCCTTGTATTTTATGATAAGACAGAAATGACACAAACACAGGTGGATGTGTGAATATTTTAAAATTCAAAGGCAATGATATTTCTCTGTTTTTATTAGTAAATTTTACAGTGATAGAAAAAGTGATGGAGTTTTAAGTCAGTTTGCCCAAGAAATAAAACAGCTAGAGCACGAACAAGACAATTGTGAATAGCTAGGTCATTTTGGTGTTACTCTTTTACCCCCATTTGATCATATTATTTCAAATGCCTTTGTGATAAACATACCTTTTAACACACCTATGCGCTTAGCATCCAGAGGTGGCCGGATATCCCCTTTTTTCACCCTCATTCCTTGCCCACATGAAATTGATAGTTCCTGGTTTGTGAAAAGCAATTTCACAAGCTTGGAGGCAAGTTTAAACTCGGCCCTCTCACTGCTTACAAGTAATGCAGTCCTTGTTGCCTTCCTTAGCAGCTTAGAGTCAACCCTAACATCAGACTTAGCAAGTAGAAGAACCATCTATAAGAAAACAATTGTAAGTTAGTGAATACCTGGATATTATGACATGGAAATTACTGGATTTATTCAATATGACTAGGAATACAAGTACCATTTTGACTGGCTAGAATACAAATATATTTTTCTTTATGATGGTCAACTATTATTGTTGCTAAAATTTCTTGCTCATGACTCATTTACCAACCAACTAGAAGCCCTCATTCAGCCCCTAGGATTCATACTCCCAGCATTAAAGGGATGGAAGACATCCTTGTTCAAAGATTTAGGTAGAATATTAAACCCTTTCCCTCATTTTGACGCCAAGTAGGTACCACATAAAACTTGAACTGCAGAAAGCAACAGTAAAAAAAAATAGCCTTGTGACTCAATAGTTAGTGTCTGTCTGATAAAGAGATTGCTGGTTTGATCCCTTGGCGTAACACGCCAAAGATATGTGTAAAAAAAATGGTATCAGTTCTTCTGCTTGGTGCTCAGCATGAAGATGAATCTGTTTTTTCTCTCCTACCTTGGTGGTAATTGATTCAACCAAAGATTGATTATACATTTTAAAAGCATGTGATTCTGTTTTAGGTAATTGGTATAAAACTTACTTCATCAGAATCTGCTCCTTCACTGAACTCTCCAGCCTGTTTTCTTGGTGATCTGCGCAGAGGTGTAACATTTCCAGTGTTATGACTTGAAAGCACTTGTCCTGATGTTGACTGCATTTCATATTGTTGCAATGTGCTCATGCTTTGATGGGTTGAAATTAATTGGGAAGGGTCTAGCATGACTGTGGTGATGACAGAGGTGTAAAGTGTGTTGAAAGGTTTACATCTGGTGACACACATTGAAAAGGTGTCATGTGCAAGGATCCTAAAAACCGATTTTTTACCGGTTTTGACCGATTTTGATCTCAATCGACCGGTTCAGATTTCAAAAAGTACCAAAAAAATCGGTCGAAAAAAAATCCATAATCCTCGTCTAAAACTTTCAAAATCGGTCCAAACGGTTCATAATAGTCTCTCTTACACACCAATTGACCTACTTCTTGAATTTCCGGTGTGCCCTCGGGGCAGGTGTCAGTGGGGGTCAGGCAGGGACACCCGTCTAGGTCATTATTGGGCAGTTAAGATAAATTGATTGACGGTTTGTACTTAGCGGTTACCTAAATGGTTTTTGTGATTTCCGTCTACATGTTTATATTTACATGTAAATATTTATGCTGGATAGTTTTTATAATAAAATAAATAAATATAAAAAAAAACAAAAAACAATAAACCCCTGTCGAAGTCGGATGTGCTGTGGCACAGGGGCGAACGCTACTTACTTACTTACACACATGGTAGTGGCTAGCTGCAGCACAACGCATTTAAATAAAAAAAATAATCACAAATAAATAAAAGTTATTGACAAAAAAAATATATAAACACAAAGGCACATAATAAACAACACCAAAACGACTGCTTCCAACAATTTATTGATTCGTTAGAGTCATATACAGACCGTCATATACATGCACTTCCGGTAAACAAACTTTCGATTTCGTAGAGGTAAATATTGCAGAAAAATACCTTATTATGCCAACAGGATGCTGAAATATAATAAAAGATCTATTTTCACACTGCAAATGATTCAGGGTATGTTGATTGAAAATATCAATGTTATTTTTTTTTTATTTTTTTTTTCGGTTATGTTTTTTTTCAGGGGGGGGGGGTACGGAACGGAATTGTTGTAAAGGGGGGGGGGGGGATTTTGCCGTCGACCGGTTGAGATTCCAAAATTTTAGGATCCCTGGTCATGTGTGTTGGATGGCTGGTTTGTGATGAGACATATGGAGTCAATTGTGTTTGGTTTGAGTGCAGTGGCATATGTGTTTCAATAAGCATTTTATGGCCTGATTGTGAGGACATGTTCTGCATGTGTGTTTCCTGAGATGATTGTGGGGACAAAAGTTGGGTCATATGTGTTTCCTGGGAAGATGGTGGTAACAAAAGTGGTGTTATACTGGTATCAAGGCTAGATGCAGATTGTAGTGGTACAAGTTGTGTCATGTTTGTTTCCTGAGGTGGCTGTGGTGGCATGGGTTTTGACTGGTTATATATACTTGAATGATCAGCACACTGCTGTGATGTTGATGGTATGGTGTCACTACAAGTCATGTTATCTGTCCACATGTCTTCTTGCTGCCCATGAATAAAGGAAATTAAATTAATTAATCTGCCAGTAATGACTGAAAGGGGGGTTTGTGCAGTATATGTAGATAGATAGAAGTGATTTAAAATGTTTGTGCATCATATCTTATTATGTATATAATTCTGCTTATGCACACATCTTATTAGCACTAAATTAAGAAAGAAACACAGCCTCTAAATGTTGTGATTTTTATTCCCAGACATGGCATTTTGATTCCACATTTGTGGGGAAGCCTTCAAAGTTACTTGTGATGGTTTTACTCAGGTGCCTCATGTACATGGGGTATTTCTCAACCTGTTATTAGCTGGATGCCACTATGTGCCTGCTTCTTTGCCAATGAAAAACCAGTGAGGTGACAGTAAATGTAATTACTTCTTTGTATATCAAAAAGACATAAGGGCATACTATGATGAGCAAAAAAATGTACCTCTGTGTAGCCATCCTCCCCAGGCATATTGTGACCATGTTCATACATGGTTACCTGTACGAAAAAAGTACGCCTGCAGAGATTCAGATTGGATCGGCCCTTCGGTCCAGGGCCGATAAAATCTACAGATGACCGGAAAAAATAAACTCAGTACGCCCATCGGGCCGATAAAAATACTGATAATCAGACAATGTGACCGACAAATTTCTGTACTGGACAGTGAAATTTCAACAATTAACCCTTTACTTCATCTAGAGACTCATTCTGACGCATATACTTGTTACTTCATACAGACGCATTTTGACTCAAATACCCGTAACTTCATGGAGACTCAAATTGATGCTGTCGGTTTTTAACAGCATAAAAGTTCCTTATCGGTAAAAAAAGACTAAATAGCATTGTTGCTGTTGAAACTTTAATCATGTTAAAAATGTGTTTGTTCTGAAAATAATTACGTTAGAAATTATTTTTGATACTTGCGGTCGCCGGTTTGTATGCGTGTTCATAGGACTCGTACGTTGTGAGAATTTCGACCACCGGAAAGATCGATATTTTCCACAGTTTTTACATATATGTATGTTTCTTTTTCATAATTACATGATTCTTTAAATACATATATCAATCAATAAAATCAGGAATATGACAAAATGAATAGAATGATGCATTTTTTTTTCTTCATGCTATTCAAGTTTTATCCAGTGGAAAATTACCTAGGAAATTTATTCTTCTCGTGCTTTTTTTTTAAAAATAAAGAACCAATAGAATTGTCAGATACCATAAATCACGTGCCACAAGATGTAGTCATTTGATTGTCTAAACAAGTGTCGTTAAAACCGGAAAGCGACGAGTCTTCTAAGAAATAAACAGGACTTTATAAAATGTCAGCAAGAAACTGTCAATGATGAGTGAAAAACAAAGAGTAGATAAGGAATCAAAGGATGTCGATCTATTATTGGGGGAATAAAATATATATACTTGTAACTGATTTGTCAGCACTTTCAAATTAGACCGTATTTATAAGAACATGACTGTCGCAGAATGGAAAATCATTCTGACGAGTCTGATTTTTCAGATTTTGCTGAATTCGCCTTAGAATTTGATTAGATAGAAAGTCATATAAATTACAATTCTATGTTTATTCAATTTGAGATAAACAATCAAAATATCCTTATATGTCCAATCTTTCTCTCGCTCATCATCTTCAAAATCCCAGAAATATGAATGATCTCACATTTCCATTTAAAGTTAAATAATTTATTATTACATGCTGTTTTCTTGAGTTAATAAAATTGAAAAATATATATACATGTATATATTTGCTTTTATTTGTAAGATTTTTTTATGCTTATAAGGGTTGGGTGGGTTCTCTTTTGTGACACTAATTTCATGCTGAAGAAATGCATCCCTCCAGACACTAACTTGAATAACAATTATTTATTTCAATCCTATATGAGTGAACAAGGTTTCAAAAGATAGTCATAACCCAGCCAACATTCTAATATCGGTCCGATATCTATCCAATGTTTCTTTTTTATCGGCCCGATATCGTTTATGATATTGGGCCGTTATCGTTTTGCCCATCGGATTATAACGGTCCGATATCGTTTTATTATAGTTGTCGGTCCAATATCGGTCCGATATCGGCAATTTAATATAATATTTAATATAGTTTTTCAGTGTGAAAAATACTATTTACTGTGACAAAATGTGATTAATATGGCACAAAATTATTTTTTTTGCCTGGAATTGGGAATGTTTTCCTTGAAATTGGGAAAAAAACATACTTTTTGGCATTGGGAACATGACCCAATAATGGTCATCAAAATGGGCGAAAAAAAAACCTGCGTGGGAAATTACGCTTGAATTTGCTCGGTTTAGGGTGTGTCAGAATTACGCAATTTCATTGGTTCCATCACGGTTTTTCATCCAATCATTTTAAATACAACTATTCAATCAGGCATATCTACACGACTTGTGTGCACAGCTTTCTATATAAACATTGTTGCTCATATGTAAATTTCTTACTGAAATAGTATTTACTACCTTGACTGCTGAGTCGTCGACAGTTTTTACTTGATATTTTGATCAGGCTAAATAAGCACACATTTTGCACGTCGCTGACGGACACGTTGTCCCATTGTTTATATGAATTTATGCCTTCACATTAAAGAGTGTGTTGTTTATTAGGGAGTTTTCATTGGTCGATGTTTTAATCAATAACTGTTGTAAAAGGTTGTAAAACGAGCTTTTCTAAACGTACTTTCCCACGGCATGATGTCATGCAGTGAAACGGAATAAAGTCATCCGTGGGTTTCCGACGATGTTAGTATACAAGGGGACCTTGGTTTTGATCCAGTTATTGAGAGAAACAAAAGGTTATAATATTTGCTTTTATATCCCTTTTTCACATAACATTTTTACATGATAAAAGCTACATAATAAAGCCATAAGCCAGAGACTAAATGTGTATCTATTCTAGTGGGGACAAGTAGAAAATTTGTGTTTATAACAATATTAAACGTGTCCCCTCGTGAAAACAATTAATTTGCTCCATTATTGACTAGTAAAGCAAAAACAAAAAGCTAAAAAAACTAGAAATGTGTCCATAGGACACAGATGCCCTCGCAACTGCTTTTTTCTCATGAAAGCATGTCAAAACTTTTGCCCAGACTGATAAGGATATTATACAAAAGGTGACTTTGATCAAGTGGAAAGGCAATGAGCACATGCTAAAAATACAGAATATGCCCTAAATTCATTCCAATAAGCATATTTATGACTGACCATATAAGCTAATCCTGCTGCTGACAAGAATTTAATAGCTTCTAGCAAAGCTCCTTGTCAAACACAAGTTGACTTTCCGACAATAAAAATAAAACAAAGGGCGATAACTCAAATTTTACTTGAACTTGGTCACTAGACTTCTCCTTGATGTATGCAACATTATAATAAAGTTTTAAGTCAATCCCTGCGATAGAATTCATGTTATGCTCCAGACAAGAAATTATAACAAAGGGCAACTCAAATATAACTTGACCAAGAGCTATGGAACTTGGGCACTGCACTTCTCCTAAATGTATGCAACATGATGAAAAATTTGAAATCAATCCCTGTAGTAGCATTTGTGTTACGCTCCTGAAAAAATTTAAGTATTAACAAGAGCTGTCTGATGACAGCACGCTCGACTATTCCAGCGCTTTGTTAGTATTACAGTAAGAAAACTTAACAAAGGGCAATAACTCCGAAATTATGCAAATGAGAGTTATGGTTCTTGGTCACTGCACTCCCCCTTGATGAGATCTATCCACATATGAATTTCCTTTTATAGTTTCTGAGTTATGGCCCGGACAAAAACTAAGTATGAAAAAATCACAAAAAGGGCAATAACTCCGAAATTATGCAAATGAGTTATGGTTCTTGGTCACTGCACTCCCCCTTGATGAGATTAACGCGGACGCCGAGGAGAGAGTGACCGCAATAGTTCTAACTATTCTTTGAATAGTCGAGCTAAAAATTAAAAGGCATTGGAAAGTTATAGTTCTTGTACAGTGCACTTATCCTTACTGAGATCTCTCCACCTATGAAGTTTCATGCTGATACCTCTTACAGTTTTTGAGCTGTGCTCCGGACAAAACTTTGGGACGGATGGACGTACGGACGGACAAAGGCAAATCTATATGCCCCACCCCACATTAAGTGGTGGGGGGCATAAAAAATGGTTAAAAACCCTTTAAATGATAAAAAATAAAATAACAGCTATCAATCTGCCACTCCCTTTTACAACAAAAACTATACTGTATCGGTAATGAGATCAATATGGTAATTTTACAAGTAATTTTAACAGAAAAAAAAAATTAAAAAAAAGTCTATAAAAAGAAACATTAAAATTAATTCATATGTCATCATGTAGTCAGTATTTCTCTCCTTTACAATATTTGACTAGTACATGAACAAGTGGTGAAATGTTCAGCATTTTGCACAATGTTGAGAGCTCAGATTCTTTTTTAATCAAAAAAAGAAATAGTAAAAGCTTGGCAAACATGTAAACAAATCTGATATTATACTGGGAAAAATGGTGGACTTAATGATTGTTTAAGACCAATATTTTGCAATGTCAATGTACACTGTTACCTTTTTATGAAGAAAGGCTTAAATGGTCCACCAAAGGTAATGATTGCAATATATGGACATTTTTTTGCAAAAAGGCCATATACCATGTTATTTCATATTCTAAATGTGAAACGTCTGTTATAATTTTTATCCGCTTAAGACTGATCATAATGGTGATCATCATGGTGGTGTGTCGTTGTAACTCGCCTCTTTCTTCCCCCATCCCTGTCGGACGCATTTCTAAGCCAATCTTTGATAAAAAACTCTGTATCGTGTGCATTGGTTTGTGGAAAGTTTCTCTGTACTGCTCCTAAAAATATATATATATTAAGCATTTTGAACATTCAAAGCCCTAAAAATGTGCACTGAAAACAATCATGAAATGTGCCTATTGAAAAATTTATGCTAACTATAAAAACTGGAATGTTTCACATTTGTCAAATTGTTTGTTTGGATTTAATGTCATGTCAATACAACTGTAAGTCATTTTGCAACACCTAACAGAGATGAGGATGCAGATACAGAGAAGCTTGGGTACATATGCCCCTACTCTTTTTTTTTTCGCAAAAACGTAGGGGCTGATTCCGAAGGACATGGTTCGGTGGGCGGAACGAACTCCCGACCCCTCAATTATTGGTCAAGCATGATACCACTCGACCACATCCATCAGTGTTTGTCGTATTACTTTGTATCTCATTGATTTTACCCCAAAATAATACATATGCTGTTAACATACCTATTCATTTAGTGACATTGCCATGTAATATTACACATGACTAACAAAGGAAGAGACAGTTATATCACTATAAAGTGGTACCATGAGAAATTGTTTTTTTACATACATGATTAATACTGTACTTAAGAAATCCCAACACTGCCTCTACTAAAAGGTAGTTATTCAATAAACAGTGATCCCCATGAATCTTTCAATCTACACAGGTGACACAAAAAAGACTGATGCAAAACACAATGCACATGGTCAGATGCTATGGGAAACATAAGTTCAGTCTTCAAGCTAATTATTGTTCTATAGTAAATAGTGTAGTTAGTGCTGTAATGAATACTACAAACAAATAATCTTACTGAGAATTGAGGAACTCAGCTTCAGTGACCCAAAAGCCATCTTTCCCTTGGCTCCCGTCCAATTGAATTCAATGGCCAAGCTGTTGTGCAATGCCTCCTTCATTATTCGCTTGGTCATTGTTTTGACTGATGACCCACCAATGTTGGAGAAATAGTTGACCTGCATGAAATCAATATTACAATATGAAATCATAAATTGGGAATTTATGTTGCTAAATATTATAGGGCATTAATTAATTATGTTGGTATTATTAAACGCTATTTTTGATGATGATGATTACCAGAATAGGCTGTCTTCCTTTGCTAAAAATAGTTTCTCCCAACTTATTATCTTTTTCCAAAATTTACAAAAACTTCTTGATACCTTTTGTACATTTTGAGTTATGGCCCGGACAAAAAAAAAACCGACAGACGTACGGACGGACAGACAGACAATCTGAATCCAGTATACCCCCCTTACAACTTTGTTGTTCAGGGGGTATAATAATTTAATAATGTGATTTTCTTGTTAAATTTTCTCAAATTCTTGGGTACAGGCTTTAATATAATTTTCAAGAAAATCACTGCAGCTACAGCAATTAGTCCTTAAAATACTGATATTTAAAGAAAATTATGATGAATATATAAATGTCTTAAAAATACTTTATTATATCTCGGAATAGTGAAACAGTTGTTATTACAAAGGCAAAAAGAATACAGAGTGAATGGTATCTCAGCTTGATTTTGATAGGAACCATGTTCAGACAGACATGTAAAGCAGTGTTGTTTGCTTCATACAAAGTGCTTCCTATACAGATGTACTTTCAAGGAACTCAAGATTTTCATTTAAGCTTATCGGCTCTCTTAACAAGACAAAAAAAATAAATACATTAAAAATATATCTTTTGAACATATTTTAATATGTTTATACCATCATTTTCATAGAGCCTGGCTCCTTCAGAATTTCTTCAGTATCCTTGAGTTGCTCCTCCGTTGATACTGGAAGGCATACTCCATCTGGAGCATCTGTGTTTTTCTCCCCACAACCATCCAGTCGCTTGAACAGCCCAGAAATCATAGCCATCATTTCGCGTTGATCCTGTTTTATGTCTTCCAGGGTTCTGAGTATTACTATGTCACGACCTGTAACATCAAATAAAATTGAAAATAAAATCCATTCAAGGAAGATATAAACCATAATAATGACTAATTAATTAAGGTTTCAGACAAATGTCTGATTTCACACAAACAAATAAGTACAATTTAAAATACATTTTTTTTACCTGATAAAACATTCTGAGCTTGGTTCAAGCTGGGTGTAGATGATGACAGCCTAGAAGATGCCTGAGGTTGTGGCCTTTGAGGTGCCTGAGGTTGTGGTCTTGGAGATGCCTGAGGTTGTGGTCTTGGAGACGACTGAGGTTGTGGCCTTTGAGATGCCTGAGGTTGTGGCCTTGGAGACGACTGAGGTTGTGGTCTTGGAGACGACTGAGGTTGTGGTCTTGGAGATGCCTGAGGTTGTGGCCTTGGAGACGACTGAGGTTGTGGCCTTTGAGATGCCTGAGGTTGTGACCTTTGAGATGGCCTTGAGGGGCCTGAGGTTGTGGTCTTGGAGATGCCTGAGGTTGTGGCCTTTGAGATGCCTGAGGTTGTGGCCTTGGAGACGACTGAGGTTGTGGTCTTGGAGACGACTGAGGTTGTGGTCTTGGAGAGCCTGAGGTTGTGGTTTTTTTCTCTCTCTCCGATTCTGACTCTGAGTTGATGAATCGTGGGTTGGGCCTAAACAGATACTAACCATAGAGTATGACATATTAAATTTTTAAAATATTACTTCAATGTTGTTGTTGTTGTGCTGGAATTTACTGTCGCTGCAATAATATTTCTATCATATAGCGACCTCCAGCTAATTATAGGTGGAGGAAGACCCCGAGTACACAGAGGCACCCGCGTAGAACCACTGACCTACCGCAAGCCAGCTTGAAGGCTTCCTCACATAAAAATCCGAAGTCCTGAACGGGACTCGAACCCACGCGGTGAGGGGCTGAGTGAGTGTTAAGTTGACGACTTTACCCTTCAATCACGGGGGCCCCTTACTTCAATGTCAAAAGTTAACTGCTCACAAAATAATAAAATGATTATTTTAAGTTGAATTTTTCTTTTTTTCAGGAGTGAAACATTTTTTTTATAAATATTTTCGATAAAAGTTCAACCAAAAATATTAATGTGTTATACTCTTCTTACCCAAACATTTTAAGATCAACAATGGCAGTTTATAAAGTTCATGATCATACAAACCATATTTATTATTTACTTGTTTAAGCTCACATACCTATGCTTCCTTTTTTTCGGCGTTGAAGTGACTGGAGTACTAACTGTACATGTATCTGTTAGAATATCCGACTCAACTTCAGCTTCCTTCGCCTTCCGTAGAGCTTTTTGCAACGAATCTGAAACATATGTATTGTATTACTCAACAAGTACACGTAAACATGTGTCCAAATGTGATGATTACCCGAGCAATACACTCTAAATGCTTAATGCAAAAAATCAATGGTTTGAGTTCCCATGAAAGCTATTAAAAAAAACTGATATACCTGCTACAGCTAACATGTTAATGGTAATGATTTGCCTCTCTGTATAACATTAAGGATAGAAATATATGTAATTATTTGTTTGTTTGTTGGATTTAAAATCCCACCGACAGTATTTCGGTCATTTGGAGACTATGTCTACTTGAGACAGATATAGTGCTGCCAGACTGCAGTATCACACCGTAGACATGTGACATAATACCACACCCAGTCACATTATCCCAACACCAGGCCAACCAGTCCTGATAACCAAGCAAGGGAGTTATACCAGTACCATTTTTTACAACTTTGATATGTTGCGGCCGCGGATCTAACCCATGACCTCCTCCTGAGGCCAACACCCTAACCACTCGGCCAATGGTACGGTGACAGAAATGTGAATTGATTCGATTAATAAATATCACCCATACAAAATTATATGAACATTCAATCTTAAATGGGAGTGATGCATCAGAGAGAATGGTATCAGTATATATAATTGATACTAAAAATCACTAAACCTCTCTTGCCATGTTCTCTTGGCAGTGTGCACAGAGATCAGCTCTCTGCATTTCCTTAAAAGCCTCACAAAATATATATTATCAGCAGGGTCTCTACAGCTCTTACTTAGCAAACACCAAGTTTTTGTTATATATGTTTAAAGCAAAGAAAAAGGAATCAAGGTATGGGTATGACTACCTATGCTTCTATGTGTTTCGAAATTTACCGTCGCTGCAATTGTATTTCAATCATATAGTGACGTCCAGCTAATTACACAGAGGCACCCGAGTAGAACCACCAACCTACTGCTATCCAGCTGGAAAGCTTCCTCACATGAAAAATCCGAATTCAAACCCACAGCAGTGAGGGGCCATGATATTTGTAGTCCTTCGGCCACGGTGGCCCCTACCATACTTCTGTCCAAGGATATATGAAAACTAAGAAATGTAAGTGCATGCATGCATTTTAGTTCAATATTATACATATATGAAATGAAATGAAAACAAGGTATACAGTATTTACCAGTTGTGTACATTGTTCTTATACTTGTACAAGACACCCATGTGTTGTCTGGCTCTGCATGCTTTGTCAATGCCAAATTTAGTTTGGCTGATGTTTTGATGGGGGGCCAAAGTACGCTTTCACCGGAACCATCTGTGCCACTGTCCTTGATAAGCCATTTTTCAGAAATGACCGCTATCTCATTCGTATCAAATTCAACTACCAGATACTTTAACATTGTTTGTCTGGCAAAATGAAAGCAAAACATATATAAGCATCATATTTTTTTTTTAAATTCTTTTGAAATAACTATACCTGATTGGAAATTGTGCAGTTTAAATAAATAGATTAAATGAAATAGCATCTTATTTACAAGTAATAAAACACTAATTTTCTTTTACAAATCAAGATTCCGAGTACTTAAAATGATATTGATTACTTGTGAAAATTATAGCAAAAGATCTGATTGAGTGCAATTACGGTTGCATTAAAACTGTGACCAAAATTCCAATTACGTTATTTTCTAATGTATTTAACTATTACAGTTCTTGACAGACAACTCTTATCACGCTGACTCCAAGCCATGTATAAGCGGTATACATACAAAGCCATCATCAATAGGAAGAAGTACACATTTACAAACAATGTCTTTTACATCAGCGACACACAATATGCCACTAAGGTCAGCAACACGCTTTATTCTAAGGTCTGAAGATGGTAATGGGAAATTAAAAAAATCTGTCACATTTAAAAATTGTTCATAAACAAACATCTTTTCAGTATGATCCTTAACAACTATATTCCTGATAATACCAACATCATCATTTATAAGAAAGCAGTTGTTGCCTCGTGATGTTGAGAAAAAGCAATCAGGAAAATGGATTTCTTTAAACTGTGAAATCACCATATGGTTGAATCTCAAAGGCAATGGTCCATTTACATTAGTTTTCTTTAAGATGCCTTCTTTGTTTGAAACCTTTACAGCAGAATCAAACAGACTTCCTTTACTTTCAGATATTCTGCGAATCACTTGTTGCAATGGCAATGTGGGTTTTCTTACAATACGCTTCATTTTCCCAAGATAGCTTTCAAACACAAAGGCAGAGTAGTTTTCTAATGGGCCAAAGTTCTTAACATCTGATGCCAAGTGTATCAAACCATGTACATTGTATACAAGCATATTTCTGCCATATAGTTCACCAAACTGATCAACAAATTTCAAAAGTAGCCCCTGAGCATAATCTCTGTAAGTGTCACAAAAGAAACTGCAAGACAAGCAGAACACACTGATAAACAGCAACATAAAATGCTTGTACAAATCAGGCCGAAGGTGTTTCTTAAGAACAACTGGACCAGAATATAACAAGAACTGTCGAAACTCAGTTGCTTTCCACCTTTCAACATAATCAAGTGTTCTGGCTTTGCGACTGAATTCTTTTGGCAAAAAACTCTTTATATCAGACAAACTATCAGAAATTCTCTTAACAGTACTCGCACCAATGCGGCACCCATTTTCAAGTGGCCCCTTTATCCAGAGCAGAATCATGCGTTTCACAACTCCAAGATATACCAAGTGCATAGCATCTGTAGGGAACTGAGAAACCATCCCAACAGGTAAAGTATGAAATGGTGATTGACCAATATGATGTTCTTCAAATTGCATTTCATCAAATGAAGCATCAGTTCTAAGTGGAGAATCATTTGCAGGAAATGTCATTTTCCCCTGCCATTCTCCACGTTGTACACATTTATCACAACCATGATACCCGCTGTGGCATTTTATTTGTTTTACAAAGGCTTTTGCAGGTGCATCACATATTACACAAGAGAGCATAAAATTAACCCTGTTCTCAGACTCATCAGAGACCCTAACTCCAATCTGAAGTAAATTTCTCAAATCACGAATAAAATGGTCAAGGTACTCGGCCACACTAGTAGGTTTTTGTCTCAGAATATGGCCAATACAAATGGCTTGGAAATAAAAGGTTTAATAAGTCGTCCCAATATTGGCCACAACTGAGCACCAGAACTTTGAACAAAGGAGTCATCAATATTTAATTGAAGAGAAACTTCATTTGCATTGTCCGCACCATTAACTATTGACATGACCCAACTTTCTATTCCAAATGGTAATAGCAACCACCAGCAATATTTAAAACTTCATAATTTTTTGGAGTTTTTAACAAAGTTCTGGCATCTTTGGCAAGTAGGTAGATACTGCGCAAATTGCAAGCAAATCATTTAATGCAGAATGGCTAATATTATGTTTCGTAACCCAATACAATAAAAGTGTATCCAAATTTGCCTCACAGTCATCAGATCACCATCAACTGTCGAGAAATATTCATTTTCAGAACTGGAGAAATAATCATTTTCAAAACTGCATGAGACAACACTTTATCATGTAACATATTGTCAATACCACTCTCAACAGTATCCTTGAACAGGTCAGTACCTGAGCTTGTCAAGAGACAATGAATTGGCCATATCTGGATTACTGTTAATTGAATCATTAAGGTGTCCTTCATCACACTACTAAATTACTTATTGCATTAATATGATCATTGACTGTGGAAACAATTTTCCTGCGTTTTGACCAATAGGAAGTCATATTCAACTCACAAGTTTTGAAAAATAAATAAAATGCAAAATATTTCGGCCATAACATTTATTTTTATCAGGATTTAAATTACCTACGATTAGGCCATATGTAGCTTCGTGATTTTATTTAACTAGAATATTCTGAATAAAATTAAATAAAATGCATAATAATGCTATTTTAGATACATTGAACATAAAGAATGAATAAAATACCAGCCTGAATTTTGATGAAATGACAGTTTATCTATAAACTTCTAACAGAAAAATTTTGTTTGTCGCGAAAACTGATTACAAGTAAAATACAACGGAAAATATATCACATATATAGGCTAGAACTGATCTGCACTTTGAAATAAACAGGCATTAATGTTCGAAAATCGATATGTTTCTATAGTTTTTTACCAAAGATGAAATAAATACAAAATTATGATGCTTTTACAGGTTTTGTTTCCGCGCCGAACTGAATTGCAGCAGACGTATCAGTATATTTCAATGTACGAATCAGCATTTCCGGTTTAAACGAACTAAATTTAAATATAAACGAAATTATTTAATCACGATATCGGGCAGTGAACGGACCGACAACGGTTATCAGAACATAGAATATTGACATATATAGTTTTTTTTATTGCATAAGCTTCTTTAAATTTTCACTGCTGAACGTTATTATTTATTTTGTTATGTTAGGAGCTAGGATAATGAACCACCCTAATATAACGGATGGATATCGGATAGACATCGGGCCGTTATGCCGATATGCCGTTCTAATACCGATATCTATCCGATATAGTCATGCTGGCTGGGAACAACATATTTACCTAGGAAATTATTTAACTGACTGAAGTTCTGAAACAATACTGAATGATATGTTTCAAAGCAAAAAAAATATGAATAAATAAAGTAAACTTGAAAGTGTCATTAATGTCTTATAAATCATTTTGCTATAACAAATTTGTCCTAAGTTTTTCTTGTAATTTAGGACAAATGACTTATAAAAAAATGACCATTTAGGACAACTGTCCTAAGGAAAGTGGGTCCAATCTGAATCACTGCGCCTGGAGTTTAACAGGAATACGCCTGGAGTTTAAAGTGTTTTCCATTTTAACTTACAATAAAGAATGAATGCTGTCTTAAATGGACCTAAGGGAGAATAGGGCTCGAAATATGCAAATATTTTCTCCCTAGCTAAGTAAGTGGAAACCGCCTATATGGGAGGAAAATAAAGTCATTTTGTAAGGAAGAAACTGCCTAAATGCCATGGTAAAAAATCGCCTAGTAAAGCGGAAACCGCCTAGTTGGCAGGAAAAAAAATCAACTAGCAAGGCTGAAACCGCCTAAATGCCAGGAAAAAAAAAACCTAGCAAGGCGGAAACCGCCTAACTGCTAGGAAAAAAAATCACCTAGCAAGGCAGAAACCGCCTAGTAGGCAGGAAAAAAATTCACTAAGCAAGGTGGAAACTGCCCGTGTGAAATGTTTAGTCATTCTTCATGAAGTATTCATGAAGTATTCAAGAACGATTCATGAAGTTACTTCATGAAGACTTCAAGTGAAAGAAGTGAACAGAAAATGAGACTTAATCATAAAAAACTCATGAAACGACAGTTCATGTAGTATTCATGAAGAGACATATGCATGAATTATTCATGGTTTCATGCACAGCCCACATTCATGAAAAGTTCATGAAGAGTTCATAGAGTTTAAAACAGGCCAAATTCATGAAGTATTCATGAATTTTTGGTTTATTAAACATGAAGAGTTCAAAAACAATTTATGAAATTTTTGCATTTAAGAATATTTCAAGAAGTAAAAATTGCCTAATATTCATATTTGCCTTAGATTTTGCAGCGACCTCAAAGAAGACTCAGGACAGTGATAAATATTCTGCAAAAAAGCGCCCCAAATGAGCGCTCACAAGAGGCAGCTGATTTTGCACATGTTTGCAAGGTCTAACTTGTAAATTATGGCCAAAAATAGACTTTCTGAGACACAGACAAGGCCTCCATATAAACAATAAAATATGTGAATGTGACTATTGCTCTTTTAATTCATATATCAGCAATGACATATTATTGCTTCTTTTTTTGGCGCAGTGTTTTCTGCATATTTTCGAACTTTTTAATGAAGCAATCTTTGCTTATGTTAGTTTTTTCACGCACTAAATGCTCCAGCTTTTCAAGCTTAACAATGTCCAAAGGTGGGCGTGGCCCTCTCTCAGAACATTTATTGGTTCTCTTCCCTGTTCTGCTGCAGTTCATCAACTCCTCATTTGAGAATATAGCTTTACATAGTGTTGATAAAACTTGCTGGACATCATTAGCATCCAGGTGGGAAACCAATTTTAAAAGATTATCCTGCTGACTGGAACCACCTGACTCGAGTGCCACAACCCTATCTTCAAGCTTCCTTATCTTCCTCCTCAGTGCCCGTATTTCTTCCTTGATCCTGATAAGGAAAGGAAACAATTACTTTGAATAGGGAAAAGTCACAAAACCTCAATCCTGCCATATGTGTCTAATTAAGGCATCCTACAGACCTCCAGCTAGACTTTAAGATAATTGCAGACCCAAATATGGCAACATTAATGAAATAAATATGTCTTGTATAATGGCTGGAGGGAGTATTGTCACACTTACGGCACATGTTTTAACGCGCATGCTACCAGTGCAGATCCAGATCAGCCTGCACAACCGTGCCGTCTGATCAGGAGTTTGCTTTTATATTAAAAGAATTTCTGACTAAGCGAACAGTGGAGATCCTGATCAGACTGCACGAATGTACAGGCTGATCTGGATCTGCAATAGTCGTATTTGCGTTAAAACACGTATCCATGTGGTAAAGGGTTAAGAGAGAAAATGACCAAGGCCTTTAGTCCATTCATAAGGGACATGCATGTTAAACCTGGGTAATATACATTAGTTTTTTTGCCAACCAGTCCTTTTAGAACTCCAAAAATCATAAAACACATGGGTCCTCCTTATGTTATCAGAATTTAGTCAATCCACGTAGGTAGGCTGATGATTTAACTCACCTAACCAGCTAAGAGGGAACATCATTCATGTGAAGTTTGGCTTATATTTGCTCACTAGAAGAGAATTATTAACTAACTTTGCATCAACTTACA